>CAUOFW020004836.1:21433-56494 GCA_963454935.2 Ilex paraguariensis | reverse complement strand
GAGCAGCCTTCTACCTCATTGACCTCTTCCCAGTATCGGATGGCGTACTGGCGAAGAGTCTCGGATTCCCTCCGTCTGAGGGTCAACAATGATCCGATGTCTTTGGGGCGCTTACTCCCCGTAATGAATCGGGTCAGGAACTGTCTAGTCAATTCCTTCCAAGACCCAATACTATTTGGGGGAAGCGTCTCGAACCATTTCATCGCAGAGTCCCCCAAGCTCATAGGGAACACTCGGCAGAGAAACCGTTGGTCCGAATGATAGAGGGACATCATCTGCTTGTATTGCCTGATATGGGCTTCGGGGTCGGACCGCCCGTCATAGGTTTTGAACCGCGGCACGACGAACTTTCTTGAGACCTCCATCTCACTGATTTCCCTTGTAAAGGGTGTTTGTATGACTTCGTCCTCGGCCTCATCCTGGACAGTCTTACCCTTTCTCCTGGACTCTAATCGGGCTCTGAGATCAACTTCTTCCCGGACGGGATGCCTTCTGAAGTCCCTAAGTTCATTGGTAAGCCTCTCGTTTCCTGGGCGACGTGTGGATTGAGTTGAGTCCTCCCCGGATTCATCTCCCTTCCTCCGTCTAGATAAACCTCGCCGGAGATCGTCCAAGGCCAAAGGCCTCGCTTTCCTGGAGTGGTTGTCATGATGATGTTCGCCGGCTCTGGGTCGCTTTGGGGCCCTAGAGCTCTCTGCTTTGTGGTCTAGGTGGTTTCTTAGATCCTTCGTTTCCGCCTCCCGGGCGGGAAGTCCACGGGAAAGGAATGAATCCCTCGAACCTCCGCCTGAGGCGGCAAACTCGTCGAGCCGGCTAAGGACGTTTACATTGTCCTTCTCCAGCTGACGTAATCTATCGCCAAATTTCTCTTCAATCACCTCTGCCAGTTGACGAGCCAAGGGGGCTGATCCCCCTGACCTGATCCCCATACTGGTTTGAGGGGTAACCCCCCTTGACCGAGTAGAGGCACTTTTATTTGTATTTGTGTGATCCCTCCCTCCGTGATGGCAGGGAGCTTGTAACTCGAGACTCCTTTGGTGGGGTCCTTTCCCTTTCTGTCTAGTGTTCACCATGGTCGCTGTTCTTTATAGAGAAAAACTAGGAAAACTAGTTATTTCCCACAGACGGCGCCAGATTGTGCGTGCAAGATCCTACACAATATAAAAAACGGGAACAGATCTCTCCCCTGGTAAACAGCGAGTGAGCCAGTTGAGTGACCAAGCACGCTGCTTGGGACAGCCTGCGAGGTACGGTGATAACCTGGAACGGCAACGGGAGATCCTGGGAAAGGAAGGACGATCCTGTAAGGCTGAAAGGGGTTCCTGGAACAAAGAAGAACAAGTTAGAAGGGCGCCGGAGTATTTTCCGGCGTATCCCCTCCGACGGTCTAGTCAGTCTTTGAGTGAGAGAGAGGAAGGAGAAAACACTGAGAAAAATNTTGTCTGTCTCTGATGTGACATCATATGCCACGCGTCCACCCCCTATTGGCTGTGACCTCTGTATTCCAGTACGTTCTGACATTACTTGTGCAAGACGAGGTCATGATGAGCGGCCTAGACTAGCCTAGGCTAGTGACCTATACGTCAATAGCTTATCCTGGAGTAGAGGAAGCGTCCAGGACGGAGTAACTCTCGGCACCGAGGAAAGGCTCATCTCGGGGGACCGAGGGAGGTATGCGACCGAGGTACATAGGTGACCAAGGACACGTGTTGGTTGTATAATATACTGAATGCATGATCCTATATGAGGGTACCTCGGGGACGAGGACATTCGTTCGCCGATGGTGCTTAATCCAAGCAACAGTGTTCTAGCAAAACCGAGGACACGTGTCTTCATCATAGAGCATTTCAGAAGAGTCCCATCAGGGTCTAAACAGGTTCTTCTCAAATGATATGCACTACGAACTGAAAAGATCCCCGACTTATTAAAATGCCATATTAATCTATCCACCGGCAGCGTTGGACAAATCAGAATGGACAAAATATCTTGAACTTCAAAATTCACGAACCATTGTTGAAGCAATTTGACATTCCAGCTTCTAGAGGCCTCATCAATAAAATAACTAACAGGAGTAACATCTCTCAAGGTTGGCAGTGGAGTAATAATTTTGAAGGTGTGAGGGCGAGGAACCCAACAATCAAATTTCACTTTGATACTTCTACCATTTCCTACTCTCCACCTTATACCCGCTTCTACCAAGTGTCTAGAAGACAGTATACTACGCCAGGAATAAGATGGACTTGACCCCAAAGTGGCTTCTTGTAATGAAGAAGATGGATAGTACTTGGCTTTCAAAACTTTGAAAAGAAGGATTCAGAATTTTGAAGGAGCCGCCAATACTGTTTAGCCAATAAGTACAGATTAAACGCTTCAATATCACGAAAACCCATACCATCTTTTGATTTCAGTAAACATAACTTCTGCCAGGACAACCAAGGAATCTTCTTAACCTCCGAACTGTACTTTCATGCTTTAATCTTCAAAGTGGGCTCGTAACAACCTATCCTCAGACTTGATTAATACCTTGCTCAATAGCTATACAAGGAAATTAGAATTAGAGACACAGAACCAACTAACGAGAAAACAGATAATTGCATTCTAGAACAAATAACAAAGAGCAAAAAACTCTTAGTAGAAAAAACAACCAGTAGCAAAAAAATGCTTGACATTGCCTTCACCCAGTTGGTGATGGTGGTGGTTGCACTTCATATAAGCAATTGGAGTGAGCAATACATCACCAGGCACCTCTCCTACCTTGTCTGCATTATAAAGCATTTCACTGGTTCTCTTACAAATCAGCATAATTGAATTTTTTAGCAACAAAAGGGAAATTCAATTGAGTGCTAACAGCCCAGCCACCCACTTTTTTTTTTTTCTTTTTGGGAGAGGGGGAGGGGGGGAAGGAAAGTTTGAACCCTTAAACTCAATAAGACAAAACTTTTACAAAATAAGGAGTATCATTGGACCAAAGGCCCGTTGCATTTTGTGTATGAGACTTGGACAAAGTTATGAAAGTAGGAGTTTAGCTTTTGTGTATGAGACTTGGACAAAGTTCAATACACAACCAAATTCAATACATAACCAAATTCAATACACGATCCAGTTCAATACACAACCAAATTCAATACACCACATGATTTTCCTAAACTAATTGCCCTACCACCAATTGATTTGGTGGTCCATGAAGTATGATTCGGCATCACATAATGGTCCATCAAATAAAATACCCTACATGAATGAGAAATGATACATGAGAAGTGTGGCAATAATGGGTACCATAGCATGAGAATTTCAATACACATACCGTAGCATTTGATGCTTCAGAACTATTTGTTTGTTGAGAATATGATGGATTTGAGTGACCATACGTTGGTGTGTACGAGTAAGTCAATTCATGCATACGCGAATTTTGGGCATCACACATCAATGTCACCGATTGAGATACCTTCATATGAAATAAGACAAATATTATGCATTAAAAATAATCATAAGAACATAAGACAAATAATCTAAAAACTATAAGGACGTATGGATAATACTTTAAACTTATGAGAATAAATTATTTTTTTTTGGATTAATTGCACTAAAGGTACCCAAAATATGATATTTATCTCATTTTGATCCTCAATGTTTCAATTGTATCATTTTGATCTTTGAAATATTAAATGTTACTATATAGTCCTTTAAACAGACAACGTTTAGATTGCGAACAATTTTTTATCATAAACTTGTTGATATTTAAATATGATCAAAAAATAATTTAGATAACTCTTTAATTACACAATTTTAATTATGAGTTATCCAAATTTTGGTCAAAAACTACTCATATTACACATTTTTTTTGTTAAAAGTCACTCATATTTTGTTTAAGAGTTATCAATATTATTTTTGTCCATATTTAAATATTATGTGGTAAGTTTATAATAAAAAATCGTTAATAATTTGAACGTTGTTTGCTTGAGGAATCGTATAGAAACATATTCAATATTTCAAAAATCAAAATAATACAATTGAAATATTAAAAATCAAAATAAGACAAATTTCATTATTTAAAAACCTTTAATACAATTAACCCTTTTCTTTTTTACTTATTTCTCATTTTGACGTGTCAGTCGACCACAACCCTTAAAACCACTAGCTTTGTTCTTCAATATCAAAAATATACTTGTTGATACGATAGCTTCGATTTAACGGAAAAGACATTATTATGACATTAAAAAAGTGTGGCTGACAAGAGTCCCTTTTGATCTTGTAGGAACTCAGAGAGATAGATCCACTCGAAGACGGCTCAAAGAAAGATGGGATGTTTCTAAAGGATGGTTGACAAAAAACGAAAGACCAAATAAAAATCTCCAACTCCAATTATTCCATAACAACTGGAGTGAATGTCTGTCTTTCACTGTCAAAGGATAGATCCGAATATCCGATGCGCATTTTACTAGTGTTTTCTCGTCTTTTAATTAATAAAAAAAACCAGCAAAAAAGAATGAAAGTTGAAACAAATGCAAATGGTACGATTCTGCCTTTTCACATGGGTGTTTTCACAATGGTCTTTTTGATATTTTTTGTGATAAAAACTATTTAACACCGGCTAGTCTGTTTAACGGAGGCAGCCAAGCTTCAAAGCAGAATTGGCATAATTTGATAAAGAATTAAGAGAGAGAANATATTAAAGATGCAGAAAAGATTGGAGTGTTGGCTAAGAAGAATGTTTTCACGATGTGTGTTGACGTGTTGATGGGTGAAGGAGAGGAAGCACAAGACAGAAGAAAAAGAGCAAGAGAGATGGGGAGAATGGCAAAGATGGTCGTAGAGGANCGAACCCCCCAAACCTATTTGCTTATTTCCTTGTTGATTTCCATGGCTCCTCCTCCTCCTCAAGCCCAAGAGCTTAACTTTGTCTTGTTTCCTTTTCTCTCTCAAAGCCAAATCATTCCCATGGTAGACACTGCAAGATTGTTGGCAAAGCAAGGCGTTCTGGTCACCATCCTCACAACACCCCTCAATGCTATTCGATTTAAATNCTTGGGACAGAGTGAATTTCTCTTAAGTAGAATGGAATGAAAATCTTATGGGCTTTCATCCCCTAGTAATTTTTAGTCCAAGACATCATGTTATTTGAATTTCCTAGNCGGGGCTTCAAATCCGAGTAATCGAACTTCGACTTCCATGTGCAGAAGCAGGGATACCAGAAGGGTGCGAGGGTCTCGATATGCTCCCTACAATGGATATTTTCGCCCAGTTTTTGGTCGCCACTGGATTGCTACAAGAACAGGTGGAAAATTTATTCAAGGTGTTAAAACCACCTCCAAGCTGCATAATTTCTGATTTTCAGTTCAGATGGATAAACAGTTTAGCCCGCGAGTTCCGTATTCCGAGGCTCTTTTTCCATGGATATTGTTGCTTCTCTCTGTTGTGCTTACACCAAGTGCGGAGCGGATAACTGCTGAAAGCATCTAAGTAGTAAGCACCTTCCAGTACGGCTACCTTGTTACGACTTCACTCCAGTCACTATGGGATACTTGCTAACACTTTCCAGGAGTTGGAGCCGGAGTATGTCAAAGAATATACCAAGGCCAAAGGTAAAAATGTTTGGTGCGTCGGCCCAGTTTCTCTCTGCAACAAAGAAAATACGGATATGGCCGCCAGAGGTAACAAGTCTGCTATCAATGAAAACCATTGCCTCAAATGGCTCGACTCATTCGAGCCAGGGTCTGTGCTCTATGCTTCTCTAGGTAGCATATGTCGCCTCTCTACTTTGCAGATGATAGAGCTTGGGTTGGGTTTGGAGGCATCAAACCGACCCTTCGTTTGGGTTGTCAGGTCTAAACCGGATGGTTTCGAGAAATGGATTGTGGAAGAAAGATTCGAGGAAAGGATCAAAGGAAGAGGGCTTTTGATCCATGGTTGGGCACCACAGGTACTAATATTGTCTCACCCTGCAGTTGGGGGTTTTTTAACACATTGTGGGTGGAATTCTATATTAGAAGGGGTGTCTGCTGGTTTGCCAATGATAACATGGCCGATGTTTGCGGAGCAATTTTTGAATGAGAAGTTGATTGTTCAAGTACTGAGGATTGGAGTGAGTGTTGGTATAAATATTCATGCTAATATTAGAGATGCAGAAAAGATTGGAGTGTTGGCTAAGAAGAATGTTTTCACGACGTGTGTCGACGTGTTGATGGGTGAAGGAGAGGAAGCACAAGACAGAAGAAAAAGAGCAAGAGAGATGGGGAGAATGGCAAAGATGGCCGTAGAGGATGGTGGCTCTTCTCACCACAATATTTCATTGCTAATCCAAGATGTCCAGGAACAAATTAACTCTGTGCAATCAACTGGAGAATAAGACACAGTGTGAATTTCCATAGGGCATGGGACAGAGTGAATTTCTCTCAAGTAGAATGGAATGAAAATCTTACGAGTTTTCATCCCCTAGTAATTTTTAGTTCAAGACATCATGTTATTTGAATTTCCTAGGTTGAATGTTTTGATTCGAATGTTAAATTTTTCATTGAATTATGTTTTTATTGACCTTAATTATGGCCTCTATCTAATTTTGTTTTCACTGCAAATGGCTGGAATTCCAGTAGAAGCCCCTGGCCAGACGAACTCCCCCTCCTAAGTGCCAACTGCACTTTCATGCTTTAATCTTCAAAGTAGGCTCGTAATAACCTATCCTCAGACTTGATTAATACCTTGCTCAATTGCGTATTTGAATCTGTTGGTTTTTGAATGTATAAGAATGCTAGTTTGATGTTGTTGGAACATTGATCTAATTGTTAGCATTCATAAATGTTAGCATTTTTTTAGCATTAACAGTCTAATTCAAGACTGCATTTTTTTAGAATTCATAATTGTTACCTCGTTCATTTTTTTGTAGTGTTGAAGAATGGCATTGGCAAGCAGAGATGGAAGCTGTGGAGGCTAACGTAGCGAAATAGGCAATGGGCATAGAGCATTCGTCAAGATTTCAGAATCTGCAGATAATCCAGGAAAATTATACGGTCATTGTCCAAGATCAAATAATAAGAAATGTGGGTTCTTCAAGTGGTTGATTCCTATAGAAGTTGAAACGAGACTAACTAATGCGACTATAGAGAGACAAACAAATCAAGATGTTGAAACGAGGCTGAAGATTAATGAAATGTTTAGTAGACTTAAACATCTTGAGGCAAATGAAGCAGCAACAAAGGTTAAACTTCAACTACTTGAGGCAAATGGGGCAGCATGGAAGTTGCTACTATTTGGAAGCTTTGGGATATTAAGTTTGATGTTTGTGTTTGTTTTTGCTTTTGTAATGCAAAAATGAATTGCTTCTAAATACTCATGTATTATAATAACTTATTTTCATTATGAAATAGTTGAACGATGTAACTTCTTGTTTTGCTATGGTGTAATGAGTTGGTGCTTGGCATTTTTGAATGATACTTATTATCATTGAAGTTGGTGTTTGGGTTTTAGTGTATGGGACTTGGAGAAAGTCATAAAGTTGGTGTTGTGCTTTAATGTATCGGACTTGAACAAATTCATGAAATTGTTGTTGTGCTTGTGTGTATGGGACTTGGACAAAGTCATGAAAGTTTGTGTTGGCTCTTGTGTATTGGACTTGGACAAAGTTATGAAAGTTGGTGTTTGGCTTTTGTGTATGAGACTTGGACAAAGTTCAATACACAACCCAGTTCAATACACAACCAAATTCAATACACAACCCAGTTCAATACACAACATTATTTTCTTCAACTAATTGCTCTTCCACCAATTGATTTGGTGGTCCATGAAGTATGATTCGGCATCACATAATGGTCCATTAAATGAATACCCTACATGAATGAGAAATGATACATGAGAAGTGTGGCAATAACCAAGAACTATTTGAAGATAATAGGTACCATAGAATGAGAAATTCAATACACATATCACAGCATTGGATGCTTGAGAACTATTTGTTTGTTGAGAAACTGATGGATTTGAGTGACCATACATTGGTGTGTACAAGGAAGTCNATAGCATTTGATGCTTGAGAACTATTTATTTGTTGAGAAACTGATGGATTTGAGTGACCATACATTGGTGTGTACAAGGAAGTCAATCCATGCATATGCAAATTTTGGGCATCACACGTCAATGTCACCGGTTGATAAACCTTCATAAGAAATAAGACAATCATTATGCATTAAAAAAAATCATAAGAACATAAAACAAGTAATCTAAAAACTATAAGGACGTATGCATAATATCTTAGACATATGAAAATAAGTAATTTTCCTTTTTCCGTGTTTCTCATTCCAAGGCTTCATTTGACCCCAACCCTTAAAACCACTATCTTTGTTCGTCAAATCTTTTTGCCCATAGAATGTTAGGGTCAACATTCTAATCCTCACGAACTTCTTTATCCCCACCAAGTGATGCATACATGATGTCAACTTTTTTGCATCTCGCCTCCATCTCTGTATTATGTGGTGGTTTGGAATTTTCTTAATGTTCACTGTATCCAGAACTTTAAGTGCATGACTACATAAAAACCCAACCATTTCAAATTTTTGACAACTACAACTAACTGTTTGCTCATTAGCATTAATCAACACCAAATATTTCCTGACTTCATCGTACAATCTAACAACAAAATGTTGACAACCATCGAAAACATCCATCGACTTCGCAATAGCACATTGGAGCGCATCATACTCCTCTTGAAATTTCTCAAAAATAGGAGGAGTGTAACATTGCCCAGCTTACACCAATATGGGAGCTCTTTTTAAGCCTAATCTTGGCAACTTTTGCCTCGCATGGTATTCTACCTCAAACTCCTTATACCTTTTGTTATTTATTTTTCGATCAAAAAGAATCGAACAATATCATGGTTTGGCTTCAAGTACCCTTGTAATGCTACATTCAAGCTCTCACTGAGCTGAGTACTCCTTATACGTGCTATGAAAGTATTCTTCAAATATACATGTGCCCATTTATCCCTCAATACCCAAGTTGAATTGATCCAAATGTTATCTTGCAAATTATATTCATCAAGCAACAATTTTCATACCTCAAACAACAAATGTTCTTCCTCAAATCCATGTATGCAGTTTTTGAATTGTCTTGAAACGTTTGAACCATCCTTATATAGGTACCTTAGATGCTTTAAAGCATTTTGGGATTGGTGCCATGTACATAACCCATTAAAAGTCTCTGGCATCACTTGGGATAAAGCTTTAACCATTGCTTGATCTTGGTCAGTAAATATGGTAATCGGCTTCTTCCCAAACATTGCATGTTGAAAATGTCCAAAATAACCATTGAAACGAAATTGTTGTTTCATCTTACATCAATGCAACACCTAATATTACCGTCTCCCGAAAATGGTTGAAGCCATTAAAAATCCCAAAAAGTATGTTGTATCAAATGAAACAGCATCCCCAAAGTGACCATAATCGATAATCATTCTTGAGTCGGCCCAAAATATATTTGTGATATGCTCCTCAACATTAAACTACACACCATAATAAAATGATGAATTTTTTCTACTTCTGCTTGGAAATATTTCAACAAACTACCCGCTTCACCATATCGCAGGTCTCATTGTCTCCTTTGTTGAATGCAATTCTTTTGATGTTGACAAGTGAACCCTAAGCTTTCCCTCCCACCTGCTTGCGCACTCAAAAGTTCATATGATGCCTTCAGTGACATCTCACAATCCTCAGCCATATCAATATTTATGCCTTGGCCTCCAGAAATTTTTCGTTGGGATGGCATCATATGCATACATTCAGTAAGGTACAAAGAGTGATTGTGTTTGTCTTCCCATTTGACCACAACAAATTTTCTCAAGCGGAAACCCATAACCTCCATCTTTAATGTGAAACCCTTGGGTGTAACGAATCTATCATCTGAAGATGGATGTTCGCAAACAAGTAATGATGATAATCGGTTAAATTTGATTAACAAATTAAATCTCTAAAAATGGCATTCCAAAGTTAAAATAATAATTGGTAATGATTTTTAAATAGAAGTCATAACCCTTATAGATACTGGTGCAGATTTGAATTGCATACAGGAAGGGCTTATACCGAGCAAGTATTATCATAAGACAACCGAAAGACTCAGTTCAGCAAATGGTAGTAAAATAAGTATAAAATAAAAGTTACCAAAGTGCATATTTATAAAGACAATGTATGCTTCAAAACATCATTTGTCTTAGTACAAAATATGACAGATAAAGTTATCCTTGGGATACCATTTATATACCTCTTACACGGGTAATACTGGATCGACCATCCTTTGTTTCCACCCTAGTAAACCCAAATACAAATAAACAGACCGTAACGAACCCGTAATAGTTCAACTCCAACATATTCCAAGCGGATACCCATAACCTCCACCTCTAATGTGGAACCATTAGCTGTAATGAAGTTGTCATCTGAAGATGGATGTTCACAAACAAGTACTGATGATAATTGGTTAAATTTGATTAATAGATTAAATCTCTAAAAATGGCATTCCAAAGTTAAAATAATAATTGGTAATGATTTTGAAATAGAAGTCATAGCCCTTATAGATACTACTGCACATTTGAATTATATACAGGAAGGGCTTATACCAACCAAGTAATTATCATAAGACAAACGAAAGACTCAATTCAGCAAATGATAGTAAAATGAGTATAAAATACAAGTTACCAAAAGTGCATATTTGTCAAGACAATGTATGCTTCAAAACATCATTTGTCTTGGTATAAAATATAACAGATAAAGTTATCATTGGGATACCATTCATATACCTCTTATATCCATTTACTACAAATATCGAAGGCGTATCTACCAAGCTTTTTGATCAATCAGTAACTTTCAAATTCTTAACCAAACCTCAAGTAAAAGAATTAAGAAGACTTCAAGAATATTCAATCTCAAAGTCGCTTAATTTAGTAATCCAGAAAAGTAATCAATTGAAATTTCTTAAATAAGAAATAAATTACAAAAGAATTCAGGAACAGTTAATCAATTCAATCTTAATTCAAAAGATTGAAAGATTTAAGGAAATGTTAGAAAATGAGGTATGTTTTAATCTTCCTAATGCTTTCTAGCATAGAAAAAAACATAGAATAAAATTACCATATATCAAAAGTTTCAGTGAACAAAAAATGCCTACAAAGTTAAGACCAATTCAGATGAGCTATGAAGTAATGAAAATTTACAAGAAAGAGATTTCGAAATTACTCAATAATGGTATTAGCAGAAAAAGTAGATCCCCTTGGTCTTGCCATGCTTTCTATGTCATTAAGAATGCAAAATTAGAAAGAGGAGTTCCAAAACTAGTAATCAATTACAAACCTTTAAATGCAGTGTTGGAATGGATCAGATATCTAATTCCTAACAAACAAGATTTAATAAAAAAGATTAAGTAAAACAGTAATCTTTTCAAATTTTGATTTAAAAAGTGGAGTTTGGCAAATTTAAATAAGTCTAGAAGAACGATATAAAACTGCATTCACAGCACCCTTTGGTCATTACGAATAAAATGTAATGCCCTTTGGATTGAAAAATGCACAAGATGAATTTCAAAATATAATGAATAAAATATTCAATCCATTAAGTAATTTTTCTATTATCTGCATAGATGATATCCTTATCATCTTCAAGTCAATTGATGAGTATTGGAAACAACTCCATGCCTGTCGAGATATAATCAAACACAATGGTTTAGTCATCTTTTCCAGTAAGATCAAGTTGTTTTAACCTTCAGTCAGATTTCTTGGATATAATATTCAACAGTCAACTATTGTTCGCATCAGTTGGTCTATCCAATTTGCAGATAAATTTTTTGATGAAATTAGGGACAAAACGCAGTTACAGATATTTTTAAGGTTTTTAAACTATGTTTCAAACTTCTACCAAGACCTTAGAAAAATAGCAAACCATTGTACAAGAGATTAAAAGAAAATCCTCCTCTTTGGTCAACTGTTAATACTTCTGTAGTCAAACNAGCAAATGTTCTTCCTCAAATCCATGTATGCAGTTTTTGAATTGTCTTGAAACGTTTGAACCATCCTTATATAGGTACCCTAGATGCTTTAAAGCATTTTGGGATTGGTGCCATGTACATAACCCATTAAAAGTCTCTGGCATCACTTGNAACAAATGTTCTTCCTCAAATCCATGTATGCAGTTTTTGAATTGTCTTGAAACGTTTGAACCATCCTTATATAGGTACCTTAGATGCTTTAAAGCATTTTGGGATTGGTGCCATGTACATAACCCATTAAAAGTCTCTGGCATCACTTGGGATAAAGCTTTAACCATTGCTTGATCTTGGTTAGTAAATATGGTAATCGGCTTCTTCCCAAACATTGCATGTAAAAAATGTCCAAAATAACCATTGAAACGAAATTGTTGTTTCATCTTACATCAATGCAACACCTAATATTACCGTCTCCCGAAAATGGTTGAAGCCATTAAAAATCCCAAAAAGTATGTTGTATCAAATGAAACAGCATCCCCAAAGTGACCATAATCGATAATCATTCTTGAGTCGGCCCAAAATATATTTGTGATATGCTCCTCAACATTAAACTACACACCATAATAAAATGATGAATTTTTTCTACTTCTGCTTGGAAATATTTCAACAAACTACCCGCTTCACCATATCGCAGGTCTCATTGTCTCCTTTGTTGAATGCAATTCTTTTGATGTTGACAAGTGAACCCTAAGCTTTCCCTCCCACCTGCTTGCGCACTCAAAAGTTCATATGATGCCTTCAGTGACATCTCACAATCCTCAGCCATATCAATATTTATGCCTTGGCCTCCAGAAATTTTTCGTTGGGATGACATCATATGCATACATTCAGTAAGGTACAAAGAGTGATTGTGTTTGTCTTCCCATTTGACCACAACAAATTTTCTCAAGCGGAAACCCATAACCTCCATCTTTAATGTGAAACCCTTGGGTGTAACGAATCTATCATCTGAAGATGGATGTTCGCAAACAAGTAATGATGATAATCGGTTAAATTTGATTAACAAATTAAATCTCTAAAAATGGCATTCCAAAGTTAAAATAATAATTGGTAATGATTTTTAAATAGAAGTCATAACCCTTATAGATACTGGTGCAGATTTGAATTGCATACAGGAAGGGCTTATACCGAGCAAGTATTATCATAAGACAACCGAAAGACTCAGTTCAGCAAATGGTAGTAAAATAAGTATAAAATAAAAGTTACCAAAGTGCATATTTATAAAGACAATGTATGCTTCAAAACATCATTTGTCTTAGTACAAAATATGACAGATAAAGTTATCCTTGGGATACCATTTATATACCTCTTACACGGGTAATACTGGATCGACCATCCTTTGTTTCCACCCTAGTAAACCCAAATACAAATAAACAGACCGTAACGAACCCGTAATAGTTCAACTCCAACATATTCCAAGCGGATACCCATAACCTCCACCTCTAATGTGGAACCATTAGCTGTAATGAAGTTGTCATCTGAAGATGGATGTTCACAAACAAGTACTGATGATAATTGGTTAAATTTGATTAATAGATTAAATCTCTAAAAATGGCATTCCAAAGTTAAAATAATAATTGGTAATGATTTTGAAATAGAAGTCATAGCCCTTATAGATACTACTGCACATTTGAATTATATACAGGAAGGGCTTATACCAACCAAGTAATTATCATAAGACAAACAAAAGACTCAATTCAGCAAATGATAGTAAAATGAGTATAAAATACAAGTTACCAAAAGTGCATATTTGTCAAGACAATGTATGCTTCAAAACATCATTTGTCTTGGTATAAAATATAACAGATAAAGTTATCATTGGGATACCATTCATATACCTCTTATATCCATTTACTACAAATATCGAAGGCGTATCTACCAAGCTTTTTGATCAATCAGTAACTTTCAAATTCTTAACCAAACCTCAAGTAAAAGAATTAAGAAGACTTCAAGAATATTCAATCTCAAAGTCGCTTAATTTAGTAATCCAGAAAAGTAATCAATTGAAATTTCTTAAATAAGAAATAAATTACAAAAGAATTCAGGAACAGTTAATCAATTCAATCTTAATTCAAAAGATTGAAAGATTTAAGGAAATGTTAGAAAATGAGGTATGTTTTAATCTTCCTAATGCTTTCTAGCATAGAAAAAAACATAGAATAAAATTACCATATATCAAAAGTTTCAGTGAACAAAAAATGCCTACAAAGTTAAGACCAATTCAGATGAGCTATGAAGTAATGAAAATTTACAAGAAAGAGATTTCGAAATTACTCAATAATGGTATTAGCAGAAAAAGTAGATCCCCTTGGTCTTGCCATGCTTTCTATGTCATTAAGAATGCAAAATTAGAAAGAGGAGTTCCAAAACTAGTAATCAATTACAAACCTTTAAATGCAGTGTTGGAATGGATCAGATATCTAATTCCTAACAAACAAGATTTAATAAAAAAGATTAAGTAAAACAGTAATCTTTTCAAATTTTGATTTAAAAAGTGGAGTTTGGCAAATTTAAATAAGTCTAGAAGAACGATATAAAACTGCATTCACAGCACCCTTTGGTCATTACGAATAAAATGTAATGCCCTTTGGATTGAAAAATGCACAAGATGAATTTCAAAATATAATGAATAAAATATTCAATCCATTAAGTAATTTTTCTATTATCTGCATAGATGATATCCTTATCATCTTCAAGTCAATTGATGAGTATTGGAAACAACTCCATGCCTGTCGAGATATAATCAAACACAATGGTTTAGTCATCTTTTCCAGTAAGATCAAGTTGTTTTAACCTTCAGTCAGATTTCTTGGATATAATATTCAACAGTCAACTATTGTTCGCATCAGTTGGTCTATCCAATTTGCAGATAAATTTTTTGATGAAATTAGGGACAAAATGCAGTTACAGATATTTTTAGGGTTTTTAAACTATGTTTCAAACTTCTACCAAGACCTTAGAAAAATAGTCAAACCATTGTACAAGAGATTAAAAGAAAATCCTCCTCTTTGGTCAACNTTTTGATCAATCAGTAACTTTCAAATTCTTAACCAAACCTCAAGTAAAAGAATTAAGAAGACTTCAAGAATATTCAATCTCAAAGTCGCTTAATTTAGTAATCTAGAAAAGTAATCAATTGAAATTTCTTAAATAAGAAATAAATTACAAAAGAATTCAGGAACAGTTAATCAATTCAATCTTAATTCAAAAGATTGAAAGATTTAAGGAAATGTTAGAAAATGAGGTATGTTTTAATCTTCCTAATGCTTTCTAGCATAGAAAAAAACATAGAATAAAATTACCATATATCAAAAGTTTCAGTGAACAAAAAATGCCTACAAAGTTAAGACCAATTCAGATGAGCTATGAAGTAATGAAAATTTACAAGAAAGAGATTTCGAAATTACTCAATAATGGTATTAGCAGAAAAAGTAGATCCCCTTGGTCTTGCCATGCTTTCTATGTCATTAAGAATGCAAAATTAGAAAGAGGAGTTCCAAAACTAGTAATCAATTACAAACCTTTAAATGCAGTGTTGGAATGGATCAGATATCTAATTCCTAACAAACAAGATTTAATAAAAAAGATTAAGTAAAACAGTAATCTTTTCAAATTTTGATTTAAAAAGTGGAGTTTGGCAAATTTAAATAAGTCTAGAAGAACGATATAAAACTGCATTCACAGCACCCTTTGGTCATTACGAATAAAATGTAATGCCCTTTGGATTGAAAAATGCACAAGATGAATTTCAAAATATAATGAATAAAATATTCAATCCATTAAGTAATTTTTCTATTATCTGCATAGATGATATCCTTATCATCTTCAAGTCAATTGATGAGTATTGGAAACAACTCCATGCCTGTCTAGATATAATCAAACACAATGGTTTAGTCATCTTTTCCAGTAAGATCAAGTTGTTTTAACCTTCAGTCAGATTTCTTGGATATAATATTCAACAGTCAACTATTGTTCGCATCAGTTGGTCTATCCAATTTGCAGATAAATTTTTTGATGAAATTAGGGACAAAACGCAGTTACAGATATTTTTAAGGTTTTTAAACTATGTTTCAAACTTCTACCAAGACCTTAGAAAAATAGCAAACCATTGTACAAGAGATTAAAAGAAAATCCTCCTCTTTGGTCAACTGTTAATACTTCTGTAGTCAAACAAGTCAAAAATTATATCAAGATCTTACCTTGTCTTGTTATTCCCTCAATAAATTATTTTGAAATCATCCAGACAGATGCCTCCGATATTGGCTATAGAGGTATCCTCCTTCAGAGAGTAAATCCAGATTCCTCATAGCAGATTGTTCATTGCCACTCTGAAATTTGGACCAGTACACAAAGAAATTACTGTACGATCAAAAAAAAAAATGTTATCTATTATCTTGTGTATCTCAAAATTCCAGGATGATATATTAAATTAGAAATTCCTAGTAAGAGTTGATTATAAATCAACAAAATATGTTTTGGAACAAGATGTAAAAAAATTACTATTAAAAAAAAATTGGCATATGACGATCAATTTTAAGTATTTTCGATGTTGATATAGAATATATAAAAGGTAAAAATAATTGTATTCCTGATTTCCTAACTCAAGAGTTTCTGTAGGAACCCCATGGCAGATAATAAATCCAATAAACCCACTACCTCCTCCAAAAAACTAGGTAAAGATCATGGTAAATAACTAGCTTTGCCTAGTCCAAGTCCAAAGCCCAGTCACTTACCACATTTGGACTTAGTAAACCGTTACCATATCATTGGTAATATAGTCAGATCGTCCTTTGTTTCCACCTTAGTAAACCCAAATACCGGTAAATAGGCTGTAATAAACCCGTATCCAATCTAACATATATCCTCAATTAACAAACCTATATCCCATAAGACCAACCCAGTCAACCCAAAACTACAAGACCGAGTACGTTCCAAAACCAACAGCACACAACCTATTCATTATCGAACCGGTTCATGCCCATTTAACCAACCTAGTTAACCTNACCTAACATATATCCTCAATTAACAAACCTATATCCCATAAGACCAACCCAGTTAACCCAAAACTACAAGACCGAGTACGTTCCAAAACCAACAGCACAACCTATTCATTATCGAACCGGTTCATGCCCATTTAACCAACCTAGTTAACCTAGTCAATGCATACCTTAAACCAAGATGGAATTTCATTCCATTGGATCCTAAGAAAATATTCCAGTTTTGTGGTAAAATATCATTTTTCATACTCAGTCAATATTTATCAAACCTATCTTTGATAGGAATGATGCCAATAAAATAGCATATCATTGTTTGTATATACTTAAGTTCATTTCAATGAAAGAATGGGAATCTCACCCTTCCTTGCTTCGAGATATCCCTGGTTACAACAAGCAATTTAGTTACTATGACTACATAGAGTCATGTTTTAAATTGCTACTCTATCAGGATGAGTCTTACATTCATTTTTGGTTCCTTCAGTTCACCAATGATTTTAAAATCCAAATTTCTTCTTGGTTTTTGAGGTGGTGGCAGATGTAGAACCCCATGATTGAAATCCGCCCGGTCGATCTTAAAGATCAAGTAACTTAATTCTCTTCCTACTTTAAAACTAGTCAACATAATTCAAAGTTCCCTGCATTACTCCTCTTCATGAGTAAATACAAGATTTTGTGGATTCTTAAATGGAAGTACTCCATTACTGCTAATACAGCTATCCGTCCATTTTACGTCAAGTGGTGGTCTAAGTTCGACCACCAACGTATCATTAACTAGGTTAAAACAGAGTTCCTAGTAAAGTTCCCTACTCCAGCCATAGTTACAGATTCAACCACTAGTACACCACCACTAGTGGTAAAGTCAGTAGCTCCAATACTTAGGGTCTCGACTCCAAGTATTTCAGAACTACCAGTGAAACAAACCAATGTTTCAGCCAAGATTTCCAGTAAGTCCCAACCAAGGAAATCCCAGTTAATTGAGCTAGCCCAATAGTTACTCCATCAACTAGCTAGGAAGAAGATGATAGTTCATCCCACTCATCAGAAGCCTTAATCAGCCGCCCATAGGATCCGTTCTAGGATGCCCAGGATCCAGATGATGCATATGATCTATCTAACCCCTATGACATTAAGGTTCCTGTAAAGTTACATGTGTGTACAAAGGACTTCAATCACTACTTTCCCAAAAGGGAAGAAAAGATGTTCTTTTAGCCTGCAACCAGTCAACAACAGTAAGATTCCTATCAAACAATGTTATCAGAATTGGATCGGTCATCGAACCGGCAAAAAAATTGGGTTAATGGTTCACTGGTTCAACCGTTAGGTCAACTACTCGAACCGGTCATATAATAAAAATAATAAAAATATATATATAATAATAATTATAAAACAGAATAATTTAGCTAAAAAATATAAAAATATATCTAAAATGCATACAATTAGTAACAAAGTGGGGGTTATTGTATTTTAAATTAAAGTAAAGAGGTTCATGTAAATTATAAAGAAAAAGAAAGGGTGTCATTTATAATTTATCCAAGAATAAGTTAAAAAACAAAAATCAGTTATAAATGTCTCTGCAAATCCTTCCTCTTCTCCATTCAACCTGCAAACCGTCTCTTTCATTTCATTTCTCTCTCTTTCCATCACTAAATTTTTCTCTAGATTGAGACTGTAATCATTCCCCAGTTTTGCCTACTATATCATCCCCCAACTTTTGGCTAAACTCAATCTGCCTAGTGAAGTAGGGATGGCTTTATTCTCTAATTTACCTATTCTACGGAAGAAGAAAATTGTGGTTTTCGATGACAAGGGCTAGGTGCTGAAGGGGTGATGCTAATGTTTTGGAAATTGGGTTAAGAAGATGCTCTTATGAAGGCATTGGACTGTGAAGAATTGGGCTCTGAGCTTTGTTGCTTTTTATATTTGTTGGTCGCCTGAGTGCCTCGCAGTCCGCTTTGATGGTCGCCTGAGCTACCTCGCAGTCGCTGGTCTTGGTCGCCTCATGTCTGTAATAGACGAAGGGAAAAGGAGTTATGTTGTTTGTCATTGTGCTTCAGCGATTTGGGGCAAAAAGAATCGATCAGTGTTATTAGACGAAGAGAAGGAGGTTGTGTCCTTACTGTTCGGTTCACGATTTTTTACAAAAATAGGCCCATTCGATTTTTATCTGATTCTCTTCCTTAAGCAGTCCAACTAGAGAACCAGACCGGTTACAGTCGCAAGTCACGGTTGAATCGGTTTGACCAGCCTGTCTAGTCCGGTTCTGATAACATTGCTAGTAAAAGACTGCAGCCAGTCAGCAACAGTGAGATTCCTGCCAAAAGCCTGTAAAGTAACTCCAAAAAGCAATCATCAGGCAAACAAAAAAAAATCATACCAAAGATTCTCTTTAAAAAAAAAAATCCTTACACCTATACAAGGATTGGAGGCCGGCGAAAATGGCCAACACAAAGTTCTCTCTTCTCATATCCCCAAGTTTTCTTATTGTATCCTAGTTTTCATATAATGCAAAAGAAGAACTTTCTGCAGTTATCTATTTGTAAGTTAATTATCAGTTAATATTAATATATATATATATATATTCATATAGAAAGTAACATCAAATAATAACATGCTCAATAAAAAAACTTAATTAAAAATTTAATTATTGCAAAAGAATGACACCATATGTGAGTACTTAAATCTATTGTCTTGCCCACAACAAAATAAGTTCTCCTTGTATGGTGTAACTCTATTGCATTGATTAAANTTCATATAGAAAGTAACATCAAATAATAACATGTTCAATAAAAAACTTAATTAAAAATTTAATTATTGCAAAAGAATGACACCATATGTGAGTACTTAAATCTATTGTCTTGCCCACAACAAAATAAGTTCTCCTTGTATGGTGTAACTCTATTGCATTGATTAAATTTTTAATTAAATTTTTTTATTGAGCATATTACTGTTTGATGTTACTGTTTTTTGTTAAGTATGTTAATATTTAATATTACTATTTTTTTTTTGAGCAAGCTATTGTTTAACGTTACTATATATATAATANTGTGGTGTAACTCTATTGCAATGATTAAATTTTTAATTAAGTTTTTTTATTGAGCATATTACTGTTTGATGTTACTGTTTTTTGTTAAGTATGTTAATATTTGATATTACTATTTTTTTTTTGAGCAAGCTATTGTTTAACGTTACTATATATATAATAAAAAAAAAATTAATGCTAGCACAATTCCCAAGTTATGAGTTATTAATACTAGTAAAATTCTCAATTTAAGAATTGTTAGTTTTTTCAAACAAGTTTTGATTAAGCACAACAGTTGAGGATATTTTGGACAATAGAGATCAAAATGAACTCATTCTTAAACAAAATTTTTAAGTGTAATTAAGTCCAAACAAGTCTTTAAAAAGGGACTGGGCTCCAAAGGACCCGCTCTTTAATGGTGAAATATGAACAAACCGGATATCCCAGGGATAGGATTATGGACTGCTATCTGTGTTCCGTTTTACCCAATTGAAGCCTAAGAAGGCAGTCCATCATGTATACTCGTNCTGGGCTCCAAAGGACCCGCTCTTTAATGGTGAAATATGAACAAACCGGATATCCCAGGGATAGGATTATGGACTGCTATTTGTGTTCCGTTTTACCCAATTGAAGCCTAAGAAGGCAGTCCATCATGTATACTCGTGACTCAAGACTTAAGTTGGTGACCTAGTTGGGATCTAATTAAATGTAACAATTGAATTAGTAGTGAATTCTAATGTTATATAGAAACCACTTATAATTCAACAATTGTAATTAATTAGATAATTAACAAGTCTCTAAATTAGGTCTAACAAGTATTTTCACAATAAGTTATTAAAGCCAGTCGGATAGGCATCCCCTAAAGGCCTACTAAAACTGGTCTTATGAACAAACCATGATTCATAGTGTTTTTGTGAGCTACTTTGCCCAATACGTTGACTAATTAATGTCCTAACCATCCATGTTGTCACAAAATCTTAAATGAAGATATTCATTTCTTAGTTAAATATAAATATTCAAGATTTTATATCAATAGTTAGAGTTTTGTTATGCTAATTAAATATTTTTTTTATTAGATTTTGTATCCCAAGTAAGGTGGTACAATTCTCACCAACAAATAAGGGGGCCACATTAATATCTAATGGTTTAGATTGTGCTATATTATTTGAGATAGAAATTTAATTAGTATAAAATTTTTCAGAAATGTAATCTATGATTTTTTAATTTTTTTTTTTTTTGGTGTGTGTATGGTGTGGCCGGGGCCAAATCCCCAACTTTATTGAGTGATTATTAGTGCAATATTTTTTTTTTGAACTGTTACGGGGGATAGGCAGTGATGTTTGAACTTGCGACCTAATGGTTCAATGGTGGGTTGCGTTGGTCATTAAACCAACTGTTGATCCTCATTAGTGTGATGTTAATATCTATCTTTTTTTTTATTATTTTTTAGAAGGTGTAGCTAAAGACAAACCCCAGATATTGGTAGACTTGTACGAAGAACATGCTCTATTGACTTGTTTGGTTTGTAGGTTTTAGTAAAAAGTAAAGTGTGAGAATTGGAAAAATTAGGGATTTCATTAAAAAAAGAACATTGTGGTTAGTTATTTTTATCAGGAAGGGAATATGGTGACAGATTTTTTGACTAATAAAGGAGTTATGGATGAAAACTCGTGGAAGACTTTCAACTTAAAGGATATTCATTTCCTTGGAAGGACTCTTATTCTACATAATTGCTTCTTGGACGGATATTTAGGTTACAATCAATTGAAGTTGCTTTGGAAAATCATGAGAATAATACTTTCACCTGCCCCTTCGGAACTTTTGCTTATAGACTTATGTCATTTGGGCTATGTAATGCCCCATGAACATTCCAAAGGTGCATGGTGGAAATTTTTAATGATATTTTGGAGAAGATTATTAAGGTATTTATGGATGGTTTTTTGTTGTTTGGAGATCCATTTGAAGATTGTTTGGAGAATTTGGAAAATGTATGAGTGAGGTGTGAAGAGAAGAGTATGGTGCTCAAATTGGAAAAATATCATTTTATGGCAACTAAAGGAATTGCTTTTGATCATATTGTTTTTGTAAAAGGGATAGAGGTTGACAAAGCAAAGATTGAGTTAATTTTCAATCTACCTACCCCAAAAAAGTTAAAGGATTTGCGTTCACTTCTTGATCATGCCAGATTCTATAGGAGATTCATAAAGGGTTTTAGTGTCATATCTCAACCTTTACGTAATCATTTGGCAGAAGAAGCTCAATTTGTGTAGTCACCTGATTTTAAGGTCGTTTTTCAAAAAATGAAAAATATGTTGATTTCTAATCATACAACCACCAAATTGGGTCCTCCCATTTGAGCTTATGTTTGACGCAAGTGACTATGCAATGGAAGTTGTATTAGACCAAAAGCAAGGTAAGAAACCACATGTTATTTACTATTCTAGCAAAACCCTAAATTGGGCACAAATGAATTACACTGCTATAAAAAAGGAATTGTTGCCTTTGCACTTGATAAATTTAGATCTTATATCATTGGTTCACCTATTGTTGTCTATACTGATCATTTTTCTATGAAGTATTTGTTGTATAAGTAGGAAACAAAACTGAGACTTATTAGGCGGATTTTCCTCCTATAAGAATTATTTCTGATCATTAAAGATAAGAAAGGAGTTGAGAATGAGGTAGTGATCACTTATCTCGACTTGTGTATTAGGACATGCATGAGCATTTCCCATTTAGGATACTTTTCTTGATGAGTATTTATTTTTTGTTACTGCATCTTCTCCTTGGTATGCTGGCATTGTTAACTTTGTTGTTACAAAACAAATATCACCTCATTAGAGTCCACAAGAGAAAATAAATTTTTTTTGTGGAAGTGAAAAAAAAATTCTTTGATGACCCTTATTTATTTAAATGTTGCGTTGGCTTGGTTATGAGAAGATGTGTACCCGATGGCGAGCAGCATGATGTCATTTCTTTCCGCCATTCAAACACATGTGGAGGCCATTTCTTATCAAATATGCAGTGTGGATTCTATAAAGATTGTTTCCAGTTCTGCAAGAGCTGTGACTGGTGTCAAAGGTTGGGTGGTGTGACTCAGTGGAATATGATGCCCCTTACTCCCATTCTGGTGATCGAGATATTTGATTGTTGGGGTATTATTTTCATGGGTCATTTTTCCTCATTTTATTATTTATATATTTTACTGGCAGTTAATTACATGTCTAGGTAGGTAGAGGTCATACAAGATAAGACAAATGATCATAAAGTTGTTATTAAATTTTTTAAGAAAAATATCTTGTTTAGGTTTGGAATGCCTAAGATAATCATTAGTGATGGTGCTTCACATTTCTGCAATAGGCCATTTGGGATTTTGATGCACAAATACGGTATCACACATAACGTCTACTGCTTATCACCCACAAACAAACGACAAGGCTAAATTGGCCAATAGGGAAATTAAGCATATATTGAAAAAAAGGGTAAACCCTAACCGTAAGGATTGGTCAATTTGATTGATTGATGTTTTATGGGCCTACCGTACAATATACAAAATTCATTTAGGTATGTCTCCCTATAGGTTGATATACAACAAGGCCTGTCATTTGCCAGTGGAGATTGAACACCAATCATATTTGGTCATAAGTTATTGAATTATAGTTTGGGTCCATCCGAAAAGCATAGGAAATTGCAATTGAATAAATTAGAGGAAATACATCGAGATGTGTATAACAGTACTAGAATTTATAAAGAAAAGGTTAAAATTTTTCATGATAAATCAATAGTAAGAAAAACCTTTGAGCTAGGTTAAAAATTATTATTATACAATTCCCGTCTTCTCATCTTCCTAGGTAAGTTGCATTCGCGATAGACTGGCTCCTATACAGTCTATGTTTTCTATCCTAACGGGGCTATGGACATTCAAAATCCTAAGAATGGTCAAACTTTTAAAGTCAATGGACATCAGCTTAAGTCATTTTTGGAAGATTTTTCATCTGAGGAGATTGTAGAAGAATTGGTTGATCTTGTGTATCAAGATCTTGATGCTAAGTAGTTTCTTTCGATAATAATAGTGTACAATGGTGGTCTTTATTTTTCTATTTGATGTGCAGTTATTTCATTGTACGTATTTCTTTTTGTATAGTTTTTGTTGTTTTGCAGCTAGTGATTTTTCTTTATGGAAACAGTGTCAAGTGTTGTCTTACCCTTGTTGTCTTCATTTTCTCATTGCATAATTATTTTCCATTGAGGACAATGCATGATTTAAGTTGGGGGTAAGGGTGCACCATGACTATATGGCACCACCAGGTTGTATGCTAAAATGAGAAATTTTGAAAAAAAAATTGAGAAAAAAATGAAAAAGATGAGAAAAACAAAACAAAACATCCAACTTGGAGTGTATTATTCCCTTTTAATTAGCATGAGATTGATAATTATTTGACTTGAATCTTGAGTTATTTGCGTGCTAACACATTATAAAAACTTGTTCTATGTTTAAATATCATATATGTGTTTTCATGTGAAACTTACCCTATTTGCACCATGAGAATACTAATTTTTGTAATTTATTGAATAATATTTTCATCTTAAAATGCTTGACATACATAGCGGAGATGAATGCATTACTCTTGTGATCTTTTGAGTCATTCTTTACTGGATGGTTGAAATACACTTACTTAAAATATTGTTCTTTCAATTTTAATTTCTTTCAATAATCTCATTATTTTTGTTTTGATTAGTGTAAATAGGGTAATTAGTTGATTATATCTCAATGCAAAGGGTACCTTGCCATGTATTTTCAAGAAATGATCTTAAGTCATTTGTGAATTAATTTGAGTCTTAGTCTGTTCTTTCTTAATATCATCCCTAGAAGCCCTAGTTGAGCTTGAATATAAATTTGATTTCTTTAGCCACATGTTTAGCAAAGTCAAGCATAATTTATATTTATCTTACCTTGGTTGTCCCGGGATTAATAGGGTTATATTATTAAAAAAGGATTGTGGTTAAAAGAAAAAGAAACAAAATAAAAGAAAAGAAGAATGGAACAAAAAGGGGTGATGAATATTTGAGCAAATTTTTGATATTTATGGAAAGCAAAGCAAAGAAAACAAGAAGAAATAAAGGAGGTGAAAAAGAGAAGAAAAAAAAAAGAGAGAAAAGAAAAAGTTATAGAAATGAAAAAGGGAAAGAAATAGAAATGAAGAAAACCAATTAATTTCAAGAGAGGAGATATGGTTAGTAAAGACATATTCTCAGGATTACTTCTTTTTGAATTCATATATCCCTTCATTTCTTTAGCTCAATTTTCCCTTGAGGGCACGTTACAACCAGTTAAAGTCCTATTTGATCTTAGAAATTATGGCAAGTGTATGTTCAAAACTATAGATAGGTCAACTGCATTACTTTCATTTGCCCTAGCATTCCTTTCATGAGATTATGTCAAGGTCGTTTCAATTGCATGATTGTCTTTCATTGTTGAATGATATGTGAGTTATAATTTGCTTTGAATTACAAGAATCCGTCTCACATATAGAGAATGAATGGAACATTAGTATAATCAGAGTGTTGTATGTTTTGAGAGAAAAATTTGTGGTGAGATTTTCATCAAAGCTAATTTGGATAGCTAATATGGATGTAGGTTTTATTTGATAAATTTCTTGAATTACATTATCATTTCACACATACACGAGTCTCTTATGGAAATGTGTATCTAAATACTTTTACATATCATTTAAATCTATGATGTAATAGTATAGAAGTACCTTAAAGTGGATGGAAGAATGGTTAATACACCTCATTGCTAGTTAGAATATTATAATATAGTCTAAATTGGGATGTAAATAAAAGTTTGTAGGTATCTTCTCTAAAAACCTTCACGAGACACAACTCATCTACTATGGGTGACCTAGGGGTTTTAAAGGTTTGTTGCATTTTCTAAATGCAATTGTGTACCCAAAGAAAGTGGCTTTAGATTTCATTTAGTGTTTTTAATTGGAATGCATTTTGAATTGGAATGTTGTGTAATTTTTATACATGTTTTGTGTGTTTCAACTTCTATATTGTGTGTGACTAGGTCTTAGGCATGTAAATAGGTTTGGAAAAGTATTAGGATTGTTCAAATCAATAAGAAAATGAAAAATTGAAAAACGAGAGAACCAACCAGTTGAACTTGAACCCGTTCATCAGAGCAAAAAAAAGTGGTTCAACCAGTTGAAGCACTGTTGATCAACTAGTAGATGTGAGGTCAAGTTTTGGTCTTTTTAAAAGGGAGATGGATGGCTTTTTGGCTCAATCTTTCCATTTTATCTAAATCCACTCTCTCAAACTCTCCTCGTATTTTTGAAAACTATAACCCACCATCCTAAGAGCCTTAGTTCTTCCTTCTATCTTTTCCCTCTCATCTCCACCAAAAATTTCTAAACTTCCAAACCCTACGGTCCAATCAAATTGCTTCAAGAAAATCTTTGAGTTATTCATCTAGGGTTTGTCTGAGGGGTTGCTTTCATGGTTTTTGGATGTGTTATGTTTATTATGATGATAGGTATGGTTTTTGGTGGGCATGGCCAAAACCCGCAGAGCTTCATCTTCATCTTCAAAGTCGAGAGCATCAAGAAAGGAAAAGGAAAAGGAAAAGCTACTGCAGAGGGTGATAGTGATGGATAACGTGATGGGGATGATGAGCCTCATGAGTTTGAGGTGAAAGAAACGAGAGTGGAGTACGAGACTATCATGGATGGGAATTTTTCCACTTGAGAACGGATGGTTGATCGTAAGAATATAGGTGAGTCTGTGGCTGTGAAACAGATAATGGANTCTCATGGATGGGAATTTTGCCACTTGAGAGCGGATGGTTGATCGTAAGAATATAGGTGAGTCTGTGGCTGTGAAACAGATAATGGATTTAGGTTTTAAATTTTTCTTTGAGTCGGTGCCTAGGTGTATTTTGGAGTTATGTCGAAAGTTTTATTTGAGGTTGAAGAAGGTAGACACAGATCTTATGATATTAAGGACCACAGTACGTGGTAAGCTGATCAAGGTAACCCCAGATTCGATAGCCAACTACTTGGAATACAGAGTTTAAGGCTAAGTGTTTGGTAGAATATGTAAGATTGATGTATAAGGAGCCAAATTAGTTTGATGGGTAGTTTATTGTANTGATCAAGGTAACCCCAGATTCGATAGCCAACTACTTGGAATACAGAGTTTAAGGCTAAGTGTTTGGTAAAATATGTAAGATTGATGTATAAGGAGCCAAATTAGTTTGATGGGTAGTTTATTGTAAAGAGTTTGACTAGAGAATATAAGACCTTGAGTAAAATCTTAGCACTATAATGTATTTCTGAAGGGGTCGGATTAGAGGTTGTCTATCTTAAAGATTATTTTGCTATATGAGGTGCTGCAGGGGAAAAGGATGGATGTGGTGTTGTTTATGTGGGGGGTAATCTGGGATTATATTTTGTAGATCAAACCTAGGGCAAAATATGTCATTTGTTAATATGATTACTCACTTTTTGTGTGGTTGCAGGGGTAAAGAGATATATGAGAGACTATTTGACTTCTCCTAAGAAGGGGCCCATTAGTAGTTGGTTAGAGAGCAAGAGTGACATCATGTCTATAGCTACTAGAGATAGGCCTACTATTTCTCCTTCTACACATATCGGCCCTACCACTGCACCTACTGATACTAGCTCCGTTCCTATTTCATCGATTTCGAGAAATACTATGCTTTAGAGGATGGGGAGGCCAGAGCGTAGGATAGATAGCTAGGAGTCTGGCTTTGAGGAGATGAAAGGAACTCAAGTGCATATGGCTAGGGATTTGGAGTCGTCTTTCATGATGCAAATGGGATTATTGACAACACTGTGCCAAGAGAGTCATTGTTTGTCCTACCATCATTGACTTTTGTAGGTGTTACTTCTTCAGTGCCTGTTACACCTACTTTGGTATCTGAGCCACCACTTGTATCTATGACTAAGCCTCGTGATCCAGTATATGAGATGGAAAGTAAAGAGGAACAGGCCAAGTCTGAGTTTGATATGGATGACGATGGATACTCTGAGTAGATGATGTTAGGATTTGCTAGTTTCGTTGTTTTAGGACTTGTCTAAATGGGTTATGCAATGACTTAGGATAGTAAAATTTTGTTTGTGTCCTAGAGTTGTTATATTTTGATTACTTCTGTACCCATTGACAATATATATATATATATATCAACTGTCTTTTTTTGTATGTTGTGTTTTAAAATTGTTAGTTATGTTTTGATTGATTGTGTGATAAATGTGTCATAAGTCTAGTTGTGCATAAATGAGTAAATGAATGGAGTGCATACTTTTTATTTTTGGTTTGCTAAGGACTAGCAAAACTTAGGTTCAGGGATATGTTTAGCATTACAGAACTTAAGCCATTCATGTTATCTATTTAATTCATGTTTATTCCTCTCGAAATTGGGTTGTAAATTGATTAAAGGTGTATTTGTGAATGTAAGTGTATGCAAAGCAATGAGAAAAGGATTAGACGAAGTTAAGGTAGAATTGGACATGCAATATGAAATTGATCAGAAAGAATAAAGGAAATCCCAGTTCAATTGATTCAACTTCAACCAGTTGATCAGAGTAAAAATAGACCTTCAACCAGTTGGAAAATAAATTCAACTAGTTGATCAGAGGATACTAGAAACAGGTAAGATACTGTGAGCATATCAACCGGTTGAAAATTGGTTTTCAACCGGTTTGTCAAAGAAGTTTCAAAAAGGCAAAGGTATTGAGGATACTTCAACCGGTTGATAACAAATCTTCAACCGATTCATCAGGGCTGTTTAACCGGTTCATCAGACAATTTCAACTGGTTGGTCTTAAGTCGACTATAGAGAGAATAGCTTTCTTGGGTTTCAATTGGTCCGTGGTGTCGGCTATGTCACTTCTACACTCATGGGAGGCAACCAATCCCCATGAAGTTTGTTCCTATTGGTGGAAACAACCTCCCACATTTTGAGATGACCATCCATTGGACGAGTCGGAGGAAACTTCTCCGATAATCCACGCATCAATAATGCCACACTCTATGTCCAATGAAAAGAAGGGAATGGGGAACATATATATGTGTGTGTGTGTGTGTGTGTGTGTGTGTGTGTGTCTTTACACAAGGGAGCTTCTTCTTCCCTTTCTTTAGCCTTTGCTTTAATTGAGATTTTTAAGAGTTAAGTTGGAGTTTTTGTTTAAATTTACAGTGTAAGAAATTTACTAGGGGCTCGGAGAAGACAACCGGGAGGAATTCCATTTCATTTTNTCGGAGGAAACTTCTCCGATAATCCACGCATCAATAATGCCACACTCTATGTCCAATGAAAAGAAGGGAATGGGGAACATATATATATATGTGTGTGTGTGTGTGTGTGTGTCTTTACACAAGGGAGCTTCTTCTTCCCTTTCTTTAGCCTTTGCTTTAATTGAGATTTTTAAGAGTTAAGTTGGAGTTTTTGTTTAAATTTACAGTGTAAGAAATTTACTAGGGGCTCGGAGAAGACAACCGGGAGGAATTCCATTTCATTTTCAAAGCTCTTCTTTGTATGGTTTATTTTTATATTTGAACTTCATATTTTGAAGCTAATATTTTGGAGTTTACTTCTTCCCATTTTGTTGTCCATATTCATTAGTTTTACATGATGCTTTATGTTGATTATGCTTTGATGGGTTTTATTTTTGATTAAGTATCGACACGATCCAAGAGATGATTCTCATCCATAATCAAGCATAGTGATTCTCTAATTGTTTCTAATCGATCAAATGTTTTGTAGAAGGAAAAAATCAATTTTGATATTAGTTGTTAAGTGATTACTTTGATTTATTGTTGACAGTTCATCAAGCACGAGTAATTCTTAAGAATCATTTACACAATCTAAATGCTTATCATTCTAGCTTTTACTTCCTATCTTTAAAGCTAAAATAGTATAAAATTTGGTTTTTTGTTGAATATTATCCGTTCGAGCACATTTGAATACAACTTCGGATGAGTTAAAACGAAGAGTCAAATTGTTTGGCTATGGTATGTTGATTCCTAAGGATCAACCAACTATTTTTCTATTGATTATAATACATTAGAATTTCATTTCTTATCTCTTCCANGAAGAGTCAAATTGTTTGGCTATGGTATGTTGATTCCTAAGGATCAGCCAACTATTTTTCTATTGATTATAATACATTAGAATTTCATTTCTTATCTCTTCCACAAGTCAAAAGATTGTTATTTTCATTTGCACACACGTCACCAGTAAAATTCCATATGTTCCTTGATAAGACGACCTTGGATTTATCCAAGTTATTACATTGCAAAATTTTCCTATGCTTGGGAAGCCCATTGTTATATCTTGAGAAGAAATGATTCATCAAAAAATGACAAGCAGTAAGAATTGATGTCCCAGTAAGACAAGCCCGCATAGCTGCAAATGAGTCTTAGGCATGCCTAAAGCATGGTAGACATGTTGGTACAAAAGATATTGTCCCTAGAAAAAGAAGAGAACAAAAGAAAGTAAATAAAAAGGTTAAGGCTCCAAAAGAGAATACCAAACTATAAGTTTGTGCTGCTGAAGAGAGTTATCCCATAAAACAATTACCTCATGTAGAGAAATGAGGTAAAATAAGGCAATTTTACCCAACATTTGGAACAACATTTTGGTCTCTTCTTTTTATATGCACAATTGAAAATGAATGTTGACTAAGAAATGATTGGCTAAAATAAAAAAAAGCAATTCAGGTATAGCTAAACTCACAAACAAAATGCAATGTAGTTGGACCTGTAATCCAAATGTCACAAGGTGTTGAACCCATTGGATATAAATGGGTGTTTGTGAGAAAACACAACAAAAAAATTGAAATTGAACAATACAAGGCACAACTTGTGGCACAAGGTTTCTCGTAGAGACCTGGTATTGATTATGAGAAGACATATTCTCTTTTAATGGACGCAATCACTTTCAGATTTTTTATAGATCTTGCAGTATCTGAAGGATTGGATATGTGTTTAATGAATTTCGTTACTGCGTATTTATATGACTCATTGTACAATAAGATATACATGAAAATCCCTGAAGGATTCAAAATACCATAAGCATATAATTTATAGCCCCAAAGGTTGTATTCAATTAAACTTTAACGATGGTTGTATGAATTAAAACAATCAGGGTGGATGTGGTATAATCGCCTTAGTGAATATCTTTTAAAAGTAGGATATATCAATGATTTGATATGACCAAATATTTTTATCAAAAGATCTAACACTAGGTATTGATGTATATGTTGATGATTTAAATTTAGTAGGCACTCCAGAAGAACTCACAAAAGCCATCTGCTATTTAAAAAGTGAGTTTGAGAAGAAAGATCTTGGGCAAACAAAATTTTGTCTCGGCCTACAGATCGAGTATTTATCCTATGGAGTTTTTGTATATCAATCAACATACACGAAAAAGGTCTTGAAATAATTTTACTTGGATAAATCTAATCTATTGAGTTCACCAATGGTCGTCATATCATTAGATACAAAGAATGATCCATTTAGTCCTCAAGAGCAAGATGAAACATTTCNTTTTGAAATAATTTTACTTGGATAAATCTAATCTATTGAGCTCACCAATGGTCGTCCGATCATTAGATACAAAGAATGATCCATTTAGTCCTCAAGAGCAAGATGAAACATTTCTTAGTCTAGAAGTGTCATATCTTAGTGCAATTAGTGCACTAATGTATCTAGAAAATTGTACGAGACCAGACATATCATTTTCAACAAACATACTAGCAAAATACAACTCAACATCAATTCAAAGACGTTGGAATGAAATTAAGCATGTATTGTGGTTTCTTCGCGAAACGGTGAACATAGGGTTGTTCTATGTGAATGACAAAAGTCCGCAATTAGTTGGATATGCAGATGTTGGTTATCTTTCTAATCCTCACAAGGCTCGATCACAAACTAGATATGTGTTAATTTATGGTGGTTCGACTATATCATGAAAATTGGTTAAATAAACAATGATTGCTATATCATCCAATCACTCCAAGATATTAATCATTCATGATGCAAGTCGAGAATATATTTGGCTAAGATCCATGATCCAACATATTNAATCAAAAGGCATTTCAACCCAATCATTTATGAAAGTGGAACAAAAAATTCTTTCAAATCTCACTCACAAGTCCATAACAAAATTATCCCTCATTTTTTGCGACACTTAGTTGAGATCATCCTTCTTCTTTTTAAAAAATTAAATCTTTGAAATGGAAAGAAAAAAAAAAGCACTTTTGGATTAATGCACGGGTTACTAACTTACAGAAAAATAATTGAAATCACTTGTACACTTACTTATAAAATGATATAATTCATCAAATATAAGAGATATAATGTCATTGGTCACTATGATATTTTGCATATTTCTTACTCGATTCAAGAACACAAATTGGTTTTAGAGGGTTAATGGACAAAACTAACTAAAAATAAAATTTTTATTACCAACTGTACAAAGTTGTAAAAAATTAAGGNAAACAATTACCTCATGTAGAGAAATGAGGTAAAATAAGGCAATTTTACCCAACATTTGGAACAACATTTTGGTCTCTTCTTTTTATATGCACAATTGAAAATGAATGTTGACTAAGAAATGATTGGCTAAAATAAAAAAAAGCAATTCAGGTATAGCTAAACTCACAAACAAAATGCAATGTAGTTGGACCTGTAATCCAAATGTCACAAGGTGTTGAACCCATTGGATATAAATGGGTGTTTGTGAGAAAACACAACAAAAAAATTGAAATTGAACAATACAAGGCACAACTTGTGGCACAAGGTTTCTCGTAGAGACCTGGTATTGATTATGAGAAGACATATTCTCTTTTAATGGACGCAATCACTTTCAGATTTTTTATAGATCTTGCAGTATCTGAAGGATTGGATATGTGTTTAATGAATTTCGTTACTGCATATTTATATGACTCATTGTACAATAAGATATACATGAAAATCCCTGAAGGATTCAAAATACCATAAGCATATAATTTATAGCCCCAAAGGTTGTATTCAATTAAACTTTAACGATGGTTGTATGAATTAAAACAATCAGGGTGGATGTGGTATAATCGCCTTAGTGAATATCTTTTAAAAGTAGGATATATCAATGATTTGATATGACCAAATATTTTTATCAAAAGATCTAACACTAGGTATTGATGTATATGTTGATGATTTAAATTTAGTAGGCACTCCAGAAGAACTCACAAAAGCCATCTGCTATTTAAAAAGTGAGTTTGAGAAGAAAGATCTTGGGCAAACAAAATTTTGTCTCGGCCTACAGATCGAGTATTTATCCTATGGAGTTTTTGTATATCAATCAACATACACGAAAAAGGTCTTGAAATAATTTTACTTGGATAAATCTAATCTATTGAGTTCACCAATGGTCGTCATATCATTAGATACAAAGAATGATCCATTTAGTCCTCAAGAGCAAGATGAAACATTTCTTAGTCTAGAAGTGTCATATCTTAGTGCAATTAGTGCACTAATGTATCTAGAAAATTGTACGAGACCAGACATATCATTTTCAACAAACATACTAGCAAAATACAACTCAACATCAATTCAAAGACGTTGGAATGAAATTAAGCATGTATTGTGGTTTCTTCGCGAAACGGTGAACATAGGGTTGTTCTATGTGAATGACAAAAGTCCGCAATTAGTTGGATATGCAGATGTTGGTTATCTTTCTAATCCTCACAAGGCTCGATCACAAACTAGATATGTGTTAATTTATGGTGGTTCGACTATATCATGAAAATTGGTTAAATAAACAATGATTGCTATATCATCCAATCACTCCAAGATATTAATCATTCATGATGCAAGTCGAGAATATATTTGGCTAAGATCCATGATCCAACATATTCAAAAGTAAAGTGGACTATCTTCAATCAAAGGTATTCCAACTATATTATACAAGGATAATATAGCTTGTGTCGCACAGCTCAAGGAAAGATATAAAGGTGAAGAACAAAACATATATCACCAAAGTTCTTTACACCTATAAGCTGGAGAAAAATGGTGATTTTAATGTTCAACTTAAAATCTGGCAGATTTGTTCATTAAAGCACTTCCACCGACTATATTCCAGAAATTAGCGAACCAAATTAGAATGCGGTGTCTCAAAGATTTGTCAAGCTGAACAATCATCATTTTGACTTGATGTATTTAATAGGGAGAGGCATGTACTCTTTTTCCCTTTGCTAGGTTTTTTTCTAAGCTTTACTTAGCCAAGTTTTTAACGATGGAATATTTAGGATCCCAATGGATTATCAAAATCAAATTTTTAACCCTAGCATTATTTAAATAGTCATCCAAGGGGGAGTGTTATAAATATTGTGCATGATGTGTAGATTACTGTATACAAATAGTGACACATATTACCAAATAGTGTTGTAAATGACATTGGCACACGGGTAGAAGATGGATGACCACCACTGTATTTATGCCTATGTATAATTGCACTTCTAGCGACAGTACAATAGAGTTATGTATTTCTCCTATACATAGGCCTTCTACTTCTATATGAATAGCATACCCAATGAAATATATATATATATATATATATTCTTATGTACAAATCCAATTATGTGGGATTTGGAAGGACTTAGAAAAAAGTAATCCAATCTATCACTTTTCCGTCATCCAAACATGCTCCTATTTGCATGAGTTGTACTGTTACCACTTATGGGCAATCTAAGTACGGTTTGTAATATCTATCTCTAGGCAATAAGAACTAGAAACCTAATTTACATTTTGTTTTACTATGAGGAATGAAAATCTTGCCAACTAACAATTGTTTGCTCCATCCAAAAAGGAAGGTCCCAAAACGGAGGATCACATTTGAAGATCAATCCCACCAAAATATTAGCGAGTTAAACATATCATTAGAATGCACATTCTCTATGATCATCTTCTATTAACATGGTATGCAATTAGGGGCAAAGCTAGGATTTTCAATTGGGGGGGGGGGGG
>CAUOFW020004836.1:0-20127 GCA_963454935.2 Ilex paraguariensis | reverse complement strand
AAAAAAAAAAGCACTTTTGGATTAATGCACGGGTTACTAACTTACAGAAAAATAATTGAAATCACTTGTACACTTACTTATAAAATGATATAATTCATCAAATATAAGAGATATAATGTCATTGGTCACTATGATATTTTGCATATTTCTTACTCGATTCAAGAACACAAATTGGTTTTAGAGGGTTAATGGACAAAACTAACTAAAAATAAAATTTTTATTACCAACTGTACAAAGTTGTAAAAAATTAAGGAGAATAAATCTTTAAAATGAACAAAATCTTGGTCCCAAACTACTACCATATAAAGGGATTTTCCAAAATTTAGGGTGGGAGGTGGCTCCGACCCTATCTACAATCAATGATCTTCACATGGATCATATAAAAAGCACATAAAAAGTGTTTGTTGTGTACCAAACTTGAAATTTGGCTGGAGCGGGGACAATTTTACGTTGACACCATACTAATGTTTAATTTGAACAAGTCAGGAGTGGCTTTTAGTAGGAACACTCCTTTACATCTACAACAGGAGCTTGCTACGTGTCTAAGAGTTCCCTGCTTTACACTTCTGGGAAATATTTAGGCTTGCCAACTGAGTGGGGGAGGTCCAAGAAGAAAATCTTAGAGTGGATTAAGGAAAGAATTCTAAGTAAGATAGCTGGATGGAAAGAAAAACTACTCAATCATGCTGGAAGAGAGGTGCTTATCAAAGCAGTGTTGCAGGCAATCCCTAACTATGCGATGTCTATTTTTAAGTNATCTTAGAGTGGATTAAGGAAAGAATTCTAAGTAAGATAGCTGGATGGAAAGAAAAACTACCCAATCATGCTGGAAGAGAGGTGCTTATCAAAGCAGTGTTGCAGGCAATCCCTAACTATGCGATGTCTATTTTTAAGTTTCCAAAGGTGTTTTGTCAAGACATCACAGCAAGAGTCAAAAACTTCTAGTGGAGTAAGTCTACAGGTGAAAGGGGAATTCATTGGACAAAATGGGAGATACTGACAAGGAGAAAACAAGATGGAGGACTTGGCTTCAAAGATCTAGAACAATCCAATATTGCAATGCTAGCAAAGCAATCATGGAGGCTCCTTCAAAGCCTAGATTCTATGTGGGCCCAGTTGTTAAAGGCAAAATATTTTCCTTCATATTCCTTTTGGCAAGCAACACCTAGAAACTCAAGCTCATGGGTGTGGAGAAGAATTCTAGAAGGGAGAGACTTAATTAAATAAGGCTATATATGGCAAATAGGAGATCGAAGTCTAGTTAACTGCTGGGAAGATGCTTGGGTTCCAGGACATAGAACTATACAAAAATCCCAGCAAAGTAATGTTCAAAGGGTCCAAGACCTCATTAATTTTCCAGAAAAGAGGTGGAACCGTGAAGCAGTTTAAGCCAATTTCGCACCAAAAATTGCTCAAGTAAGAAAAACTTGAGAGGTGCTTATCAAAGCAGTGTTGCAGGCAATCCCTAACTATGCGATGTCTATTTTTAAGTTTCCAAAGGTGTTTTGTCAAGACATCACAGCAAGAGTCAAAAGCTTCTAGTGGAGTAAGTCTACAGGTGAAAGGGGAATTCATTGGACAAAATGGGAGATACTGACAAGGAGAAAACAAGATGGAGGACTTGGCTTCAAAGATCTAGAACAATCCAATATTGCAATGCTAGCAAAGCAATCATGGAGGCTCCTTCAAAGCCTAGATTCTATGTGGACCCAGTTGTTAAAGGCAAAATATTTTCCTTCATATTCCTTTTGGCAAGCAACACCTAGAAACTCAAGCTCATGGGTGTGGAGAAGAATTCTAGAAGGGAGAGACTTAATTAAATAAGGCTATATATGGCAAATAGGAGATCGAAGTCTAGTTAACTGCTGGGAAGATGCTTGGGTTCCAGGACATAGAACTATACAAAAATCCCAGCAAAGTAATGTTCAAAGGGTCCAAGACCTCATTAATTTTCCAGAAAAGAGGTGGAACCGTGAAGCAGTTTAAGCCAATTTCGCACCAAAAATTGCTCAAGTAAGAAAAACTTGAGAGGTGCTTATCAAAGCAGTGTTGCAGGCAATCCCTAACTATGCGATGTCTATTTTTAAGTTTCCAAAGGTGTTTTGTCAAGACATCACAGCAAGAGTCAAAAGCTTCTAGTGGAGTAAGTCTACAGGTGAAAGGGGAATTCATTGGACAAAATGGGAGATACTGACAAGGAGAAAACAAGATGGAGGACTTGGCTTCAAAGATCTAGAACAATCCAATATTGCAATGCTAGCAAAGCAATCATGGAGGCTCCTTCAAAGCCTAGATTCTATGTGGGCCCAGTTGTTAAAGGCAAAATATTTTCCTTCATATTCCTTTTGGCAAGCAACACCTAGAAACTCAAGCTCATGGGTGTGGAGAAGAATTCTAGAAGGGAGAGACTTAATTAAATAAGGCTATATATGGAAAATAGGAGATCGAAGTCTAGTTAACTGCTGGGAAGATGCTTGGGTTCCAGGACATAGAACTATACAAAAATCCCAGCAACGTAATGTTCAAAGGGTCCAAGACCTCATTAATTTTCCAGAAAAGAGGTGGAACCGTGAAGCAGTTTAAGCCAATTTCGCACCAAAAATTGCTCAAGTGATCCTTGCAATTCCTTTAAGTGAATGTCGCCAGGAGAAAAAAATAAGATGGGCTTATACGAACAATGGGATATACTCAGTAAAGAGTGGACACCATTTGCGAGCCAATGGAGTAAAGATATCTCAAGCTAGTACAAAGGCATCCTCTTCCTATCAAGTACCTGAAGACTTATGAAAAACCCTTTGGAGAACTCAAGTCCCCCCCCCCCCAAAAAATAGTCTTTTATGTGGAAAGTTGCAAATGGGGCCTTACCAACTAAATTGGGTTTATGGAGAAAGAAAATTTCTAATACTCCCATTTGCCCAGTTTGTGCGGAGGAGGAATAGACAATCGAACATCTTCTATTATTATGCCCGTGGGCTAAAGATGTATGGGAGAGGTGCCCTTTATCTATTAGGATTGATAGATATAAGGTGAGTAGAATAGAGAATTGGTTGATGAGCAAACTGCAGACGATGAAAGGTAGAGATGAAAGAGAAAAGGAGGACCAAGCTATCCTGGTTTACTTGTGTTGGTTCATATGGAAAGCAAGGAATGAGTGGGTATTCAACCATCAACAGCCCAATTGTAAAANAAGTGCCCTTTATCTATTAGGATTGATAGATATAAGGTGAGTAGAATAGAGAATTGGTTGATGAGCAAACTGCAGATGATGAAAGGTAGAGATGAAAGAGAAAAGGAGGACCAAGCTATCCTGGTTTACTTGTGTTGGTTCATATGGAAAGCAAGGAATGAGTGGGTATTCAACCATCAACAGCCCAATTGTAAAAATGTCATTAACAGAGCTGTGCAGGCTGTGGAAGAGTTGAAGGGTAGCTGGAAAACAAGGACAGAGACCAGTATTTCTTCGATATCTATAGGTACTGCCTAGCAACCACCACCTGCTGGAGTGCTAAAGATTAACTGTGATGGAGTTTTGCTCCAAGAGACAAAAGATGGAGCGTTTTCTATTTTGGTCTGTGACCATGAGGGACGATGTATCTCAGNGCTGTGGAAGAGTTGAAGGGTAGCTGGAAGACAAGGACAGAGACCAGTATTTCTTCGATATCTGTAGGTACTGCCTAGCAACCACCACCTGCTGGAGTGCTAAAGATTAACTGTGATGGAGTTTTGCTCCAAGAGACAAAAGATGGAGCGTTTTCTATTTTGGTCTGTGACCATGAGGGACGATGTATCTCAGGTGAGGCTCAAAGGCTGGTGGCATCATCTGCTTTGGTTACTGAGGCCCATGCAGTTAGGAGAGCATGTAAGTTAGCAGTGGAGCAAAGGTATGATAGAGTAGTTATTGAATCTGACTCGAAGCAACTCATGGACTCCTTGCATAGAGGTTGTGGGGATTGTCGAAGGGAGATTGCACCTATCCAGCAAGATATCAGGAACTATGCGTTATTGGTTCCTTCCATTGAGTTTCATGCGGTAAGAAGAGTTCAAAACAAGGAGGCTCATTATTTGGCGGCTCATGCCAAAAGTAGTTTTGTTCGTTTTAAGGGGATGGATGTTTTACCAAGAATTTTGATGGGTATCATTAGGCAAGAAGCCAGAGTTGGAATAGGTTGAGTGTAAGAGTTTGTAATGGTTGTTGGGTTATGTTTTGATTAGTTAATGAAATTATATTTCCTTGACAAAAAAAAACTCTAAAAATATTTTTTTATCAATTTTATAAATTTTCTTGAGTCTTTGATCGACACTCATTTCTAAACATTGACAAAATTGAAATTGATTTCTAAGCATTTCCGATAAAGATGTCAAAATTTAGATGCCAAATTTAAATTTGAAGGCTTATGTGACAATTTGACATCTTCACTTCATTGTACTTTAACCGAAATGTCAAAATAATATATTTTATTACATCTCTATCTTTAAATATATCTTTAAATTGCATTAAACACTCAACAATTCCATAAAAATATTGCATTAAAAGGATTTTGACATATCAATTGAGATATGCCAAATTTAATAGAATGTCGAATATTTTTTTGCCGGTTGGAGAAGAAAGAAAGGCCAAATATGGCCCTTGGGGTGCTCCAGCTGGCTTTGACATTGTCGGTTGGAGATACTCAGGTTTACTCATTTACATAGTTTTGGTTGATATGTTGGGATAAAAGATTAAAGACGTGTTCCCGTTGTGGTGTGTTAAATGCCGAGGTGGGATAGGATAGGTTTAAAATTTTTTATCCTTTCCTATCCAATCTAATTCAACACGATAAGTGACATTGGCTTGGACAAGAGTGTATTCCTAACCAGTTCTTTGTTTGACAAGTTCATTTGTTATTCTGTGGGTCCCATGAATTAACTCAAGTGATTGACCATTTGAAAGCCTTATTTTTATAGCACTTGGCTGAGAAATAATTATCACTATTTCCTTTGACCCAAAAACTATAGTATAACGAATCCAAGTCGTATTTTTATACGTCAAAAAAAATTATTCTTCTCAATATCATTGTAAAAAAAAAAAAACGAGTAATATATTTTCTACATTACATCCAATTACCATAACAATTAATCAATTCTAAAAATCTCTACCTTGGGTGGATTCTCCCCGGCGTTCTTGAATGTACTCGGAGGCATCTATATAATCATCCTAATCTTATTTTTACACTACTTTCATGATGGTATATGAGGAATTAGCAATTTTTAAAATGTATAAAAAGTGAAGTTAATAACATTTTTGTCTTATTCATTGATTACGATATTAACTTACCACATATTTTTTTTCTTTGGATCTGGACTACATATTCACATAAAACCTCATCTATTTGGTCACGGCAAAGTTATATTTTTTTTTTTTTTTTTATGTTGTAAAAACATATCTATAAACCCTTGTTTTGATGGTTTTAAATGTCAACTACGACGAAAACCCTCACGTACACGTCACGTGGCCTCTCAACTTTAACCTAATATTTAGCTCAATGATGTGCACGTGAGAGTTTTTATCAAAGTTAATAGTGAATTTTGACAAAAGGGACAGATTAAGTCAAATTACATAGTTTAATAACTAAGGTGGTGTTTGATAAAACTGAAAGCTGAACACTAAAAACTGAATGTTGAATTTTAAGTGTTGAATGCTAAATTTTTTAATTCGTAAATTGTTTGGTTTCAATTGAAATTGAAATATTGAATTTAATCAAACTGTTTGACAAATATAAGAAACTGAAATCTAAAAATTATTATTATTATTTTTTTGCCCTTGTCTTTAACTATCTCTCTGCAAACTACATTATTCTTATCACCACCATCACAATATTGGTGGTAATGGTGGCGACGACGGCGGTGGTGATGGCGGCGACGGTAACACAATGGTAGTAACAGCGGTGGCAATGGTGATAGGGTGGTGGCGATGACAATTATAGTGGTGGCAATGCTCAGGTTTACTCATTTACATAGTTTTGGTTGATATGTTGGGATAAAAGATTAAAGACGTGTTCCCGTTGTGGTGTGTTAAATGCCGAGGTGGGATAGGATAGGTTTAAAATTTTTTATCCTTTCCTATCCAATCTAATTCAACACGATAAGTGACATTGGCTTGGACAAGAGTGTATTCCTAACCAGTTCTTTGTTTGACAAGTTCATTTGTTATTCTGTGGGTCCCATGAATTAACTCAAGTGATTGACCATTTGAAAGCCTTATTTTTATACGTCAAAAAAATTATTCTTCTCAATATCATTGTAAAAAAAAAAAACGAGTAATATATTTTCTACATTACATCCAATTACCATAACAATTAATCAATTCTAAAAATCTCTACCTTGGGTGGATTCTCCCCGGCGTTCTTGAATATACTCGGAGGCATCTATATAATCATCCTAATCTTATTTTTACACTACTTTCATGATGGTATATGAGGAATTAGCAATTTTTAAAATGTATAAAAAGTGAAGTTAATAACATTTTTGTCTTATTCATTGATTGCGATATTAACTTACCACATATTTTTTTTCTTTGGATCTGGACTACATATTCACATAAAACCTCATCTATTTGGTCACGGCAAAGTTATATTTTTTTTTTCGTTTTTATGTTGTAAAAACATATCTATAAACCCTTGTTTTGATGGTTTTAAATGTCAACTACGACGAAAACCCTCACATACACATCACGTGGCCTCTCAACTTTAACCTAATATTTAGCTCAATGATGTGCACGTGAGAGTTTTTATCAAAGTTAATAGTGAATTTTGACAAAAGGGACAGATTAAGTCAAATTACATAGTTTAATAACTAAGGTGGTGTTTGATAAAACTGAAAGCTAAACACTAAAAACTGAATGTTGAATTTTAAGTGTTGAATGCTAAATTTTTTAATTCGTAAATTGTTTGGTTTCAATTGAAATTGAAATATTGAATTTAATCAAACTGTTTGACAAATATAAGAAACTGAAATCTAAAAATTATTATTATTATTTTTTTGCCCTTGTCTTTAACCATCTCTCTGCAAACTACATTATTCTTATCACCACCATCACAATAGTGGTGGTAATGGTGGCGACAACGGTGGTGGTGGTGGTGGCGACGGTAACACAATGATAGTGACAGCGGTGGCAATGGTGATAGAGTGGTGGCGATGACAGTTATAGTGGTAGTGGCGGTGACACAATAGTGGTGGTGGCGACAATGATAGTCATGGTAACGATGGCACAATGCCGACGGTGGCAGTGACATAATGTTAATGATGATGACAGTGGTGGTGGTGGTGATGGTGACGGTGGCACAATGGTGGTGGTAATAGTGGCTACAATGGTGGTGGTGACGTGACACAATGGTGTAAGGGTATATTTGTCTATTATAAAAAATTAATAAATTTCTTAGTAACTAACATTTTTATCATTAAGTGATAAATAGGTAGTTTGTTACTTAAAATTTAGCTTATTTTTAAGAAGTGTTTAAAATATTAAATAATATGAGTTTTAGGTTATAAAACGGATTTAATTTATTAAGTGCTTAAAATATTCAATTTTAAGTCTTAAATAGTGTTATAAAACAACTCTTAAATTGACACAAAACATAATTTACGAATTTGATTGACACAAAACCATATAATTTAAGGATCAAATAGGTAGTTAACTCTGAATAAATTAATCACAAATATAATATATGAAGAGCTTTTTAACTTTATATTTTATTTTATTATTTTTATGATCAATGATTATAAATAAATTCAGTGAAAATTTAGAAAAAAATTTTATGTAATGTTAAAAAATAATTTCTGGATAACCTATCCTTTTAACTCACGTCACATGGAAAATACAAAGTCAAATGGAAAACAAAAGTTGGTTGTCACCAAGGAGGATGATCAGGTGCATTCCGCCTGCACCGCCAACTTGGATTAAAAAACTTAAATAGTAAACGCCAAAACTCTAAAGGTACCCTTAAACTAAGTACCAAATTTCTATTTGGTACTTGAAGTTCTAATGATAACAATCAAGTCCTTAGAGTTTTAATATAATTTTTACATTAAAATTCATCAATTTATTATGACGAACTAGTCTTCCATGACCAACACATGATTTAGATAAAAGAGTATACTTATTTGGTCAAAAATCTATTATGTGTAGGCTACAAATTCTTATTTTATTTCATCTGATTTTAAGGAAAAAAAATAAAAATAAATATATAAAATAAAAATTTGAAATATATTGTGGTATAAAAAGAAAAACATCGATTCGTTTAAGAGATATTTTTTGTTGGACAAATATATTTTTATTAGAGATAACTTATGTATAAAGGTACGGTGCAACATAAGTAAAAAGTGATACATTTAAAAGAAAATTCAATGTGAAAGATTTTGAGATAGATGTTAATAGTCGTTGAATGAATTTATTTGAAACCATCGAATAAATTTATTGAAACATATTCTATTTTATATTATAAGTGGGTAATTCTTGTGATGTCGTCTTTTTCTTGGAACTAATTCTGTTAAAATTTTAAGGATATATCAATTAAAACTTTAGGGGCCAAATAACAATTATGGGCATAGTTCAAAACGAAAATAGTAAATTTGCCCCAAAACTCAAAAGGTGGAGAAAAACTGGGCATGCCGGTGGACGAACTAGTCGTTTCTTCATATAAGCAGTGTTGTGTGACTCTCTGTTTTTTGAAGTTTTGACTTTCAGAGGCAGAGAGTAATGGAGAAATTTGCAGAGCTGAGAGAAGCAATTGATAGTATAGAGGTAGTCGACGCCCATGCACACAATATCGTCAGCCTTGATTCCACCGTCCCTTTTCTCACCTGCTTCTCTGAAGCCACCGGCGACGCCTTGTCCTACGCACCCCACACCCTCAGCTTCAAGGTGCGAGCGAAGCGCTATCCATTCTTATCTTGCGCCCATTCATTTATTCACTCTGCATAGTTAGTGAACACAAACATACACAAAGACCAATACACACTTACAGATTTATACAATACATATATCACCATGCGTCAAACACTTACACATTTATACAACACATATATCTCCATGTTACTGATTTATACAATACATATATCTCGATGTATCAAACACTTACACATTTATACAATACATGTATCTCCATGTATCAAACATTTACACATTTATACAATGCATATATATCCTTGTATCAATTTATGGTAAATATTGTTATTCTGATTGTCTTTTTTTTTTCTCTTGAAAATTGGCAATTTTGGGTTTTTTGATGATGATGAAATATGCTGCTATAATGCCATATCACTGTGGAAATTTATGACTTGTGATCAGGAGCGGAGTCAGAGTGGGGACAATCATTAAGAATGATTGGATTACCATCATCCATCCTCGTTGTGCCTTACATATAAATCATTACTATTCTTGTTAGCGATAAGATTTGGATAGAATTTGAATTGATCAAAATCCGATTTAAAAAATTAATTCGTTCTCAATATGACTATTCAATGAACTTAATTTTTATAGTTCATATTGAATCCTTTTGTCAAAGGTCAATCTTATCCCAATAATTAAACAAGAGGTGAATTTTAATAAATTACATTTCAGTTTCAACACAATATTGTTAAATAATCACTCAATTTTAATTATTATATCTATAAATATGTGTATATACAATGACATTGGATCACAATTGAATCTAATTTTCCTATATCCATTTATGTAAAAATTTGCATCTAATTTTTTTTGGTTTACTTTTTAGTGGGGGCAAATCCTAAATAATTTTAAAATTTTCAAAATTTTGCAAGAAGCCCAAAAGTTTTTAAAATCTGCCCCCACCCTAAATCCGCCACTGCTTGTGACCATTAATGGCTTTTGATATCTCTGCATTCCTGGAGGTCATTGTTTTGTCACTGAATTGAGTTATTATGATGGCCTTTGTTGCTTTTCGAATATGTGGTTTGTTGCTTTTCGAATATGTGGTCACTTATTGTTGTTGTCCCACAAACAGTACACAGGTGGGGAGTATAATTTGATGCATATGTTAATTTTCTCTAGAGGATGTTAGTATTTGATCTGTTTAATTCTATGAATTTTACAAATAGTAAACAGGTGGGGGTCTTTAATTTGATGGATATTTTAATTTGCTTGAAAGGACATCAGCATTTGTTCTGTTTCAATCTAAAATTTTTGATCTTTTGAAATTGGCTTCATAGTATGTTGTGTTTGAAATGATTGCTGGCTTGGAATTCTTAATTGTTTTTAGTATGAGATCAAATAAGCTAGTAAAGAAGTCTCATTTGGTACTGTATGCATTTTCTAAGTACTTCCATTGTGGCTTATTGAAAGCACTAGCTAGGTTTTAATGCTTCATTTGGTTGAAAAGGTTTATTGGGAGAAAGAAAAATGGCTACCATAACAAATAAGGAGAAAGAAGAAAAAACACATAAAACAAAAAGAAAGATTCTTAATTTAACTTGTTATTTTTCTCTGACAAATTCTTAATTTATAAACCTTTTTGACTACTTGAGAATACACGGGGGAAGTCCTTTTTTCTTTACCTTTCCTATTCCATTTCGTGTCCTTCATTAAATATTTTTATATGCATTTTAGAATTTTTGTGTCACCATTGCAACATAGTATTAGTATACTTGCACCTGCCAGGTTTTTCAAAGTTGGTTTTTTAAGATGTGGTGATAGCAACCGCCTTAAATAGGACTTAGTGTGTGATTCAGTTGGACGGATTTCAAAAATAAGATCAAAGTCTTTGGGACCAACTGGCTCGTACATTGTGGGTGATTCAAATTCTTGATTTGGGTTTTACTTTCCAGACAACGAAAAATCCCAACTATGAAGTACAAATACTTCGTTATGGTCGACATATACATATCTGATACGATACTCAAAGATACGTATCGGATAAACACCAAACGTATTCAATAATAAATAAAATATATAAATACTTCACAAATACTTCTATTTACTGAGATGTATTGTAATTTTTAGGTTTAATCTTTATCCTTTCCTTTTGATTTCACATACAATGTAATACATCAACAAAAATTCGTATGACTTGGAAGACACATGGATGTTTTCCAAGTATTTTTCATTATCACATGCCCAAAGAGATTAAATAAGTTAATTACTCTATAATCTTAACTATAACTACTTCTAAGCAAACAATATATTTAAATGTTGGTTCTTATTACTTTAATTAATCACGTTCACTTCATAGATGTACCATAGTGAGACGATAGGTAACTTTTTGAAGATAAAAAATTATTAATGTTGTTTGTATTGTTAAAGAATCACTAAAAATTATAAGTATCAGGTCATTATATAATAGTAAAAATATAAAATATATATATTTATAGACGTATCCTTACTGTACCCATATCCTATTTTTTGGGGTTTGTTGTATCGCTATACCTATATCTTATCATACCCGTATCTCGTATCCATATCCATGCTTCCTAATCTCTCTTTTCAACTTGTAACATGTCTGTATCTCAGTTCATGGTTCAAAGGCAGTTTTTAATATCACCTAGTTGGTTGAAATTTTCAGTTTTGGTGCAAGTCTTCTTGCTATTTGCTGCAAGCTTTACCACTAATCTTGCATGTCTGGCCCCAAGGCTATTTAAAGGAGGATTATTTCAGCTTTGTAGTTTATACTGAACCTCTTCCAGTCTACCTGCCCTGTATCTGGCACGAATTACTGTATTTGGTCTTAGTGCTATTTTGCAATCAAATATCAATTTTCACTATGCTTTATTTCTCATCCATTTCTGACAAACTTGCATGCATATTGCAGAGGAGCCTGAGGGAGATTGCTAAACTTTACGGCTCTGAGCTATCGTTGCATGGCGTTCAAGGATATCGCAGTTGCTTTGGATTGGAGTCAATTAGCACTATGTGCTTCCAAGATGCTGGGATTTGTACCATACTCATTGATGATGGAATTGAATTAGACAAAAAGCATGAGATTGAGTGGCACAGGAAATTTGCACCTGTTGTTGGTAGAATATTGAGAATTGAGCAGTTGGCTGAGAAGATTCTTGATGAAGTGAGATACCTTAACAATCTTTTCTTTTGGTTCTATTTTTTGTTGTAAATCTTTTATTCGTACACATCAGTATATTTATTCTAAACATATCTTTCTCTAATTTGTAAATGCATTTCCTTCAATGCCCTCTATAGTGTATATTACCCAATTTGGCCTTTTCTTATCGGGTTTCTAGATACACATTTTGGGCATCTTATGATTGGATTATAGGGAAGTAGAAATTCCATGTTTCTAGTGATTTCAACTTTGGCATTATTTGCTTCCCCATTTGGTTGCCTATAAAGGCTGTAAGTTGAGTACCAGGTGTTAGAACTCTTGCTGGTTGCATCTTTCACTTTCGAGAATATAAGTTAAAAAAAAGGTAACCCAATTCATGAGGCTCTTGCCACTATGAGCTCTGGGATTGTCTGATGTATGCAATCTTACCCCCACATGCAAAGAGACTGTTTCCACAACTTGAATCCTTGACACCCAGATCACAATGGAGCAACCTTTGACCCCCACATGTACATCTCCGTGACTTCTTAGAAGAAGTAGAGAAGAAATCATACTGGCATCAATACAGTGATAAAGATTCTTCCATTCCAATCGATTGATTCTATTGGTTGAGAAGTATGAAACATATGAAATTACTTGCACCCTATTGTTCTTCTTACATTATCATCAATTTCACTGCAGAATTCCTCGAGAGTTTTTAATTATATTATATCATCTGATATCCAGATTTTATGCTTCCAAGATACAGAACCAGCTGTCCTGGCGATATTATTACTGGAATAAGAGTGAAAACTGAGAATTGCACGAGCTGGTTCATAGTTTGATGTGATAAGTAACTACCACCCAATAATAATAATGTTGTCCAACTATGATGCATTGAAGTTAAGATAATTTGGAATCTGAAAGGAGATAACTGCAACTTGGCATTAGAGCTCAGATTGTGGCTTAGGAGAAATTATGAGAACTGGTTTGACATTGCTGGTAGAAAGATTTTTCTTTGTTTTTGATCTGGATAGAGATAGCTTTCTTGGTTTTACTTTTTATTGTCTTTTGAATCATTATTATTCTTCTTTAATTTTTTCATTTCCAGTTGATTTTTTTTGGTCTTTGTCCATTGTCAAAGAGATGTCAAATCTCATGTCAACTACGTACCAATTCACACATACTAGTTCCCTTAATATTTATAATTTTTAAGTGGCCTGTTAGTTTCGTATTTCATTGATGAAAATTAGTGCCTAAGGAAGAGATGTGACAATCCGTACTGTTGGTTAAACCTGAATTTCTTATCTTCATTTTGTTCATCAACATGTTGTAATATTTGCACCAATGTGACTTCATTTTCGGCTGTCAGCTATTATCATCTCTTTAGTTTTTTCCCTTTTAATTTAAGTATATTACATTCATAAGTGCTTCTTTTCTTTCTTGCTCTTTGTTCTTTTATCTTTCTTTTAGGGGAGTTCAGATGGATTGCCTTGGACATTGGACAAGTTTATGAAAGACTTTGTAGGAAAGCTAAATTCATATCCTTTTATTTTTTTTGGGTTGACATCTTTTGGTACCTTTCTCATTCCTTTAACATGAAAAAGAATCCCTAGTTCCAGTTTCCTTATCCTTTAGTTACAGTTGCTGCTGAAATTGTTGCCTTGAAGAGCATAGCTTCATACCGCAGTGGACTGGAGATAAATACAAATGTCACAAGGAAGGAGGCTGAGGAGGGTCTTACTGATGTTTTACATGGTGAGTGTTAGCATGTAAACAGTGTGTTACCGTTCCAGGAATTCACCACAGGATATTCTGATCTGTGTCTCTTTCCAGCTGGGAATCCTGTCCGCATCACAAATAAAAACTTTGTTGATTATATCTTCACCCGCAGTTTGGAGGTAGCCCTATGTTTTGACTTGCCAATCCAGATACACACAGGGTAAGAGGAGTTCAGGTTCATTCAAGTGATTTCACTTTGTGCTCTGTTCAACTGCTGTTAAAATATAGGAAAAGGAGTGAAGAACTTGGGATCTTTAATATGGTTTGGTTTCAGGTTGCTGATTCAAGATACCAAGTTTTTTAATTTTTTTTCCTTGTCACTTGAACAATCAACAAAGAATTAAGGGAAGGTGGTTTTACTTTCTATATATTTCATTTACTGACTACATTATTTGTTTCTTTTTCCTTGCTATTAAGCTTTGGAGACAAAGATTTGGATTTGAGACTTTCGAATCCTCTTCATCTCCGCAATCTTCTTGAGGACAGGAGATTCTCTAACTGTCGCATAGTGCTTTTGCATGCATCTTACCCATTTTCAAAAGAAGCATCATATCTGGCCTCTGTTTATCCTCAGGTATGGTCTTGAAGACATCTGTGAAACTCTTAGACATGTGGTGTTGATCTTGGACTTGCAGGTTTAACTCACAAGTTCTCTAACAGCATTAACACCCTTCAATTTCAGGTTTACCTTGATTTTGGGTTGGCAATTCCTAAGCTTAGCATCCATGGGATGATATCTTCAGTCAAAGAACTTTTGGAGCTAGCTCCATTAAAGAAGGTGACACTTGTGCTCTTCAAGAATATTGAAAATAGTTGCCCAGGGTCCTGGGAAGAGGGTGCTAGTGGAAGTTTCATGATTGCTTGGTCTGGTTTTCGAAGAAGTGGGGACTGTGATTAAGATTTGGGCTTCCATGAAAAGTTCAGTTCTGGGTTTTCAATATGTCAATTTTGTGAGCCAATGGATATGGACACTACTCAGAAACGGAACCATTCTGTATTGTCCTTACATGGAAATCAAATGTCTCAGTTTGATCCTAGTCTGACCTAGAGTCTGCAATATGAAACTGCTAGCCATCGTAGGAAATTATATCAATGTATCCAATTTAAGGCTCTCTAATTTTTTTTTTCAATTCTTAGTCATATGATTCCCTTTTATAGGCTTTAAAAATATTAGACGTAACAAAATTCAAAACTAACATGCTGGACCCCAAATGTTTTCTTGAATCAGTATATTTTTAGAGAAACGAAACACGTCAATACTATGTTGAGAATCAATAGAATATTTAAAGAAATGTAACATGTCAATGCTATGTTAAAAATCTAAAGATGAATCTATCTTCTTGTGGTTACATTGTCAAATTAATTCTTTAATTATTAATATTCTTGGTGGGTTCATATCTTTCATATCTAAATTAAATATGTTGCTATGAGGGTGCATGGGAATAATGGTTTGTTTGTTTCTATCTTTACTGATTTGTTTACTACAAGATAGGATCAAGCCCTTGAATTCATTGTGTTGTGGAATTGTTTAAGTTTCCCCATTTGATTTTATACAAAATGCAATATGCAGGTGATGTTCAGCACTGATGGCTGCGCTTTTCCTGAAACTTTCTACCTAGGTTGGTCAAAGTGATTAGTAAGGCCATCTCTTTTATATTGTTAATTTGTTCGGGGGCTTAATACATATCATGTTGAAAATACTAGTTTTTCTGGAAAGTTGCATACTGAAGGCTATGCACACAGTAATGCATTTATATAGTTGGTCAGAGATCATATTTGTACCTCTAAAGTACAATTGATATTTTTGCAAATTATTGTTGTGCTTATGTTTGATGGAGCCAAAATATTTCTCCATCAAGTTTAATAAATTGTTACTTGGATAACACACAGACCACGCTATCTGAACAAGACTGTGCTTAAAAGAAATGAATAGTAGTAATACCACTTCTCAAATGAAATTTCCGTTTGAGTATATTCTGATGAGTTTCATAAGAAAAATAATAGCTTTTTGCACATATGTAGTTGTTGAAGTACAAATACTTAAGTTACGCCCTCTCTAATTGCTTACGTTTTTAGAGTAAATGGGTGTCCAACATGGTATCAGAGCAGGAGATCCTGTCCTCAAATCTCGCTGCCACTCCCGACAATTAAATGATTTCGACGTGTTAGGCCCAAAATCTAGCCTGCACATGAGGGGGTGTGTCGAAGTATAAATACTTTAAATGGCACCCTCTCTAATTTTAGAGTAGATGCCTGATTAACACTAATCATATAAAATATGGCAAGACTGGAATCTATGGCATCTTTTGGTAGAATAGTTTTCACAATTCGAAGTGCAAGTTTTTTGCATCTATGTGAAATCATATGCTGTCCTCTTGATTGTCATTTTAGAAGGACAAGAATGATATAGTAGCCAGTAGTAAAGTGTATATACAACATTGTCTTCATCAGAGCTGTTCAGGTCAGTCAGATATATTGATTTAATAGTTCTTCTGTATTTGATATCATATTCTGGCAAGTGGAAACCATATTAGGTAATTTCCTCACTATCTCAATCCGTGTAATGCTTGGTTTTTTGTATCTGTTGGAACTATTTACTCCAACTTTTATGCTTTTGTTTTCAAGCGTGTTAGTTATTGGTCTTGCCATTTGGCAGAATTTTATGAGTGTCTTTTTTGTCAACTTACCATTGGCCATATCTTAAAAGTCATCACCAAGACTTCTCAAAAAAAGTTCTGTGAGCGGTCATTTATCCTATTATTGTGATACTTTGAAGTAACTTGATGTTGAGAAAAGTAATGGGCAACCTGAACAAGCAAAAGATAACAAAGCCTTTCCCAGACATTTTGTGGTAACCATTTATGTTAACACACGGGGAAGGGGAAGACCAAATTAATGTGGTTTGAGATAATGAATAAAGTGTGAGTTAGAGATTTAGGATTAGAAGAAGAGAGAAGAGAGAGAATTTGAGAGGAAGGAAAAACAGAGAGAGGGTTTCTTGCCCAGCCTCTCTCGCCCTCAATGTATATATCATATTTATGCTTTAATCAAAGACCAATATACCCCTTTGGAGTATACTTATTAGAATACCCATTCTAACAGAACTTATGGTAGCTTGTGGTTTCAACAGATGCTATGCCCCTAGATAGAAGCAAATTTGTGAGGCAAGAACCATTTATTGGACCACAAGTAGGAGGAAGTTGGAACAAGTCTTTGTTGATGATGACGAGTCTTTCAGCTATAAATTTTGAATATTAGAAATAGAAGTCATGAAGTTCAACAGCAAATGCTGGTTTACAGGAACTTCTTACTGCGTATACATATTAGCTACAAGTGAATTCAAAATAGAGCTTCTTGCTGTAGTACCATGTTTCTAATTTTTACTTTTATTTTTTTAACAGGAGCAAAAAAAGCACGTGAAGTTGTCTTTTCTGTTCTACATGATGCATGTGTTGATGGAGATCTTTCAATTACTGAAGCTCTTGATGCAGCTAAAGATATTTTTGCGGAAAATGCAAAACGATTTTACAAGATTAATGTTGCTGTAAAATCTTTTGATTCAAAAAACGTCATATCTCCCAATTTTGTGAAGATAGAGACTAACACCCCGCAAAGAGATGTCGTGCTTGTTCGCCTTGTTTGGGTTGATGCTTCTGGACAGCACAGGTGCCGTGTAAGTTCTTTTTTCTGTTTATTATTCTTATATTTTCAATCATTTTGGAATCTCAAATTGTTGTTATGCAGTTTGTCAGTACTAAGTACCATTATTCTGTGAATTCCAGGATGGAAGATAACTTCCACCAAGTAAGAATAACTAAAGCTTTTTTAGGTATATATGATGGAAATCATCATCAACTCTCATAACATCAAGAAAAAATGATTCTAGGTTGATGGTATATTATAATATTTCAACATGAAAGGATGTGGCTTCCTTTCTATATTTGGAACTCTACTTTTGGGGTAATCACATGGTTATACATTCCTCATCCATCTTGATATTGCTTACCTGCGATACCATTGTGATTATAATTGTGAGTTGCCAGCCCATTTTGAGAATGAAATGAATGTATTTTATTCTGTTGTATTTGTTTTGATGTGATGAGAAAGAACAAGATAGCTATTGCTGCTTGATTTATTCTCATAATGATGTTATGCACTAGTTTATTTGTCAGTCAATGTAGATATTCTAGATTTTTTGATAATATTTTTCATGTTCTTCAGCTTTCACAGGGCATAGATGAAGCAAGAGGTTTATGATCCTCTGTCAGCTTGTTTTTCGTTTATTGTTACTATTTTAGATAATAGATTTACATTTGAGATAGATTGAATTCTATGCTAGATCACTTTGATTTTTTTATGTTTTTTTGGGAATTCTGTGATTTTGGTTAGAAGAACTGCAGAAATCACATGGTTTAAGTTCAGTGCTTGTGTATCATTGTTGCAGGTTATTCCAGAAAAACGCTTCAAAGATTCCGTTAAGAAAAATGGTGTTGGTTTAACTGTAGCTTGTATGGCAATGAGTTCAGCAACTGATGGTCCTGCTGTTGGGACTAATCTGAGTGCAGTGGGTGAGATCAGACTGATACCTGATTTATCAACCAAATGCAGAATTCCATGGTACTGCATTTCTTTTAGAATGAAAACACTAGTACTCTGGAGTGTGGCATGTTTCTATTTGTCTTTGTGTTCTTTTTCTGGGTTTCATTTTCCCCGCCCTATATTTTTAATTTCACTTACATTTAATCCTGGTGTCCAAGTCTTGAGGAATGAAAATGGAACGTTGGGCAGTGCTCATATCCATTTGACCCCTGTAATAAAGAGGATTTAAAATGACATCAACTCGATGGGGGTTACAATGATAGTTGAAGCAATAACAAGGCATTGGTCTACTTCTGATTAACGTCTTAGTTTCATAAGTATGATGCCAAAATACAAATGTATGATGGTAACACATTATAAGGGCGAGTTGCATAGTCCTTTCGTAATTGAATTTGTAGTCTTATCTTTTATGTAAGACAATCTGATTTATAAGATGGAAGGGGAATCAGATGTACAGAACTGAGAAAACAACAGGCGATGGCTAACTGAAAATGAGACAACATTCAGATTGTGATTGGAAAGTGTAGAGATAGTTTGACTTTTTTGAATTTAAATTGCAAGAAGATTTGTTTTCTTTACAAAGCATCGTAATCTGCTTCAGTATAAGTTTGTCTTTATGCCAGCCAGTGCTTGATGTGTGTTCAGTTCAGTTGCAAACAAAAAAGTTGGTTGTGGCTTCATCTTTCCCTTCTTTTATCTCACGCCTAGATATTGCATTGTATTTTAGCTAGTGGAGGCTCTTTACAAAACATTGTGTAGAACTCCAAAGATGCAATGTAAAATGGAAATGGGAGTAATGATACATATGTTAAAGCATCCAACCAAAACCAAGTGGCTATGAGTGGAGTGGTCTTTCGAGCATATAAGTCAACCTTTGATGTACTTAAACCTTTCGGCCATACAAGCTCTCCTCACATGTACTATTCATCTGTTAACATAAGTCGGTCTATATACTCGTTTCCACATGTTACATTTGTCAGTCAATATTCACCTAGCATGCACATAATTCAGTGCAGATTATCTGAAATTATTTGATGAGGAGTACATTTGTTTGTTACCCTGCTGGTTATATTTCTTTTTCTCCACAGGGCAACACAAGAGGAAATGGTTTTGGCTGATATGTATCTTAAACCTGGCGAAGCATGGGAATATTGCCCAAAAGAAGCTTTACGCAGAGTTTCCAAAGTTTTGAAAGATGAATTTAACTTGGTATGTCAGATAGTTTATGTCTAATGTGTGAAATACCTTGATTGGTGAATTTCCAAATGCTACTTGTCCAGGTAATGAACGCAGGATTTGAAATTGAGTTTTCCTCTTAAAGAGTGTGCTAAGGTATGCCATGCAATTGTCTCCACGTTTTCTTTTACTTTGAGTTTTTCATCTGCATGATGGCTAATTATCATTCATAAAAACTAAGCAGGGAGGGGAAAGAGGAATGGGTACCTTTTGACACTACACCATACTGCTCTACGTCCTCATTTTGATGCTGCTTCTCCTTTACTTCATGAAGTTGTAGCTGCTCTCGAGTCCTTGAATATTACAGTGGAACAGGTAAGTAAAGAACATAATGAATTTGTGTAGATAATTGCATTGGATTAATTAAGTTATTTGCCGTTGAAGTGTAATTTCATTGTCATAATGTAGTCCATGTATGTAACTAATCTTTGTGCTTATGCAAATCCTTGTTTGCTATCATTTTGCATGGGTGGTAGGTGGA
>CAUOFW020004835.1:1736748-1779827 GCA_963454935.2 Ilex paraguariensis | reverse complement strand
CCCTCTCTTGGAGTGGAGCTCTTAGTTGATGAGAACTGGCCTTGTGTTTTCGCTCCATCTCCCGTGCGCTTTGTCTTGAACCTGTTGTCTTTTACCACTCCCCTTAGAAAATCACTAGTGGTTCAGCGGGTCTTTCATCTATGGAATGACCAGCATCTACACCCGACTCCTAAACTCCAACTCCTGTTTATGAAAGTGAAGATTCCACCCGGATCCAATTCTTCTTTTCTTGACTCAATGCTGAAGGCTGAAGGATCAAATAGGTCATGGCTTCTTTGGGGATTCATTGAAACCAGGTTGAGTTTTTCTAAAAAAAAATAGATAAAGGAGCCTATAGTAGAGTAGCCTAACTCACAGGCAAAGCTAAAAGGCTATTAAATAGTCACCTAAGTAGACGATGGACGAGACTCTGGAAGAGTGGCTTTTGGTGAGGTTGCTTCGACCAACCCTCATGACAGAAAAAAACTCCTAGTGAAAACTATGTCTGTATGTATAACCGTCGCTTCCAATCAATGAATCAATGCATGCAGTTCTCCTTATATATAGCTATTCATTCCTATTGGTTGGATTCCTCGGTTCATCTTAAGCCAATAATGGAATAGCCTATTTTTCTAGCTATTCATTTCTTTCATTCAGGTATGGTGGCAAGGAGAAGTTCGAGTAGGCTTTGTTGAGAAGGTGAACGACGAATTCGAGTGATCGAAGGTGAAAGTACTAAGCGAATATTCAAACATCTATTCATGTGAGAACCTTGATTGACACCACCTTAGCCTTAGTCAGTAAGGGGAGGCGCCAAGAAGTTTAGACATAACGATCCACCATCTTTGATGGAGGCGAAGAATGGTAGTATTCCTTCCATGACAATCTCAGGAACACTACCATATGCGTATAGTAGCGTCCAGTCTAATAAATAGAAGTGAGTTTTGGCACATACTAGTCTTCTAGGTGAAGTAGCTTCTTCTCCTTCCCTGCACCGCTAGTTTCATAAAGGTTAGTTGGCTTGCCCTTCTCTCCATTCCAGACGGGAATGGTCTAAATAGCTCCAGCGCTATTAGCTCGGTGCGCCTTTATGTATCAGCTATTAGTAGGCTAAACCCTAAACCCTAAACCCTAAACCCTAAACCCTAAACCCGAAACCCGAAACCCGAAACCCGAAACCCGAAACCCCTAACCCCTAACCCTAACCCCTAACCCCTAACCCCTAAACCCTAAACCCTAAACCTGAAAACCTAAACCCGAAATCCGAAACCCAAAACCCTAAACCCTAAACCCCAAAACCCTACACCCTAAACCCTAGACCCTAGACCCTAAACCCGAAACCCAAAACCCAAAATCCTAGACCCTAAACCCTAAACCCTAAACCCTAAACCCTAAACCCTAAACCCTTTTTTTTTTTTTTAAGGAAACAGAAATTTTATTCCAGAAAAGGCAGAAATTACAAGAAGCAAAGCAGTACTGTTAAAAGAAAAAAAATAGTAACTGTAAAACAAATTACAAAGGAAAACTATGTAATGGTGAAAAAGTAATTATGTAACTTGATCCCTATATGTAGTCTCCTTTTTCTGGCAATTATCCTCTCCAAAACCAGCATACAGAACTTCATACTCCCGACCATGCTATGAGCAGAAAGAAAAGGCAGGTATAGGACTAAGCTGGAAGAGTAATCCCATCTTGAAGCCCAATAGTCTGCCAAAAACATTAATAAGAACCATCCCCTCAGAAATCCAGATCTGCAATAAAACATTCATTGGCAACAGAATGCCAAGCAGTCAAAGGCTGTCCAGACCCTTCTACCAGAGCTAGTCCAGATACAGCTCTCATACATGCACTAATCATTAATAACCAGCTTTTCTGAATGGCCAGATGCAGGAGACCAAACATCAAATATCACCTATAAAACTGTACTGAAACAGCATCCTTCTTAACATTTCAAGATGAAACGCAAAAGGGAACAGGATGACATCAGAAAACCTGATCATCCATACTCCAAAGCTCACAGAAGAAGTCCAGAAGATAGCCCAGGCAGAATGGAAAAGGAGCAACCAACAGATACTGAAGAACTGCTCTTGATTCTTATAAATCATCTCAGAGGATTGCTAGAATCAGCACAGATCCGACCAGCAGAAGAACCAAAATAGAAGCCCTTTTAGAATGAAGCAAGTTGAATACAGATTTACTAGAGTTGCTGCAACTTTCCAGCTTCTAGGCAGTTCATACTGTATACACAGAAGCTTAACCAATACCTTCTCTTTGTTCACATATCAATCTCTTCAATCTGGTAGAGGGAAATCCATATAAATCTTATTGCATTATAACCCTCCCAATAGATGGCAGAATATTATTTGCAGAAAATTCAGTGCTCTGTTCTGATTTAACAGCAAAGGAAGCTAAGAAGTCAGCCAGACCATTAGCTTCCCTATAAATGTGCTTGATTTGCAAATTCAAAAATTTAAACAACAGCTTAATCCTTTCTAACAGATATTGCATCTTCCATGGAACATCAGCTAATCCTCTCACCATTTGAACTAAAGTATAAGAATCAGTTTCCACCATAATCTGAGATGTTGACAGGCTATATTGCATAATCAGAAGTAAACCATCAAATAATGTCATACATTCAGCTAACATATTTGAACCAATACCATAAAAACAGGAAGCTGCAACAATTACTTTGCCTTCATGATCTCTCAATACCATCCCACCACCTGACAATCCAGTCTTACCCTTAGAAGCACCATCAACATTAAGCTTTAACACATTTTCAGGAGGAAGTTCCCATTTAACCTTGATGATTAAGGAAAAAGGATTTTTAATACTCAAATCTCTCAACAACTCATTTCCCTTACCATCATCATTTGATCTAGGTCTGATAAGAAAAGCCTGCCATCTTAAAGAACTCACTATTTGTTGGAAAATGGCATTGGCATTTAAAAATACTCCCTCATATTTCCTCCTACATCTCTCCTTCCACAAAGCCCAAAAAATTAACATAGTTACCCCTCTTATTAGATTATGACTGAGAGAAGCAGCTTTAAACCTTCTTAACAGTCTCAAGAATCTGCATAAAGGAGCCTCTCCTGAAAAAACATCAAATTCCATAATTGCAGCAACTTTACTCCAGACAGCTTGAGCTAAAGAGCAATCAATAAATACATGAGCTGCACTTTCCCCAGCCACACCACATATGACACATTTAATGGCCATTGCCACTCCCACATCTTGAATTCTATCATCAGAGGTCAATGCTTTTCTGAAAATTTTCCAAGTGCAAAGTTGAGCACTAGGAAAAATTTTCTGTTTCCATATGCCTTTAGCAAATATCATTGTGGTCCCCCACTTTCCTAATCTGATTCCAAGCAGATTTAACAGTAAATTCACCTAAAGTAGTATGCTTCCAAATAAGATTATCAGATTCCTCAGATCTCACAAAAACCACACTTTCAATTTCAGAACATAACTGAGGATTAAGCCATTCAGCAACCTCATTGAGCTTCCATGTCACACCATTCCATAATTCATTTATCTTGGGAAATATCAATGGAGGATTCTCCATTCTAAGAATCAGGGGGCCAGTTTCCATCCATGAATCACACCAAAAATCAGTGTTGTGACCATTTCTAACAACTTTCAAGGAATTCTGTACTGTGAAATTGAACCAAGGCCTCAATACATTAAAGGATAAACCTGCACCACTGCTACTACATCTTAGCATATGCTTCCCCTGAAAAAACTTCTCTTTAAAGACTTTGGCCCACAAAGAAGAACCCTTTAAAATACCCCACACCTGTTTGATTCTGAATGCCATTTGAACTTCTTCAAAACTTCTAATCCCCAAACCACCTTCTATTCTGGATTTAGAAATATCATTGAGTGACACCCAATGTCTCCTCCTAGAACCAATTTGATTAGACCAAATAAAATCAGCAATAAGAGAATTCAGCTTACTTAAAATACCTTTTGGGATGTTCAAGCAAGCCAAAATATGAATGGGAATTGAGCTGAGTACTGATTGTACTAATACCACTCTTCCCATTCCAGATAAAATTCTAGCGTACCAACCCTCAAGTCTTTTTCTGAAGCTGTTCACCACCTCTTCAAAATAGCATTTCTTAATTCTTCCTCTGATAATAGGACAACCCAAGTAGGTAAAAGGACAATCCTTAAAAGGAATCCCCACTATAGAAGCCAGCCTATTTCTTCTTGACAAAGAGATCAGCTTGGAACAATACACAACACTTTTCATTTTGTTAACCTTCTGACCAGAACATGATTCATACATCTCAATAAATTGCAAAACATTGAGAACAGAAGATTTACTGCCTTAAAAAGATCAGAGTATCATCAGCAAATAACAAGTGGCTAACTATTGTTGTTCCTCTCCCAATATGGAAATGTTTCACCAAATTCTGGTTATAAATTCTTCTCAATCCTCTACTCAGCACTTCCTCAGCCAAGATGAATAAGGTGGGGGAGAGAGGATCCCCCTGCCTTAGTCCCCTTGAATTAGCAAAATAACCATATCTTTGACCATTTAAACATATGGTAAAGAATTGACTACTCAAACAATTCAAAATAATTTGATTGAACAAATCAGAAAAGCCAAAGCTAGCCAGGACCCTCAACAAAAAATTCCATTCCATCCTGTCATATGCTTTCATCATATCTAACTTCATAACCATGTTCCCACCTTCAACCTTTCTGTCTAACTCACCAACAAGCAACTGTCCCAAGGCCACACAATCTCCAATGCCTCTCCCATGAACAAAACCATGTTGTTCTTCAGAAATTAGAGCAGGAAGCAGAGAAGACAGTCTAGTATTAAGAAGCTTTGTAAAGATCTTATATAAGAAATTACATAAGCTTATAGGTCTGAAATCAGCAAATGAACATGGATTTTCCTTCTTAGGAATCAACACTAATAAAGTGGAATTCACAGACTTAGGCATTGAGCCTCCTACTAGCAGAAAATTTACAGCTCTGCCCACATCCACTTTAATAATTTCCCAGGCAAATTGAAAAAACATACCAGACATACCATCAGGTCCAGGGGCACTTTCAATTGCCATTGAAAAGACAACATCGTTCAGTTCTTCCAATGTGGCTTCAGCTGTAAACCTCTCATTATCCTCTTGACTGATGAGCTTAGGAATAACATCAATAACAATTTGGTCATTGATGGTATGCCTTTCAGTCTTGTAAAGATCAGTATAAAATTCCTCAGCAACCTCAGCCACTTGCTTATCCCCATATACCCAGACTCCTTCTTTATTCTTAATTCTTGAAACTTTATTTCTAACCACTCTACTTTTAGCAATAGAATGATAAAATCTGGTATTCCTCTCCCCCTGAATAGCCCATTTTATATTTGATTTTTGCTTCCAATAAGTCTCCTCTCTTCTTAACCAATCATCCATCTCATCTTTAACAGCTTTTAATTCCATGGCTTTTGAATCAGAAAAATTTGATCTAGCTCCTGTTCCACCAAACTTATTTTTTGTTCAAGATTTTTCAATTTGTCAAAAAGATTGCCAAACACATTTTTATTCCACATCTTCATATGAGCCTTCAAATACTTCATCTTAATGAACAAATTTGACATTGGATTATCTGAATAGTCCCCCCCCCCCAATTGGCTTTAATCAAATCAAGAAATCCCTCATGATCACACCACATGTCTTGAAATCTAAAATAGGAAATTCTTTTCTGTACAGGAGCATCCATAATTTTCAATAATAAAGGGCTATGATCAGAAGAGCCCCTTGCTAAATGAACCACTTCCATACTATCAAATTCCAGATTCCAGCAAGCATTAATCAGAGCTCTGTCCAACCTCTCCTTCATTCTGATACCTCCATTCCTATTATCACACCAGGTAAATTTATTTCCCACAAAACCAGCATCCAACAGACCCCTGTGATTCAAAAAGTCACCAAAATCCTCTATAGACAAAATGGAAGGAGGGGCTCCCCCCAATCTTTCATCAGAAGATAGAATTGAATTGAAATCTCCAACCACCATCCAAGGAACATCAAAAGGAACATTAATTTCCAACAGATGATCCCATAAAAGCCTTCTTGTAAAAATATCACAACTAGCATATACAATTGAGATCCAAAAGATAATTGAATTCAAAAAAGTTATTTCCACAGTCAATACTTGGTCATGCTCAAATAAAATTCTTAACTTGATTCTCTCATCCCATAAAATCCAAATTTTCCTTTCTGCAAGAGCATTAGAACAGAAGTGTTCTAGTCCAATACTCCTAGCAAAAGGAACCAATTTAGAAATCAGCAATTTAGGCTCCTGAACTGCAACAAGACAAACATCATGCAATTTAATAAGCTTTTTTAATCTCCTCCTCTTGGCATCCTTACCTGCCCCTCTCATATTCCATGATAGAAGATTAATCATTAATTCATAGGAGATGGAACTTCACTGGAGGTTTTGGGGGAATTTGATCCTGTTCTTGGGCCAGATTCATGCTAGATCAATCAAAACCACTAAGATTTAAAAAGAAATCCAATGAAATAATGAAGAATTCATGAGGACCAAAGAAGATCTGAGAAAAATATGAAAAATTTTCTAGAGAGAAGTCAGACCTTCTCTCTCCAGAATGAAATTACTGCCTCTCTCCTAAACCCTAAACCCTAAACACTAAGCCCTAAGCCCTAAGCCCTAAGCCCTAAACCCTAAACCCTAAAACCCTAAAACCCTAAACCCTAAACCCTAAACCCTAAAACCCTAAAACCCTAAACCCTAAACCCTAAACCCTAAAACCCTAAACCCTAAACCCTTTTTTTTTTTTTGTAGAAAGCCAATAACATTGAAACAAAAACTGATTACAAGAAGCAAAGCAGCAAAGCCTAAAAGGAAAAGAGGGGAAAGGCCTAAGATGGCTTTAATCCTTCAAGATAAGGTAAAGAAAATACAAAGGAATAAGACTGCTGGAAGACCAGCTGAAGGTCCAGCTGGGGAAGTTACCACCAGCGGGAAATCCAACTGAAAACCAATAGAGCAGAACCTATGAGCAAGCAGACACCCAGCAACAAACCAGCAGAGAGGGGGAACCGACAGGGAAACGCCCAGCTGAATAAAGACAGCCACTCCCGATGAAAACCAAGAAAAGGCAGCCCACCAGCTGGACAAAGCAGGAAAAAAGGAAGCCCCAGCTGGAATCCAAACTGGACAGCAGTCAAAAACCACCACAGCAAACAAACTGTTAAGACCAATAGCCTATAACCGGAGGCTGGACACAAAAAGGCACCTCATGCTAAGAGGTAAAGGTACCCCCAAGTTAACCACAATCATCAAAAATCAGCACTGATTTGGTTCGAAGAAAAGGTAAGCCTCGCTGGTCTTTCTCAACATTCATCCTTATAGCAGCAGGTAGCAGGGAATCAGAAAAATCAGAGGAAAAGCCATCTTGGACAGCCTTGTTGGCCAGTGAGTCAGCCACAGAGTTCGCTTCTCTAAAAACATGTGTCAAGTGGAATTGTAGCCCATTAAGAATTTTCTTTATATGCTCCAAAGTGCCCCAGTAGTGACAACCGCATTTCGTATCTCCTTTGATGGTATTGATTACCACCAATGAGTCGGATTCAATCCAGATCATGTTCGAAGACAAGCCGTATCTCAATATCATAGACAGCCCATCTAACATCGCACGAAACTCAGCTGTTGTATTATAGCAGACTCCATAGAAGAAGGTAGCAGCAAGAACCACGTCACCCCTGTCATTTCTAAGAACCATACCTCCACCAGCCATCCCTGGGTTTCCTTTTGCAGCACCGTCAACATTTAATTTCAAAGTCCCATTAACTGGGCATTGCCATCTCACCCAAGAAGTTTTAAGTTTCACAGTATAATATCTCACAACACCCAATGACTGGATAAAGTCTCTTTCGTTCATTCCATCTCCCACCTTGGGCTTAATGCTCCTAACATACGATCTCAAGAGGCTACAAATTTTTAGAAAAATTGAGTAAGAATTCACCATCCCTTGACCTGCCCTTCTGTTGCATCTCTCTTTCCAAATTTGCCAGTAGATTAGAAGTGCTAAGCTTCTCATCAAACCACACCTAAGGGAGTTCTTTTTGAAGATATTACAAAGTCTCATAAATCTCATTAAAGGCAGTTCATTCACAAGAAGCTTGAAACCAGCTATAGCAGCAAACCTTTCCCAAATGGATTTCACATAGGGGCAGCTCACAAAAATATGTTCAACAAACTCCTCATTCATACCACACAAGGAACACTGACTGACCAAAGTTACCCCGCATAGCTTGATTCTAGAGTCTAACGGAAGGGCATGTTTCAACAATTTCCAGCCCACCAATTGTGCACTGGGAGCAGTATTCAGCTTCCAAATGGACATTGCCACATTGTTAATTTCCCCTCGCCTTCTAATCGTCTGCCAAGCAGATTTAATCGTGAATTTCCCAGACATAGAGCTTTGCCAAACCAATTTATCAGCATTATCAGAGAGGACAGTGCCGGAATTTAAGATTTCCACTTTCAACTCATCACTTAGCAAATGTTCGACTTGTTCCAGATGCCAATTGGAATTTACAACAAGGTCCCCAAATTTTGGGAAAACCTGGGGGAGGGAATCCACTCTTTTTAGCAAAGGTCTATCACCCAACCAGACGTCGCACCAGAAATCAGTCTGGTCACCATTGCTAACCATAGCTCTAGATTGCATCACCACTTTGTCAAAAAAAGGTCGTAAAACCTCAAGACATTTAAAATGACTTTTCCCTATACATCGAAGCACATGCTTACCTTTCAAGAATTTTTTGGAGAAGACTTCAGCCCATAAAGAGGATCCCTGCAACAGGTTCCATACTTGTTTCATTCTAAACACTCTCTACAAATCCTCAAACTTCCTCAGCCCCAAGCCCCCTTCCATTTTTGGCAGGGTAATAGTGTCCCATGAGACCCAATGCCGCTTTTTAACATCTTTCTTATTTGACCATATGAAACTAGCCATAATAGTATTCAACTTGTGGAGGACAGCTTTTGGAAGGTTCTAGCAAGCAAGGATATGAGTAGGCAAGGAGCTCAGAATGTATTGGACCATTAAGACCCTACCCATATTAGACAGTACTCTGGAGTACCAACCATCCAGTCTGCTTCTAAATTTCACAATGATCTCCTCGAAGTACCTAATCCTGGATCTCCCCTTTATTATGGGGCATCCAAGATAAGTAAAGGGGCAGGCTTTAATTGGAATCCCAACCAAAGAGGATAAAGCCAGTTTTCTACCTTCCGAAATTTGCTTTGAGCAAAACATAGAGCTCTTTTGGGTGTTCACTCTTTGCCCAGAGTATAATTCATAGGACTTCAAAAAACTTTGTAAATTACGTAAAGATTTTTTGAAACCTCTCAGGAAAACCAATGTATCATCAGCAAAAAGTAGGTGGCTGACCAGAATAGATCCCATTCCCAAGTGATAACTGCGTACTGATCCATTTAAATACAACTTTTTTAGTCCTCTACTAAGGACCTCTTCTGCCAAAATAAAAAGGCAAGGTGAAATTGGGTCTCCCTGCCTTAGGCCTCTTGAAGTAGGAAAGTATCCCACTCTCTGCCCATTCACACAAACAGATGCAAACTGAGATTCCAGACAATTGGAGATAATGTTCACAAACAACTCAGAGAAGCCAAAAGAAGACAGGACTTTAAATAAGAAATTCCACTCCAATCTGTCGTAAGCTTTCATCATATCAAGTTTGAGGATCATGTTCCCAGCCTCAACCTTTCTATCAAGATCAGCGACAAGTAATTGAGCTAAAGAAACACAGTCCCCAATAGATCTTCCTTCCACAAAACCATGTTGTTCACTGGATACAATAGTCGGCAACAGAGGAGCCAGCCTACCAGTTAGGAGCTTTGTAAAGATTTTATAGAGAAAGGTGCACAAACTTATTGGTCTAAAGTCAAAGAAAGAGGCAGGATTTACCTTCTTTGGAATAAGAATCAAGAGAAAGGAGTTCACAGACCTAGGCATTTTACCTCCTTTTAAGAAAAAATTCACTGCTTTCATCAAGTCATCCTTAATAATGTCCCAGGTCACATGGAAAAATATGCCTGAAAGACCATCCACCCCAGGAGCACTTTGAGCAGACATTGAGAAAATAACAGATTTGAGCTCCTCTATAGTGGCCTCCCTTACCAGCTGGCCATTCATCTCATTGGTTACCAAAGGAGGAATAACAGAAAAAAAATTGTCCTGTAGCTCATGTTGCTCTGATTTATACAGGTTGGCATAAAAATCAATAGCAATCCCGCCAATCTCCTCATCAGACTTAACCCATACTCCTGCTTCATTCTGAATTTTGGTAATCCTGTTCCTTGCTGCTTTGCCTTTTGCCAGTATGTGGTAAAAACGAGTGTTTTTTCTCCTTCTAACGCCCATTTGGCATTTGCTTTTTGCTTCCAGTAAATTTCTTCTAATCTCAACTCTTCGTCCAGATCTTTGTGAGCACAGTCGCAGGCATGAACATTATCATCAGAATTTTCCTGTTCCAAAAGAACCTCAGCCTGCCTTAGAACCTCTTCCTTTCGTTTGATTCTTTCAAAGATATTTCCAAAAACGTCTTTATTCCACTTTTTTATGTGGAATTTCAAATATTTCAGCTTTAAGAACAAGTTTTCAATCGGATTGTCAGTGTAACATCCTCCCCAGTTAGCTGCTATCAAAGGCAGGAAACTTTGGTCTTCGACCCACATATCTTGGAATTTAAAGTAAGAAATTTTTGGTTTCACAGGGTCTTGGATTTTGAGAAGGATAGGACAATGGTCAGAGCCCCCCTCCCCAGATGCAGCACTTCAGTGTGGCCAAATCTCAGACTCCAAGAAGGATTAAAGAGAAGCCTATCAATTCTCTGCCACATTCTTGCCCGACCATGATGATTATTACACCATGTAAACTAGCTGCCAGAGAAACCTACATCCTGCAGACCCGCAGCATGGATAAAGTCCCCAAATTCCTCCATAGAAACAATAGATGGAAATGCACCACCTAGTCTTTCTGAGGAAGTAGTTATAGCATTAAAATCTCCTCCCACCATCCACGCAGAGTTTCCAATACATGACAAAGAGAGTAAATGTTGCCACAGTGGTCTTCTCAAAACATAGTCACAGCAAGCATAAATAACCGTAAGCAAAACCGCATCAGAACCCAAATAGGACACACTAACTGTTAGAGCTTGCTCATGTTGAGCCATAATTTGCACCGTTACTCTATCATCCCATAACAGCCACATTTTCCTTTCAGCTAATGGGTTGAAAACGTAATGGGAGAAACCCAGGAAGTGGGCAAAATTCTGTAATTTATTTGCCTCTATTTTAGGTTCTTGGATTGACACCATACAAACATCATGAATTCTGATAAGTTTTTTGATCCTCCTCCTTTGAGTTGCCTTACCAGCACCCCTCATATTCCAATTTAGGCAATTGATCATTGATAAGAAGAAAGATTCATCGCCCCATGTTGTTTTCATTTTCCACCTCCTGAGAGTAAACTTCAAGGGAGTTCACATCTGGCTCAACAGAATCATCATCATCCTCCCCCAAAGTATGTTGTGCATTGTTTACACTCAAAGAGCTTCCCTTATCAAACCAGTAACCTTTGTCAGGGGGTTCAGTTCTTTGAATTAATCCCCTACCCTCATCAACAACAGTCATTACCCCCCATACGGGTGAGTAGTTATGGTCCACTAAAAAGGAGTCCCCCATGGAGGAACATTTTTTATTTAAAGCACAGAACAATTCTTTGTTTTCTGAGCTATCCTGGTCCCTGCCTTCAGGTTCCTGAGTGTTAATATTGACCTCCTCCTCCAAGCTCAAGGTTGTCCCTTCAAGATTTTTCCCCTGGTTCAGTTCCTGGTTCACAAAATTGTCTGGGAAAGTAGAATCCCTAACTTCATTGGCTGCCTCTCCTTTTCTTAAGACATTTGGTGATTCCTCATTGGTCACCCCTTGTTCAACTTCCCCTATGGTCGTCTCATCTCCTTCCTTTTGTACGTTCAAAGTCTCCTCTATAACAATAACCTCTTCTTGTTGTTGCATATTACAATTCTCTTTCACACCCAAAACACCTTTACCAGAATGTTCCCCACGAAGCGTGTTAAATAGGTTGCCATCACCTTTGTTGGTTTTATGCCCCTCCATATTTTGCTTCTCTTTATTCTTCGCCTTCCCTTTGCCTTTCACAGTTTGCCACTCTTTTCCTTTTCTGTTACCCCCCCCCCATTCTTTTAATTCTGGAACAGTAGACTGTTTGTTTTCTTTAGCACCTCCAGCTACATTGACTACCTCATTAGCTTCCTTCTCAGATTTAGATTTCCTACATTCATTATCACCATGACCTTGATTTAAACAAATACTACAATATTTTACCCCTTTTTCATAGACTATCATCTACCACCGTCCACTAGAGCCTCCAAAATCTAACTAGAATCTATGTGGATTATCAGCCAATAAGTTTACTTCAACACAGACTCTAGCCACCCCGGGCCTCGACAATTGTAAGGTTGGGTTGTCAATCACAAGAATTCGACCAATTGGGCTAAGGATATCTCTCAGACTATTGCAGTCAAAAAGATGAATTGGCAATCCTGGAAGAGAGATCCAAATTGGGACAATCGGAGGTTCAATACCCGGTAAGAACTCCGGGAACCACTTGAAAAATCTGAATAAATAACCCTCAATATATGTAGCATCCTTGAGCCATGTTTTAACATAGTCGTCATAAAGCTCAAACCTGATTAGAATGTGTCTCGGGTCCAAAATGTCGACTGTGAAGTTTCCTTTTGGGAGCCATCTCGTTGTAATGAATTCCCTAATAACGCCGATAGATGGTTTTCCATATGCACATTTACCTATAAGAGTCTGGTGGAACCTCTTTGAGTGCTCATGAGTTTTTTCGGAGGACCAATAGATTCCTGGTTCTCCATTGTTGAACACTACGCGTTTTGCCGGCCTGACATGAGTGACTGAAGGAAGTGGTGGGGTTAAGTTCTCGAGCGATATGACTGGGTCCGAAGGGATGGAGGAAACAAGAACAGTCGAAGGAGGTGAAGAGGTCGTGGGCAGAGACGAGGCCGATGGAATCGAGGAAATCGGGAGTTTCTTAAACAGCGAAGCAAATATTTTTGAAATATTTGGGTTGAAAGGGAGACCAGAAGTCTCAGAGGGCATACCAGGAGAATGGACAATATTGTGAGGGGCAGCAGGGGTTTTTGCCCCTTTTTCATCGGGTTCCTTAGTGGGGACCGATGTTGCTAGGTTAGAAGGAAAACAAAAATTGGGGGGGTTGAAGTGAAAATCTGAGAACTGTCAGGTGGTTTCGGTGGAATGTGGTTGGGAACTTGATCAAGATCCATTAATGGTGGATAGTTAGGCCAGAAAAAACAAAGAATCAAGGAATAATCAAGAGAGAAGGAAGAGCATCTCTCACTACAAAACAAATGACTGCCCCCTCTAAACCCTAAACCCTAAAACCCTAAACCCTAAACCTCGCAAAAAGGAGCTAGAAGAAATAAGGAAACCTGATCCTCAACACTCAAAAGTCCACAAAAGAAATCCAGAAGACAGCCCAGGAAGATTAGAAATCCTGAGAAATGAGAATATAGAGCTATCATCTGAGACTGTTGAAGAATTGGTCCTGCTTCTAATACAACATCTCAGAGGACTACTTGACTCAGCTGATCAGTGCCATTGTAAAATCCCGGTAGATTTAAACTTTTATGAATAAAGGGTAAAATGGTAAATTGTCACCATGATTCGGGTTGTAAATCTGAAATTTTTTGTAACTCGGATGACAAAACGGACCTCACCGTTGGATTCGTCTCGCGAAATCGAGTTACCACGTCAATTTTCGTCGAATTCTGAGATAGTCAAATTTTTCAGGTTTTACGGAACGATCGGGCTTCGGGTGACCCTGTACACGAATTTTTTTATAAAATTTTAAATTTTGGGCAATAAAATAAGATAAATTGAAATAAAAATATTTTAGAACAATCAACAAATACATGAGCAACATTTTCCTCTGCTACACCACACATTAAGCATTTGCTAACCATAGCTACACCCACTTTTTGTATTCTATCATCAGAGGTCAAAGCATTTCTGAAGATTTTCCAAGTGCATAGTTGAGCACTAGGAAAAATTTTCTGTTTCCAAATGCCTTTAGCAATATCATTCTGGATTCCTTCTTTCCTACTCTGATTCCAAGCAGATTTAATAGTAAACTCACCTAAATTTGTATGTCTCCAAATAAGTTTATCAGATTTGTCAGACCTCACAAAAGTCACACTTTCAATCTCAGTACATAACTGAGGATTAAGCCATTCAACTACCTCATTGAGCTGCCACTCCACACCATTCCATAAGTCATTGATTTTAGGAAAGATCAATGGAGGGTTCTCCACTCTAAGAATCAAGGGGCCAGTTTCCATCCATGGATCACACCAAAAATCAGTTTCTTGACCATTTCCAACAATTTTCAAGGAATTCTGTGTTGTGAATTTGAACCAAGGTCTCAATACATTAAAGGACAGACCAGCACCAGAGTTACCACATCTAAGCATGCTCGACGATCAGCTTCAGCAACCTTAACCATTAGTTTTCAACTTTGAGGAGAGCCTTTGTTTCATCTATGGAGATAGCCCTTTGCCCGTGTGAGAGAGCCCTATCATTCGAGCTTTGCCCAACAAACAAAGGTTTGTGGACCAGGCCTCCACAATTCTGTAAAACCCTCTTAAATTTAAACGGCCCACCTTACCAAGCCCATTGGTAAAAACATTTGTTTCCAGCCCATTTGTTTCTTTTATCTCAGCCCACACCTTCCTTTCTTAACAAAACCCACCTTTCGTGATCCATCTCCTCTACCTTATCCTTAATTAACTCAAATTTTGAATTCAAATTACATTCCTTATTTGAATTATCCTTATCAAATATTTTCTGTTGGAAATCAGCAAGATTAATGGAACTAATCAAGTCATTAGAATTTTTTTCAATCAAACCAAATCTTTGCATTTATTCTGGCCTTGTGGTGCACAGGCTCCCTCCTCCTCCTCCTCCTTTCTCTTCTTGACACATAATCCCCCTTTTGTTTGCAACTCTTTTTGGCCGATTGATTTTCCAATATGCTACAACTCTTGTCTTCAACCTTTTGCCCAATACACAAAATCTCCTTACTACCTTCACCTTGTAGTATTCCTTTTTCGTTTTGATTGAACAATCTTGTGTTCTTCAACACCTTAACCTTAGAAAAGATTTTCCATTAATATCCACACTGAAGAATGTTTTGAGAAGACCATTACTGGTTTTATGAACTCTAATTAGAGCTTCAAACAAATTTTTGAGATTTTTTGTTTGCCAATCAACTTCAATGAAAGCCCCACAACAATCCCTGATCTTCTTAAGACTTCAAGCTGCCATAGATGAAATGGTAGACCTTCAACTGCTATCCATCCACCCAAAAGGGTACACGACTTCTAACTGTATTGGATTCATGACACTAATGTTGAAACTGTATGTCACCCCACACTTCAATGCGAAATTTTCCACTCTACATAAATTCTCACAGCTTGTAATCTGTCTTCGTAGAAAAAAAAATGACTTTGTCTACTTGGAAAGGCTGTAGATCAATCTTCATTTTTAAAGCCTGTACCAAGCATGCCTGGAGTCCATCCCAAGAGACAATCGAATTTGCTTGGACACATACCACAACACACCTTAGTTTAACCTCTTCTTTAAGCATATTTTCATCTCCCTTATTATTTGCAGGAGTATTTTCCTTATGCATCTCAGCCCATCCCCCATTTCCTTGTTCCCTGACTCTAAATTGTGATACTACCATCAGACTTTGATTTTCTTTTTCCTGTATCCTTGTATTATTTCCACCCGAAAGAATATCCTCCATCAATCCTCTAAACCCTTTCCATCCAATGCCTTGGGAGCCTTGGGGAATAATCAAACCCTTTCTTCTACCATTATTCATCATCTGTGTAATACTGGCAAACTCCCTAAACCTGTTATTTTCCAGTTGCATCCACATACAATATCCATCCCTCCTAAACTTTCTAAAGAAAATATCTCGTCGATTCCAGGATAAAGCTTCAGAAAACATCTCCTTCAACCATCTCACACAACTTCTATTCACTAAGCATGAGAAATATCCAAACGATTCCATTCCGTTATGCGAACCAGTTCACCATGCAAACCTTCAGATCTGACTTTAAAATGCTTATGATCAATCGTAATCTCCATCATCTTTCTTTCTTGATTCTCACAATTTCAACAATGTTGGTTGTGGATTATAAAGGTTTTCGAAAGGGAAGTAAAGGAAGTACTTTTGGGGATGTTCTTTCTTTGCAATAATTTGGGGATTTGGTTGGAGAAAATTTCAAGAATCTTTGAAGATAAGTATGAAGAGTTTGATGGGCTTTGGAACCGAATTCACTTTTTAGCAACTGTTTTTGTGCTTTGAAAAATTTGCTAATATTTCATTTTTTGAAATCTTGGCAAACTGGAAGGCAGCTTGTGATTGATTAGCTTGTTTTGTTGGTTTGGTTTTTTTCCCTTTTTATGTACTGCTTTCAATGGTTTGTATTTGGGATGGACTACTTACACATCTTTGCTCTTCATTTTTTTACTTTTAATAAGATGGTGTTTTCTATAAAAATAAAAGGAGGGGATTTTGCTTTTTGCTTTTCTGATGCTATAACAAAACTTCTCAAGATTTTCCATAACACAATCAATATTGCTCTAAGCCCCCACCAACTCTAGTTGCAAACACAACAGTCCACCCCCTCAGCCAAACTATGCCAGCCTACTGCCTCCCCCTTTCTCGGGGGGTGGGCAACATATCAAACATAGCCTACCCCATGCAACCATTACCCTTAAATTCATCATGTGCATAAATGTATCGGACCTTACCCTCAACGAACAGTTGGGAGCAACATTGCTATAATGTTGTAGCAACACACGTCACACACAATTGGGTTCCATTCTGGTTTGTCTCTCTTCCCTGAGCATGAATAGTCAGAAAGGTTGGAGATATGCGAATATGGGGAGAGAGGCGTGAATGAGTGGAAAGTTGAACAGTCAAAAACCTGGAGGTTACATGAGAAGTGGGAGTTATCAGTTAGTTTAAATATAGACTTGTCCTTATCTTGAGAAAAAAGATTAAATGAAGTAAGATTGGAGACTTGTCAACACTACTACATTTAAATAGAATATGGAGATTCATTAATAGAAATCATGTTAATTACCAGAAAAAAAATACTGCATATCATTTTTACTTGCCAAAAGTTTACTTGCTATGTTTTGAAGTTAAATGTATTGTTTTCTTTTGCAGAAGCATGCTGGGTATGTGGCAAAATATAGTTGGTAAAATGGCTGCTCTTTCTCCAAGCCAAACCAAGGACTGATGTTTGGTGGTGAAGAGCATAGTGGAAATCCCAGTGAGGAGAAAATTTTCTGTGCGAGCAATTGTTGTCACCCTCGCACTTCTAAGGAGAGAATTTTGAAGGGACTCGACTGACTCGAAACGTGGAACAAGGATTCTGTGGAGCTTGTGTTACGTAATGAAGCTGAAAAGCAAGTCGATGCTTGCACATTAACAGCTTTAGTGAATCTCAAAACTGAGATAAACACACTGAGAAGTGTGCTGATGGACAAGTCAACAGATCTGTTAGATGTGTACGAAGGGATGACGAAAGTTAGGAAGCAAATTCTGGATATGGAAGCTGAGAAGGATAAAAGCTGAAAATATCTTTGTAGTTTTCTTTTTGAACTACTATAATTTCAGTATAATGCAAACATGCTTAGGAAAATTCTCTCCTTTTGATATTTACTCTTACTTAATTTGACTGCTTTGGAAATTCTCTCTTTTTAATATGTACCTACTTATGACTGCTTAGAAAAATTCTCTCCCTTTGATTTGTATGTACCTACTTTTGACTGCATAGGAAAATTCGCTCCTTTCGATATATGTACAGACTTATGACTACTTATGTAATTCTCTCTCCTCCCCCCCCCTTTTTTTTTTGCTAAATTCTGTGTATTCATGAATATCGGGTACATACCATTATAATTTGGGGTGACATTTTTGGATGATTTGTTGTGAATACGCCCAATTTGGGGTTGTAAGAGATAGGATCGTGGAATGCATAGGACAACTTTGATCTTGGTAACTGTGTTTCTATAAAAGAACTACATTATTTATTACAATCCTACTGTAGAGGCAAGTCAGGTGACAAACAAAACCACTTCGACATAGCGACATCGGAGTGAGACATCTGTTTGTCTCTAGCCATTCTCTAACACTGTCAATGTAACAAGAAGTTCAAGAGGGATAAATCAGAAAATAATGCTGTAATTAATCAAAAGCATAACCCCACTCCCCCTCCAAAAAAAAAAAAAAGAACCCACCGTACATGTTTTACATATGCCAATTCACTTCAGTGCACACAACTTGCTACAATCCTGACTTACGTTTAAATTGACTTACACAATTTGGTAATAGTCATGCTCGTCGTTGGAGGTACTTTGATTCGTTATTAATTGTCGGACCACCTGTCTGAGTGGAGTTCTCATGTTGATAATACCTGGATCTTAATTTTTTTGGGTAGGTAGTACATAAACAGTTTAGGAAATTGGATCCGGTTTGTCAATATTTATTGGACACCGTAGGATGAGATAGAAAATATGTTTATGTTATGTCGTATTCTTGGTCTTTTAACCGACTACTCTGATGCAATTTACTCTAGTCACTGCATCAGGCTTGTGGTGCTTTTAGATTGGAGATTTTTTGTATTGTGGCCGGATATGTTTCTACCATGCATTTCTAGACATTTCATCACTTCTTGTACGTTTAGATTGGGTCTAGTTTAGAACTTTAAGTGGTTGTATGTGGTTTTAAAATTATTTGTATAAATCAAGGAATTTTCCACTTGGAATTCTTCTGGTATATTCTTTTTCCTCATTTTTTTTCTTACAAATACTCTTGTGGGTTTTAAAACTTTCAGGGCTTGGGATGCTAAGAAGCAGGGCATTGTTAATGTAGATGCTGAAAGAATGAGAGGCAAGAAGATGTAGACATTATATATTATCAATAGTCCTTACATTGGCAATGATAATTGCCTACAACTGAACACAACTAGTTCTTCCAGCTTTCGTAACTACTGTGAATGTGTTTAATGGTTGTGGATGATGATATCTTAAACCAAACACAAGTTTGTGAACTTTTTTTTTTATTGGGGTTTAGAAAATATTGTGCAGTTATTTATACCTTCGCCCATTGTAATGCGTATGCACACTAGGGTTGCACACACTCGTACCCTTTGAAGCCAATGGGATTCTGACCCTTTCCATGCATTCAAATCCATGTCAGATGAAAACTACCAACTCTCCCTACACATTACTATTTTGAATTATCAGAGTCGAGGTGGCATGAGACCACAATTTTTGTGGACCATGCAATTTTTTTCATTTTTTTGTGATGCGGGTTGGGGTTGCTATTTAAGTTTGTTGTTTGGATGGTGTGCTCGATAATAGGGGCGGTGATGGTTAGTAGGGGGCGGATGAGGGAGGGAAAATATTGTCGAAGGGCGACTGTAGGGAGGTGAAGAGAACTGAGAGATAAAAAATGTGAATACTCATGTACCTAGTCAATATATTATAAAACCTATAGATATTAAGGAAATCATCAAAATTCATGGACCAAATGAGTAAATTACAAAACCTAATTTGAGCGAAAAAGTAAACGTAGCTATGACATTCTTATCTTTCAAAATCAATTACATATTAAACTCAAATTATCACCTTTATGCCAAACCAGCTGGTTCGCAATCTTATTGCCGTTGCAACAGTCTCTCTCTCTCTCTCTCTCCTCCCATTTTCATTACCCAATGATTCATTACTAGGTAAAAAACAATTAGAAACTCCCCTTTTTTCACCTTCTCCACTCCCATACTCTCTTTAATGCTCTTTTAGAGGCTCTAAAAATTTCCGATTTTCTATGTACAGTGTAAGACAACCCAATGGACAACTCACCTTCAATACAAGCTTCAGACTCTGTATCTCTCTTGCTACCATTTACGATTTGACAGACTATTTTTTTTCAGGTACTCTTGATTTTTATGAAAATAGTTATTTGTTTTTGTTTATCATTTTTTGGTTGTACAAACACATTCCCATGGTTTATTATACCTTCTTAACTAACAAAATTAGAATTTTGAGTATTAAAGTACAATTAATGATAAATCTTAGGAACTGTTAGCATGATTTATCATAAAACTTTAAGAGCTCTCAATTTCACCCTTGTTTGATTTTTTAATTTTATTCCAATAGATAGTATAATTGTATACTAATTACGATTTTTAAGAAAAAATAATTTTTTATTTTTGATTTTTATTTCAATAAATAATACAATAAAACATAAATTTTTGTTATAAAATTTAAAATATTTTATATTCTATCTTTGATTGAAATATTTTTGGTATAAACTTTAAAGGTCCGAGTATACTTTACTAACGGATATAATACCAATTCGAGGCGTACAAACCTTCAAAGATAAGTGATTAAGTATAACAAACTTCAAAAAATTCAGATGTAATTCTCTGAAAATTGAATCAAACGGTTAACTGGGAAAACTTGAAGGTAAAGTATCAAATTGGTTTCTAAATCTCATAAAGGCGGATAATTAAAACACTAACCAAAAAGAAAACAAAATCAAAACCAAAGATCTCACCAGAGAGACGTTAGAACCAAAGATCTCACCAGAGAGACACAACCAACGACATGTACATAAAGTACGAATCTCCCGCCTACGATCGTCTCTCTGTAAACCCTAAATTCCACCACCAGATGAATTCTTCACCTCTGTTTGTTTGATTTCTCCATCCTCTCTCCGAAAAGATTCAGCATTGTAAAGCAATGGAGTGGATGATCGACCTCTGCGATCTGATCGCACAAAATCCTTCGCAATTTGCTGATAAATTGGCTTGGATTTGTGGCCGATGTCCACCAATTGACTCTCTACTGCCACCGCTAGATTTCTTTCTAAATGCCCCAATTTCGACGACATGAGGCCCTAACCGGCAGTCCTAGGGTTTTTTTTTATGTCGATTCCGTATTCTTTTGCCCAAACTTTTTGGCCACAGTCGTTTGGGAGCGATTCAATCGCTTCGTACGATTTCTTGAGTTATGTGAATAAAGCCAGTGAGTTGTCCTCGGATTTTGCCAATGTCAGTGGAGATTTGGGGGAGAATTGTGATGTCGGCGATTAACAATGTCAGTGGAGATTTGGGGGTTTCAAGGGTTTCCTTGAATGTTCTGCTCTGTCTTTGTATTTTCCTCCAATTCTTCCTTCCGGTGCAAACAAATTAGTGTCCACTCTTCTAGATCGATTTGAAATTTCGGTTTCTGGTTCACCGAGGAGCTAGTTTTGATAACACTTGAAGCGTCATCGTCTCAGAGTTCGACACTCGGTGCAAACCATTATCAATCAAATGAGAGAAACAGTCCAGGAAACGAGGTCAGCAATGCCTCTGGTTCTTCCAGCGGTGAGGCTTCAAGGGTTACAGATGAGGGGACCAGTGCATTGTCGTCCAAAGGATATATTTGGTGATGAATGGGGGCAGCCTTGCGTGGAAGAGCAATGTGGATATATTTGGTGCTGGTGTTGGCTTCAATGATGAAGGAGGAGGCGGTTCCGCAACGTACAAGCGAGTGGTGGCCTCCGCAACGTACAAGCGATTGCTTTCAAGCTGATTGAGCACATATTGGATAAAGTCCAGATTGATCTTAAGCTTTTGTAACAAGTGAGGGCCATCGCAAAGGTGCAACTCCAATCAATGTTGGCTTTCCTAAAGGTAAAATTCATGGGTATCCACCCTTTTGGTTTCGAATTTTATTGATGTCTTGATGAAAAAACTATATAGATGAATGAAAAAGCTGGTTAAAATGTTTGGTTTTGTTGGCAGATAAGGAAGCGTGACCGGACGGAACAGGGGGGATTCATAAAAATAGGGTTTGGTCTTTCATAACCAATTGATCATCATTTAAGGTATATGACTTCTCTGTAGCGAATTACTTCCTTACAATTTTTTGTTCCTTAAAATTTTCATATCATTTAACCGTTCTGTCACAAGGTTATATATTTTCTATTGATTGTAGTACATTAAGACAGTGGAGGAGGGACTAACATTAAGACATTAGCCAACTGGTTCAGTTCCTGGGTGATTTTGATGACTGCACCCTTGCTCTTGTCTTGGGGTAGTGGAGGTTTGCCCCTCTCTCTCTCTCTCTATCAGCTGTTATATACATGGTTTAACATTGACTTATTGCTAGTGTTCTTGTAAACATAGTCTCCCCCCTCCCTTCTCCTCTTTTTTCTTTGCATAAGAATTAAAAATTCTAGTTCATCTTGGAGGACAACAATTCCATTATGTTTTTTATTGTGAAACATATTGATTCCAAGTTTATGGTTACCATTATGTTGACTTCTGAAGCGTTCCAATTTGTTACTTTTATATTGTTCTTGATTTTTGTAACTTAGTTTGGGAGTGTTACTAGAAAGTAGAAATTTTAATGCTTAAGAGTTATAAAACCTTAAGTGTTTGGGGTTTTGGGTTAAGGTTTATGGTTACGGGGTTAGGGGGTTAAGGGTTATGGGTTTAGGGGTTAGGGATTTGAGTTTATTGTTCTTTTGCTTATTTTGCTCCACCCACTCATCATTCTTCTCCTATTTTTTCCTTTATTTTGTTATGTTTTGAATTTTTCATTTTCATATGCGTAACGAATCTAATGTGTGCTTTGATTTCAGTTGTTAGTGGAATAGACGAGATAAGCTTGAAAACAGAGTTTAGGAAGGAAAAGATAAGTATATCTATTTGTCCAAATTCGATTGGGTTTTTTTTACATGTAAATTTTTTTAACATATGACTATTTCTACTTCTTTTTGTGTTTCTTGCTTGTTATAATCATTGTTTCTATTGTTTTCAATCCTAAACACTCTCATTATCCCATTGTTTCCTTTTCATTTTTGTTGCTGTTTTCGTGTTTTACACAAACTATAATTACATAGCATTTCTTTGATTATATGTGTTTTATTTGCTTTTCTATTAGATTTATGTTTTATTTCATTTTTTATTATCTTTCTATTGAAATTGTTAAATGTAGGAAACAAAATGTAACTACTTGGAGATGGAGCAAATGGTTAAATCATGGAGGAAAATTAGGAGTTTGTAGCATGTAAAAGATAGCAATAAAATATAAAATTCAAATAGGGTGTAGGGCTTTGGAGGCTTGGGGCTTACGGGCTATCAGACTTATGGTCTTTTGGGGTCTTGGGTTAATAGTTAGGGATTAGGGATTAGGACTTAGGGAGTAAATATTAGATATTAAGGATTAGAGATTAGGGCTTACGAATTAGGGATTTGGGATTAAGGCTTATGGCTTAGGGAGTAGGGAGTAGGGATTAGGGATAACGGATTAGGGGTTAAGAGATTTGGGTTTATTGTCTTTTGCTTCTTTTGCTCCATCTCCTCATCATTCTTATCCTATTTTTTTTCTTTTATTGTTGTTTGTTATCTTTTGAATTTTTATTTTTATGTGCGTAATTAATCTAATGTGTGTTTTGATTTCAGTTGTTAGTGGAATGGACGAGATAAGCTTGCAAAGCTGAGTTTAGGAGTGAAAAAATAAGTATATCTGTTTGTCCAAATTCGATTGGCTTTCTTTTACATGTAATATGTATTTTACACATGATTATTTCTTCTTCTTTTTGTTATTCTTACTTGTTATGGTTATTGTTTCTATTATTTTCAATTCTTGACACTCGTTATCCTACTGTTTCCTTTTCATTTTTTGTTGTTTACGTGTTTTACAACCTATAATTGCATATCAATTCATTGATTATATGTGTTTTGTTTGTTTTTTTCTATCAGATTTATTATGTTTTATTTATTTTTGTATTGTCTTTCTATTGAAATTGTTAAATGTTGGAAACAAAATTTAATTACTTGGAGAGGGAGCAAATTGTTAAATCATGGAGGAAAACCAGGTGTTTGTAGCATGTAAAAGATACTAATAGAATATAGAATTCAAATAGGGTTTAGTGCTTAGGGCTTTGGAGGCTTGGAGCTTACGAGCTATCGGACTTATGGCTTTTGGGTTAATAGTTAGGGGTTAGGGGTTAGGGGTTAGGGAGTAGGTATTAGGTATTAGGTATTAGAGATTGGGGATTATGACTTAGGGAGTAGGGAGTAGGGCTTAGGGCTTAGGGCTTAGGTAATAGAGATTAGGGATTAGGGATAACGGATTAGGGGTTAGGGATTTGGATTTATTGTTTTTTTGCTTCTTTTGCTTCACCTCCTCATCATTCTTGTCCTATTTTATTCCTTTAAAATTGTTGTTTGTTATCTTTTGAATTTTTATTTTTATGTGCGTAATTGATCTAATGTGTGTTTTGATTTTAGTTGTTAGTGGAATGGACGAGATAAGCTGTAAAGCGGAGTTTAGGGGTGAAAAGATATGTATATATATTTGTCCAAATTCGATTGAGTTTCTTTTACACGTAAAATTTTTTTTACACATGACTATTTCTGGGTTTTTTTTTGTAATTCTTACTTGTCATGATCATTGTTTCTATTATTTTCAATCTCCAACACTCTCTTTATCCCACTGTTTTTTTTTCATTTTTCGTTGTTGTTTTCGTGTTTTATACAACCTATAATTGCATTGCATTTATTTGATTATATGTGTTTTGATTGTTTCTCTATTAGATTAATTATGTGTTATTTCTTTTTTTATTATCTTTATATTGAAATTGTTAATGTAGGAAACATAATTTATTTGCTTGGAGAGGAAGCAAATGGTTAAATCATGGGGGAAAATTAGGGGTTTGTAGCATGTGAAAGATACTAATAGAAAATAGAATTCAAATAGGTTTAAGGCTTAGGGCTTTGGAGGCTTGGGGCTTAGAGCTATCGAACTTATGGGTTTTTGGGTTAATAGTTAGGGGTTAGGGATTTGGGTTTAGGAATTAGGGATTAGGGAGTAGGGATTAGGGATTAGGGCTTTAGGGGTAGGGAGGAGGGATTAGAGATTACGGACTACGAATAACAGATTAAGGGTTAGGGGTTAGGTATTTGGGTTTATTGTTCTTTTGCTTCTTTTGCTCTTCGTTCTCATCATTCTTATCCTATATTTTTCCTTTATTGTTATTTGTTATCTTTAGTATTAGGGATTGGGGATTAGGGCTTATGGAGTAGGGAGTAGGGAGTAGGGAGTTGCGATTAGAGATTATGGATTAGGGATAATGGATTAGGGGTTAGGGATTTGAGTTTATTGTTCTTTTGCTCCACCTCCTCATCATTCTTGTCCTATTTTCTTCATTTATTATTGTTTGTTATCTTTTGGATTTTCATTTTTATGTGCGTAACTAATCTAATATGTGTTTTGATTTCAGTTGTTAGTGGAATGGACGAGATAAGCTTGCAAAGCGGAGTTTAGGAATGAAAAGATAAGTATATCTATTTGTCCAAATTCGATTGACTTTTTTTTACATGTAAAATATGTTTTACACATGACTATTTTTGTTTCTTTTTGTGTTTCTTGTTATGATCATTGTTTCTATTATTTTCAATCCCAAACACTCATTATCCCACTGTTTGTTTATCATTTTCCGTTGTTGTTTTCGTGTTTTACACAATCTATAATTGTGTAGCATTTATTTGATTATGTGTTTTGTTTGTTTTTCTTTTATATTAATTATGTTTTATTTTTATTTTTTTTATCTTTCTATTGAAATTGTTAAATGTCGGAAACAAAATTTAATTACTTGGAAAGAGAGCTAATGGTTAGATCATGGAGGAAAATTAGGAGTTTGTAGCATGTAAAAGATACTCATAGAATATAGAATTCAAATAGGGTTTCGGGTGCTTAGGGCTTTGGAGGCTTGGGGCTTATGGGCTATCGGACTTGCGGGCTTTTGGGTTTTGGGTTTATAATTAGGGATTAGGGCTTAGAGAGTAGGGATTAGGGCTTAGGGTGTAGGAAATAGGGATTAGGGATTAGGGAATAGGGGTTTGGGATTTGAGTTTATTGTTCTTTTGTTCCATCTTCTCATCATTCTTATCCTATTTTTTTCTTTTATTATTGTTTGTGATGTTTTGCATTTTCATTTTTATGTACATAACGAATCTAATGTGTGTTTTGATTTCAGTTTTTAGTGGAATGGACGAGATAAGTTTGAAAGCAGAGTTTAGAAGCGAAAAGATAAGTATATCTATTTGTCCAAATTCGATTGACTTTCTTTTACATGTAAAATGTGTTTTACACATGATTATTTTTACTTCTTCTTGTGTTTTTTACTTGTTATGATCATTGTTTCTATTATTTTCAATCCCAACACTCTCATTATCCAACTATTTTCTTTTTATTTTTCGTTGTTTTTGTCTTTTACACAATCTATAATTGCATAGCATTTCTGTGATTATATGTGCTTTGTTTGCTTTTCTAATAGATTAATTATGTTTTATTTATTTTTTTATTGTTTTTCTATTGAAATTGTTAAATGTCGGAAACAAAATTTTATTACTTGGAGAGGGAGCAAATGATTAAATCATGGTGGAAAATTAAGAGTTTGTAGCATGTTAGAGATACTAATAAAATATAGAATTCAAATAGGGTTTAGGGCTTTAGGGCTTTGGAGGCTTGGGCTTATGGGCTATCGGACTTGTGGGCTTTGGGGGTTTTGGGTTAATAGTTGGGGGTTAGGGATTAGGGCTTAGGTAGTAGGTATTAGGGATTAAGGCTTATGGAGTAGGGATTTGGGATTAGGGATTAGGGAGTATGGATTAGGAAGTAGAGATTAGGGATAACGGATTAGGGGTTAGGGATTAGGAATTTGCGTTTATTGTTCTTTTGCTTCACCTCCTCATCATTCTTGTCCTATTTTTTTTCTTTATTGTTGTTTGTTATCTTTTGGATTTTCATTTTTATGTGCATAACTAATTTAATGTGTGTTTTGATTTCAGTTGTTAGTGGAATGGACAAGATAAGCTTGCAAACCGGAGTTTAGGAGTGAAAAGATAAGTCTATCTATTTGTCCAAATTCAATTGACTTTATTTTACATGTAAAATGTGTTTTACAAATGACTACTTCTACTTCTTTTTTGTATTTCTTATTTGTTATGTTCATTGTTTGTATTATTTTCAATCCCAAACACTCTCATTATCCCACTGTTTTTTTTTTCATTTTTCGTAGTTGTTTTCGTGTTTTACACAACTTATAATTGCGTAGCATTTCTTTGATTATATGTGTTTTGTTTGTTTTTCTATTAGATTAATTAAGTTTTAATTCTCTTTTTTATTATCTTTTGATTAAAATTGTTAAACGTCGAAAACAAAATTTAATTACTTGGAGAGAAAGCTGATGGTTAGATCATGGAGGGAAATTAGGAGTTTGTAGGTTGTAATAGATATTAATAGAATATAGAATTCAAATAGGGTTTTGGGCTTTTGAGGCTTATGGCTTACGGGCTATCGGACTTACGAGCTTTTAGGTTTTGGGTTTATATAGTTAGTGGTGAGGGATTAGGGCTTAGGGAGTAGGGATTTAAGATTTAGGATTAGGGATTATGGATTAGGGATTAGGGCTTAGGGTATAGGGAAGTGAGATTAGGGCTTTAGGAGTTCGGATTAGGGATTAGGGATTACGGATAACGGATTAGGGGTTAGGAATTTGGGTTTATTGTTCTTTTGCTTTTTTTGTTCGAACTCCTCATCATTCTTATCCTATTTTTTTTCTTTTATTGTTGTCTGTGATGTTTTGAATTTTCATTTTTATGTGCGTAACTAATCTAATGTGTGTTTTGATTTCAGTTGTTAGTGGAATGGACGAGATAAGCTTGAAAACGGAGTTTAGGAATGAAAAGATAAGTATATCTATTTGTCCAAATTCAATTAACTTTCTTTTACATGTAAAGTGTGTTTTACACATGAATATTTCTGCTACTTCTTGTGTTTCTTACTTGTTATGAACATTGTTTCTATTATTTTCAATTTTCAACACTCTCATTATCTCGCTGTTTCCTTTTTATTTTTCGCTGTTGTTTTCGTGTTTTACACAATCTATAATTGCATTGCATTTCTTTGATTATATGTGCTTTGTTTGCTTTTCTATTAGATTATTTATGTTTTATTTCTTTTGTTATTGTTTTTCTATCGAAATTGTTAAATGTCGGAAATAAAATTTAATTACTTGGAGAGGGAGCAAATGGTTAAATAATGGTGAAAAATTAGGATTTGTAGCAAGTTAGAGATACTAATAGAATATAGAATTCAAATAAGGTTTAGGGCTTAGAGCTTTGGTGGCTTGGGGCTTACGGGCTATCTGACTTGTAGGCTTTGGGGATTTTGGGTTAATAGTTGGGGGTTTGGGATTAGGGCTTAAGAAGTAGGTATTAGGTATTAGGTATTAGGTATTAGGTATTAGGGATTAGGGATTAGGGGTTAGGGGTTAGGGATAACGGATTAGGGGTTAAGGGTTAGGTATTTGGGTTTATTGTGCTTTTGCTCCACCTCCTTATCATTCTTGTCCTATTTTTTTTCTTTATTGTTGTTTGTTATCTTTTATATTTTCATTTTTATGTGCGTAACTAATCTAATGTATATTTTGATTTCAATTGTTAGGGGAATGATGGAGATAAGCTTGTAAAGCGGAGTTTAGGAGTGAAAAGATAAGTACATCTATTTGTCCAAATTTGATTGACTTTCTTTTACATGTAAAATATTTTTTACAAATGATTATTTCTGCTTCTGTTTGTAATTCTTACTTGTCATGATCATTGTTTTTATTATTTTCAATCCCCAACATTCTCATTATCCAATTATCCCCTTTTCATTTTTCGTTGTTATTTTCGTGTTTTACATAACCTATAATTGTATAGCATTTATTTGATTATATGTGTTTTGTTTGCTTTTCTATTAGATTAATTATGTGTTATTTTTTTTGATTATCTTTCTCTTGAAATTATTAAATATCGGAAACTAAATTTAATTACTTGGAAAGGGTGCGAATGGTTAAATCATTGATGAAAATTAGGAGTTTGTAGTATGTAAAAAATAGTCATGGAATATAGAATTCAAATAGGGTGCAGGGCTTGGGGCTTACGAGCCTTTGGGGTTAGGGATTTAGGTCTATTGTTCTTTTGCTTCTGTTTCTCCGCCTCCTCATCATTGTTATCTTATTTTTTTCCTTTCTTGTTGTTTATTATCTTTTGAATTTTCATTTTTATGTGTGTAACTAATTTAATGTGTGCTTTAATTTCAATTGTTAGTGGAATGGACGAGATAAGCTTGAAAGCGGAATTTAGGCGGGAAAAGATAAGTATATCTACTTGTCGAAATTCGATTGACTTTCTTTTACATTTAACATGTGTTTTACACATGACTATTTCTACTTTTTGTGTTTCTTACTTGTTATGAGTATTGTTTCTATTATTTTCAATCCTAAACACTTTCATTATTCCACTGTTTCCTTTTCATTTTTTGTTGTTGTTTTCGTGTTTTACACAACTTGTAATTGTATGACATTTCTTTGATTTTATGTGTTTTTTTTTATTTTTCTATTAGATTAATTATGTGTTATTTCTTTTTTTTATTATGTTTCTATTGAATTTGTTAAATGTAGGAAACAAAATTTAATTACTTGGAGAGGGAGCAAATGGTTAAATCATGGAAGAAAATTAAGAGTTTGTAGTGTGTAAAAGATACTAGTAGAATATAGAATTCAAATCGGGTGCAGGGCTTAGGGCTTGAAGGCTTGGGGCTTACGGGCTATCGGACTTGCGAGCTTTTGGGTTTATAGTTAGGGGTTAGGGATTAGGGATTAGGGATTAGGGTTTAGGGAGTAGGGATTAGAGATTAGGGCTTAGGGTGTAGGGAATAGGGATTAGCGATTAGGGAATAGGGCTTTGGAAGTAGGTATTAGGGATTTGGAATTACGGATTACGGATAACGGATTATGGATTAGGGGTTTGAGATTTGGGTGTATTATTCTTTTAGATCTTTTGTTTCACCTTCTCATCATTCTTGCCCTATTTTTTTTGCTTTATTGCTGTTTGTTATCTTTTGGATATTCATTTTTAGGTGCATAACTAATCTAATGTGTGTTTTGATTTCAGTGGTTAGTGGAATGGACGAGATAAGCTTGTAAAGCGGAGTTTATGAGTGAAAAGATAAGTATATCTATTTGTCCAAATTCGATTGGCTTCTTTTACATTAAAAATTTTTTTTTTTTACACATGACTATTTATGCTCCTTTTTGTAATTCTTAATTGTTATGATCAATGTTTCTATTATTTTTTAATCCCCAACACTCTCATTATCCCACTGTTTTCATTTCATTTTTTGTTGTTGTTTTCATGTTTTACACAACCTATAATTGCATAGCATTTTTTTGATTATATGTGTTATTTCTTTTTTTATTATCTTTCTTTTGGAATTGTGAAATATCGGAAATAAAATTTAATTACTTGGAGAGGGAGCAAATGGTTAAATCATTGAGGAAAATTAGGAGTTTGTATCATGTAAAAGATACTAATAGAATATAGAATTCAATTAGAGTTTAGGGATTAGGACTGACGGGCTATTGGACGTACGAGATTTTGGAGTTTTGGGTTAATAGTTAGGGGTTAGGACTTAGGAGGTAGGGATTAGGGATTAGGGATTAGGAATTTTGGATTAGGGAATAAGGAATAGGGATTAAGGATTTGGGTTTATTGTTCTTTTCCTTCTGTTGCTCCACCTCATCATTCTTATCTTATTTTTTTCCTTTATTGTTGTTTGTTATCTTTTGGATTTTTATTTTTATTTGTGTAACTAATCTAATGTGTGTTTTGATTTCAGCTGTTAGTGGAATGGACAAGATGAACTTGAAAGCCAAGTTTAGAAGTGAAAAGATAAGTATATCTATTTATTCAAATTCGATTGACTTTCTTTTACATATAAAATGTGTTTTATACATGACTATTTCTACTACTTCTTGTGTTTCGTACTTGTTATGATCATTATTTCTATTATTTTGAAACCCAAACACTTCAATTATTCCACTGTTTTCTTTTTATTTTTCGTTGTTTTTTTTGTGTTTTATACTCAACCTATAATTGCATGACATTTTTTTGCTTTTCTATTAGATTAATTATGTGTTATTTTTTTTTATTATCTTTTTATTTTAATTGTTAAATGTAGGAAACAAAATATAATTATTTGGAGAGGGAGCAAATAGTTAATTCATGGAAGAATATTAGGACTTTGTAGCATGTAAAAGATACTATTAGAATATAGAATTCAAATAGGGTGAAGGGCTTAGGGCTTTGGGGGCTTGGGGCTTATGGGTACCAGACTTACGGGTTTTTGGGTTTATAGTTAAGGAGTAGGGATTTGGGATTAGGGATTAGGGATTACGGATTAGGGGTTAGGAATTTGAGTTTATTGTTCTTTTGCTTCACCTCCTCATCATTTTTTGTCCTATTTTTTTTCATTATTGTTGTTTGTTATCTTTTGGATTTTCATTTTTATGTGCGTAATTAATCTAATGTGTATTTTGATTTCAATTGTTAGTGGAATGGACGAGATAAGATAATTAGGAGTTTGTAGCATGTAAAAGATACTAATGGAATATAGAATTCTAATAAGGGCTTTGGGCTTTGGAGGCTTGGGGCTTACGGGCTTTTGGGGTTTTGGATTCATAGTTAGGGGTTAGGGATTAGGGATTAGGGATTAGGGATTAGGGATTTGGGTTTATTGTTCTTTTGTTTCTTTTGCTCCACCTCCTCATCATTCTTATCCAATTTTTTTCCTTTATTGTTGTTTGTTATGTTTTGAATTTTCATTTTTATGTGCGTAACTAATCTAATATGTGTGTTTTGATTTCAGTTGTTAGTAGAATGGACGAGATAAGCTTGCAGAGCGGAGTTTAGGAGTGAAAAAATAAGTATAACTATTGTCCAAATTCCATTGTAACATGCGATGAACCATCCTATTTGCTTATGGTTGTTTCCTTTGTTGATCTTGGAATTTGGAGACACTGCTTTCTTTCATGGTTATCTTTTTGAGGAGACTAAAATGATGAATAAATGCTGGTTCTCTCCGTAACTATTGGTAGCACATTAGTTTTCGATAATGATTTTGGTGTTTTATTTTCCTCCTGCAGGGTGCCTTTGTTCTTTGTTGTCTATTTAAGAAGCATGATGAAAAACAAGATGAGAATGCTAAAGATGAAGTTAAACAAAATATTCCTTCTCCTTCAGTAGTTAAATCCCCCGCTGAAGGTACTCACTCAGAGCCAGTTACCCCAGTGATGGGTAGACAAGCTGGATTGTATTCTCCAAGTACTGAAGGTGGGCATGCTGAAACTGAGAGTCCAACACTTTATGCTCCTTTACCTATTGACCAGGACAGCAGTAGCCTTGTTGTTGATTATACAAAAGATAAATTGTTAGACATACAATCCCTCCTGGTGTGGAGTTGAACTAACTTCTAGTTTATATTAGATTAAACCATGTTTCTGTGTTAATTGGGAGTCCAATAAAGTACTTATAATTCTTTCTTCTTTCATAATTTAGCCAGACCCCAAGCTGGAATAATTTTTGGGAGATCTTTGTGACCCTATGCCAAAGCCACTCTTTTTTCCGTTGCACTCGCACTCGCAGATGCAGGTGGACCTTGGATCTTCCTACTTATTTGGTCCTCTTAACGGCGACATCGGTAACAACCACACCTAGATGCAATTTCAACCAGATACAAATGCATTAGATATCAATGAGTTCCTGGACATGGTCCCAGTTGGCTCAGTTGAGCATTCTTGTGAAGATTCTGGCAGTAATAAGATTTCAGCTGTTGAAAGTGAAACTAAGTGCATTTATACTATAGAGGGTGTTGCCATTAAGGACAGCGGATCATGTAGCGACTCTGATGCAGAAGTGGTCCAAGGACAGGTAATGGAAGCTTCTGAGCATCTTGTAGTTTTCTTTTGCAAGGTTACTGCTACACTTGATGTGTTTCAATGTGCAGTTCAAATTTCTATTGTTTCCAACATATTTTTAGAAATGCTGTTCTAAGAGAATTAACACTATGTTGCTTTTGTGTTCTTCAGCTTGAGCCAGGCTTTTGTGTTGGTGAGTTGCTTGAGGAGAATGTTGATTGTGGGGTTCTTTTACAGATGGACACAACTCCTGATATATGTAGCAATAAATAATCACAGGGGAAACTTTGGTTTTCTGCAAAACAATTACAATTATGTGCAGGATGATTTCCCTGTAGTTTCTGCTGGCGATCATATCTACAGTTTGTTCAACATTGAAGAACCAAGCAATCAGAGCAATGCAGTCGGCAGTGATGATACTTTTGGAACGGGCATTAAAAGGAGGACTCGGCAGCCCCAAAATCAATTACGTGCCCAAAACTTTGAAACTCAGGGGAACTGCTATGAGATGAATTTGTTTGCATGTGGAACCTCAAGTTGGACCCGTTCAATGTAGTCTGCCTAGAGCTATGTGCTCTAGTGAAGAAAATCATGAAACAAAACCACCAGGGGCTGAGGTGAGAATTTTTCCTGGTGAAGCTTGCTGACTTTCATACTGCTTCTTTGGTTCTGATATCTATGAAATTGGCATGTGCAGGATGAAAAAGTTACCAAGAAGTGTACTACAATAGATGAGACGCAAGATATATTCACTCCTGAATCAAGCAAAGATGGTGCAGAACTTCCTCAGGATTTGAGTACGACTGTGGATTCAAAAGAAGATTTTCCTATAGGTTGCCAGAAAAAGGTCCTCAAAGGTTGCGGCATTGCGTTCAATTTTACCATCCGTGCATATGCCTTGGGTACTTCTAGTTGTAGGTGTGTTAATGTCTCATTTTCGTCCTCCTCCTCCGCCTTCTTATTCGTTCTTCTGCTTCTTTGTCCTCCTCTTTCTCTTCCTCGTTTTCTTTCTTCCTTTTGCTTTTCCTCCTCCTCCTCTTCCCCTTCCTCCAACGTCTTCTTCTTCCTCCTCTCTCCTCCCTCCTCCAACTTATCCCTTCTTCTACGTAAATTTTGAGCAGCATCTAGGCATAGAGGAGACATCTTCTTCTTCTTCACCTTCCTTCTCCTTCTCCTTCTCCTCTTCCTCTTCGTTCTCCACATTTTCCCCCTTATTCTTTTCCTCCTCCTTCCTTCCTTCTTCTCTTTCCCCTCCTATTCCTTATCCTATCTCCTCCTTTTTCTTCTTCTTCGTCCTCCCAACTCTATCAATTTACTCCTTCCTCCCAATATTCCTCATTTCTCTTTCCCCTCTCCAGTTCCTCCTTCCTCCCTCCCCTCTTTCTCCTCCCTCATTTCTCCTGATTTTCCTCCTCCTCCTCCTACTCCTCCTCCTCCTCTTACTACTCCTCTACCTCCAACTTCTCTTCCCTTCAACTACTCCTTCTTCATCCTCCTCCAACTCCTCTCTTCTTTTACGTCAATTTCGAGCAGCAAATTTGATTGACTTTCTTTTACATGTGAAATGTATTTTACACAACTATTTCTACATCCTCTTGTGTTTCTTACTTGTTATGATCATTGTTTCTATTATTTTCAATTCTGAACACTCTCATTAACCCACTATTTGCTTTTCATTTTTCGTTATTGTTTTCATGTTTTGCACAACCTATAATTGCATAACATTTCTTTGATTATTTGTGCTTTGTTTGCTTTTCTATTAGATAAATTATGTTTTATTTCTTTTTTTGGGGGGTTGGTTTATAGTTAGGGGTTGGGGATTAGGGCTTAGGGAGTAGGATTTGGGATTAGGGATTAGGAAATAGGACTTTAGAGATTAGGGATTATGTATTACGGATTACGGATTACGGATTATGGGTTAGGAGTTAGGGATTTGGATTTATTGTTCTTTTGTTTCTTTTGCTACACCTCATCATTCTTATCCTATTTTTTTTTTATTGTTTTTGTTATGTTTTGGATTTTTATTTTTATGTGCGTAACTAATCTAATGTGTATTTTGATTTCAATTGTTAGTGGAATGGACGAGATAAGCTTGGAAGTGTAGTTTAGGAGCGAAAAGATAAGTATATCTATTTGTGCAAATTTGATTGACTTTCTTTTACATGTGAAATGCGTTTTACAAATGTCTATTTCTACATCTTCTTGTGTTACTTACTTGTTATGATCATTGTTTCTATTATTTTCAATTCCCAACACTCTCATTATCTCACTATAATTGCATAGAATTTCTTTGAATATATGTGCTTTGTTTGTTTTTCTATTAGATTAATTATGTTTTATTTCAACTTTTTGGCTTGTCGGTTTATATAGTTAGGGGTTGGGAATTAGGGCTTAGGGAGTAGGGATTAAAGATTAGGGCTTTAGAAATTAGGGATTAGGAATTAGGGGTTTGGGGTTAGGGATTAGGGATTTGGGTTTATTGTTCTTTAGCTTCTTTTGCTCCACCTTTTCATCATTCTTATCCTATTTTTACTTTTATTGTCTTTGTTATGTTTTAGATTTTTATTTTTATGTTCGTAACTAATCTAATGTGTACTTTGATTTCTGTTGTTAATAGAATGGACGAGATAAGTTTGAAAGCGGAGTTTAAGAGCGAAAAGATAAGTATATCTATTTGTGCAAATTTGATTGGTTTTCTTTTACATGTGAAATGTGTTTTACACATGACTATTTCTACATCTTTTCGTGTTTTTACTTGTTATGATCATTGTTTCTATTATTTTCAATTCCGGATACTCTCATTAACCAATTGTTTGCTTTTCATTTTTCGTTATTGTTTTCTTGTTTTACACAACCTATAATTGCATAACATTTCTTTGATTATCTGTGTTTTGTTTGGTTTTCTATTAGATAAATTATGTTTTATTTCCTTTTTTTGGGTTACTGCTACTGCTAATGCTGTTGCCTGTAGTCCTGTTTTGCTGCAGTTTTTCACTGTTCATGTGCTCTATTCAGCTGTTTTGTTCGGTTGCTGCTCAGCTGTTCTTCTTCTGCTCAGCTGGTCTTTCATCAGGGGCACTGTTCACGTGAACACCTGGGCTGCTGCTGCGGATGGGCTCTTCCAGCTGATCCTTACTGGTTTTTTGCTGAATCTTAGATGGTCTTTAGCTGGGATTTTAGCTGGTCTTCTGATGGTCTCTCAGCTGCCATGTCAGCTGGTTTCAGCTGGAATTTATTATTCTTTTTGTGTCTGCTGCTGAATCATGTTCTGATGACATTTTCGGGCATTCTTTTTTGCTTGTTGCTACTTGTTTCCTGCTTTCCTACACTGTTCACGTGACTGTACACGTGAACAGTCCAGTTGCTACCATGCTGATTTTTCTGCTCTTTCAGCCAGATTATCAGCTGGTCTTTTTGTGCCTTTGCGCCTTTCAGCTGGCCATTATGCTCTTTTGGGTAGGCATTGATGGAGGCCTCTTCATTTCTTTTCAGCTGGTCTTCAGCTGGATTTTCAGCCTGTTCCATCTCCTTCTGCTCCATTCAGCTGCTGGTGTTTATGGTTTCTGCTTGGTGCTTTTGGCTGCAACGGTTGCATTATTCAGCTGGTCCTCCTGCACATATCTTTTTTTGTTAAAGCTTTTGCTTCTTGTAATCGTGGCATTTATTAATAATATTTCTTTTTAAAAAAAAAAGGGAGTAGGATTTGGGATTAGGGATTAGAACTTTAGAGATTAGCGATTACGGATTAGGTGTTAGGGGTTAGGGATTTTGGTTTATTGTTCTTTTGCTCCACCTCCTCATCATTCTTATCTTATTTTTTTCTTTTATAATTTTTGTTATATTTTGGATTTTCATTTTTATGTGCATAACTAATCTAATGTATATTTTGATTTTAGTTAGTGAAACAGATGAGATAATCTTGAAAGCGGAGTTTAGGAGCAAAAAGATAAGTATATCTATTTGTGCAAATTTGATTGACTTTCTTTTACATTTGAAATGTATTTTACAAATGACTATTTCTACATCTTCTTGTGTTTCTTACTTGTTATGATCATTGTTTCTATTATTTTCAATTTCGGACACTCTCATAAACCCATTGTTTGTTTTTCATTTTTTGTTATTGTTTTCATGTTTTGCACAACCTATAATTGCATAACATTTCTTTGATTATTTGTGCTTTGTTTGCATTTCTATTAGATAAATTTTGTTTTATTTCTATTTTTTGGGTTTTTAGTTTATAGTTAGGGGTTGGGGATTAGGACTTAGGGAGTATGATTTAGAATTAGGGATTAGGGATTAGGGATTAGAGATTAGTGATTAAGAATTAATACTTTAGAGGTTAGGGATTACGGATTACGGATTATGGGCTAGAGGTTAGGGATTTGGATTTATTGTTCTTTTTCTTCTTTTGTTCCACTCCTCATCATTCTTATCCTATTTTTTTCTTTTTATTATTTTTGTTATGTTTTGGATTTTTATTTTTATGTGCGTAACTAATCTAATGTGTATTTTGATTTCAATTGTTAGTGGAATAGACGAGATAAGCTTAAAAGCGGAGGTTAGGAGCGAAAAGATAAATATATCTATTTGTGCAAATTTCATTGACTTTCTTTTACATGTGAAATGTGTTTTATAAATGACTATTTTTACATTTTTTTGTGTTTCTTTCTTGTTATGATCATTGTTTCTATTATTTTTAATTCTCAACACTCTCATTATCTCACTATAATTGCATAGCATTTCTTTGATTATATGTATTTTGTTTGTTTTTCTATTAAATTAATTATATATTATTTCATTTTTTTGGCTTGTCGGTTTTTAGTTAGGGGTTGAGAATTAGAGCTTAGGAAGTAGGGATTTGAGATTAAGGATTAGGGATTAGGGATTAGGGATGAGAGATTTCGGATTAGGGGATAGGGGTTAGAGATTTGGGTTTATTGTTCTTTTGCTTGTTTTGCTCCAACTGCTCATCATTTTTATCCTATTTTTTACTTTTATTATTTTTGCTATGTTTTGGATTTTTATTTTTACGTGCGTAACTAATTTAATGTGTACTTTGATTTCAGTTGTTAGTGGAATAGACGAAATAAGCTTGAAAGCGAAGTTTAGAAGTAAAAAGATAAGTATATATCTATTTGTGCAAATTTGATTGGTTTTCTTTTACATGTGAAATGTATTTTACACATAACTATTTCTACATCCTCTTGTTTTCTTACTTGTTATGATCATTGTTTCTATTTTTAATTCCGGACACTTTCATTAACCCACTATTTGCTTTTCATTTTTCGTTATTGTTTTCATGTTTTGCACAACCTATAATTGTATAACATTTCCTTGATTACTTGTGTTTTGTTTGCTTTTCTATTAGATAAATTATGTTTTATTTCTATTTTTTGGGTTGTTGATTTATAATTAGGGGTTCGGGATTAGGGCTTAGGGAGTAGGATTTGGGTTTAGGGATTCGGGATTAGGGATTAGGAATTAGGACTTTAGAGATCACAGATTAGGAATTAGGGATTACGGATTACAAAATAGGGGTTCGGGATTTGGGTTTGTTGTTCTTTTGCTTCTTTTACTCCAACTTCTCATCATTCTTATCCTATTTTTTACTTTTATTGTTTTTGTTATGTTTTTTATTTTTATTTTTATATGTGTAACTAATCTAATGTGTACTTTGATTTCAATTGTTAGTGGAATAGACAAGATAAGTTTGAAAGCGGAGTTTAGAAACGAAAAGATGTGCAAATTTGATTGGCTTTCTTTTACATGTGAAATGTATTGTACACATAACTATTTCTACATCCTCTTGTGTTTCTTACTTGTTATGATCATTATTTTGATTATTTTTAATTCCGGACACTCTCATTAATCCACTATTTGCTTTTCATTTTTCGTTATTGTTTTCATGTTTTGCACAACCTATAATTGCATAACATTTCTTTGATTATTTGTCATTTGTTTGCTTTTCTATTAGATAAATTATGTTTTATTTCTTTTTTTTCTGGTTGTTGGTTTATAGTTAGGGGTTGGGGATTAGGGCTTAGAGAGTAGGATTTGGGATTAGGGATTCGGGATTAAGGATTAGGGATTAGGGATTAGGAATTAGGACTTTAGAGATTAGAAATTACGGATTACGGATTACGGATTAGGAGTTAGGGATTTGGATTTATTGTTCTTTTGTTGCACCTCCTCATATTTCTTTTCCCATTTTTTTATTTTATTGTTTTTGTTATATTTTAGATTTTCATTTTGATGTGCGTAACTAATCTAATGTGTATTTTGATTTCAGTTGTTAGTGAAATGGACGAGATAAACTTAAAAACAGAGTTTAGGAGCGAAAAGATAAGTATATCTATTTGTGCAAATTTGATTGACTTTCTTTTACATGTGAAATGTATTTTACACATAACTATTTCAATATCCTCTTGTGTTTCTTACTTGTTATGGTCATTGTATCTATTATTTTCAATTTCGAACACTTTCATAAACCCACTATTTGCTTTTCATTTTTCGTTATTGTTTTCACGTTTTGCACAACCTATAATTGCCTAGCATTTCCTTGATTATCTGTGTTTTGTTTGCTTTTGTATTAGATTAATTATGTTTTATTTCTTTTTTTTGGCTTGTCGATTTATAGTTAGAGGTTGAGAATTAGGACTTATGGTGTAGGGACTTGAGATTAGGGATTAGACATTAGAGATTAGGGCTTTAGAGATTAGGGATTAGAGAATATGGATTATGGATTACGGCTTAGGGGGGTTTGGGATTTGGGATTTGGGTTTATTGTTCTTTTGCTTCTTTTGCTCCACTTCCTCATCATTCTTATCCTATTTTTTTCTTTTATAGTTTTTGTTATGTTTTGGATTTTCATTTTTATGTGCGTAACTAATCTAATGTGTATTTTGATTTCAGTTGGTTGTAGAATGGACGAGATAAGTTTGAACGTGGAGTTTAGGAGCGAAAAGATAAGTATATCTATTTAGACAAATTAGATTGACTTTCTCTTACGTGTGAAATGTGTTTTACAAATGACTATTTTTACATTTTCTTCTGTTTCTTATTTGTTATGATCATTGTTTATATTATTTTCAATTCTCAACACTCTCATTATCTCACTATAATTGCATTGTATTTCTTTGATTATATGTGCTTTGTTTGCTTGTTTATTAGATTAATTATGGTTTATTTCAATTTTTTGGCTTGTCGATTTATAGTTAGTGGTTTGGAATTTGGGCTTAGGGAGTAGGGATTTGAGATTAGGGATTAAGGATTAGGGCTTTAGAAATTTGGGATTAGGAATTTGGGATTTGGGGTTAAGGATTAGGGATTTGGATTTATTATTCTTTAACTTCTTTTGCTCCACTTCCTCATCTTTCTTATCCTATTTTTTACTTTTACTGTCTTTGTTATGTTTTGAATTTTTATTTTTGTGTGGGTAACTATTCTAATGTGTACTTTGATTTCAGTTGTTCGTGGAATGGACGAGATAAGGTTGAAAGCAGAGTTTAGGAGCGAAAAGATAAGTATAACTATTTCTGCAAATTTGATTGATTTTCTTTGACATGTGAAATGCATTTTACACATAACGATTTCTACATCCTCTTGTGTTTCTTACTTGTTATGATTATTGTTTATGGTATTTTCAATTTCGGATACTCTCATTAACTTACTATTTGCTTTTCATTTTTCATTTTTCATTATTGTTTTCATTTTTTGCACAACCTATAATTGCATGAGATTTCTTTAATTATTTGTGCTTTGTTTGTTTTTCTATTAGATAAATTATGTTTTATTTTTATTTTTTGGGTTTTTGGTTTATTGTTAGTGGTTGGGGATTAGGGCTTAGGGAATAGAATTTATGATTAAGGATTAGGGATTATGGATTAGAGATTTGAAATTAGGACTTTAGAGATTAGGGATTACGGATTACGGATTACGGATTAGGGGTTAGGGGTTAGGGATTTAAATTTATTGTTCTTTTTCATCTTTTGCTCCACCTCCTTATCATTCTTATCGTATTTTTTTCTTTTTATTGATTTTGTTGTGTTTTCAATTTTCATTTTTATGTGCGTTACTAATCTAATGTGTATTTTGATTTCAATTGTTAGTGAAATGGACAAGATAAGCATGAAAGTGGAGTTTAGGAGCGAAAAGATAAGTATATCTATTTGTGCAAATTTCATTCACTTTTCTTTTACATGTGAAATGTGTTTGATACATGACTATTTCTACATCTTCTTGTATTTATTTCTTGTTATGATCATTGTTTCTATTATTTTTAAATCCAAACACTCTCATTATCTCACTATAATTGCATAACATTTCTTTTATTATATGTGTTGTGTTTGTCTTTCTATTAGTTTAATTATATTTCATTTCATTTTTTTGGCTTGTCGGTTTATAGTTGTGAGTTGAAAATTAGGGATTAGGGATTTGGGTTTTAAAAATTAGGGATTAAGGATTAGGGGTTAGGGATTTGAGTTTATTGTTCTTTTGCTTCTTTTGCTCTAACTCCTCATCATTCTTATCCTATTTTTTACTTTTATTGTTTTTGTCATGTTTTGGATTTTTATTTTTATGTGTGTAACTAATCTAATGTGTTTTTTGATTTCAGTTGTTAGTGGAATGGACGAGATAAGTTTAAAAACAGAATTTAGGAGCGAAAATATAAGTATATCTATTTGTGTAAATTTGATTGACTTTCTTTTACATTAAAATGTATTTTTTACATAACTATTTCTACATCCTCTTGTGTTTCTTACTTGTTATGATCATTGTTTCTATTATTTTCAATTCCGGACACTCTCATTAACCCACTGTTTGGTTTTCATTTTTCGTTATTGTTTTCATGTTTTGCACAACTTATAATTGCATAACATTTTTTTGATTATTTGTCTTTTGTTTGCTTTTTTTATAAGATAAATTATGTTTTATTTCTTTTTTGGGTTGTTGGTTATAGTTAAGGGTTGAGGATTAGGGCTTAGGGAGTAAGATTTGGGATTAGGGATTTGGGATTTGGATTATGACTTTAGAGATTGGGGATTAGAGATTACGGATTAAGGGTTAGCCGTTAGCGATTTACATTTATTGTTCTTTTGCTTCTTTTGCTCCACCTCCTCTTCTTTCTTATCCTATTTTTTTGTGTGTAACTAATCTAATGTGTATTTTAATTTCAGTTGTTAGTGAAGTTGACGAGATAAGCTTGAAAGCTGAGTTTTGAAGTGAAAAGATAAGTATATCAATTTGTGAAAATTTGATTGACTTTCTTTTACATGTGAGATGTGTTTTACAAATGACTATTTCTATATCTTCTTGTGTTTCTTACTTATTATGATCGTTGTTTCTATTATTTTCAATTCTCAGCACTCTCATTATCTCACTATAATTGCATAGCATTTCTTTGATTATGTGTGTTTTGTTTGTTTTTTTATTAGATTAGTTATGTTTTATTTCAATTTTTTGGCTTGTCGTTTTATAGTTAGGGGTTTGGAATTTGGGTTTAAGGAATAGGGATTTGAAATTGGGGATCAAGGATTAGGGCGTTAGAAATTAGGGATTTGGGGTCAGAGATTAGGGATTTTGGGTTAGGAATTTGAGTTTATTATTCTTTAGCTTCTTTTGCACCAATTCCTCATCATTCTTATCCTATTTTTTATTTTTATTGTCTTTGTTATGTTTTGAATTTTTATTTTTATGTGTCTAACTAAACTAATGTGTATTTTGATTTCAGTTGTTAGCGGAATAGACGAGATAGGCTTGAAAGTGGAGTTTAGGAGCGAAAAGATAAGTATATCTATTTGTGCAAATTTGATTGACGTTCTTTTACATATAACTATTTCTATATTCTCTTGTGTTTCTTACTTGTTATGATCATTATTTCTATTATTTTCAACTCAGGACACTTTCATAATGTGAAGACTCCTCCCATTACCGGGATGTAGGTCTTCCAAGAGCATTTACCGCCCTCCACCAAAGGATTTCGGCTAAAGCAGGACTCGCCCCACAGTAGCCTTTACCTCCGTCCCACATCGGGGAAAGAGTCGTCTCCCCACCCCCATATAAGCCGAAGCAC
>CAUOFW020004835.1:1698944-1729206 GCA_963454935.2 Ilex paraguariensis | reverse complement strand
GTTATTGTTTTCATGTTTTGCAGAACCTATAATTGCCTAACATTTCTTTGATTATATGTGCTTTGTTTGCTATTCTATTACGTTAATTATGTTTTATTTTCTTTTTTTGGCTTGTCGGTTTATGGTTAGATGCTAGGAATTAGGGCTTATGGAGTAGAGAATTGGGATTTGGGATTAGAGATTTGGGCTTTAGAGATTTAGGATTACGGATTACGGATTATGGATTTTGGTTTCTTGTTCTTTTGCTTCTTTTGCTCTACTTTCTCATCATTCTTATTCTAATTTTTTCTTTTATAGTTTTTGTTATGTTTTGGATTGTCATTTTTATATGTGTAACTAATCTAATGTGTATTTTGATTTCAGTTGGTTGTAGAATGGACGAGGTAAGTTTGAAAGTAGAGTTTAGGAGCGAAAAGATAAGTATATCTATTTGGACAAATTTAATTGACATTCTTTTACGTGTGAAATGTGTTTTGCAAATGACTATTTTTACATTTTCTTCTGTTTCTTATTTGTTATGATCATTGTTTCTATTATTTTCAATTCTCAACACTCTCATTATCTCACTATAATTGCATAGCATTTCTTTGATTATATGTGTTTTGTTTGATTTTCTATTAATTTAATTATGTTTTAATTTGATTTTTTGGCTTGTCGATTTAAGGTTAGGGGTTGGGAATTTGGGCTTAGGGAGTTGGAATTTGAGATTAGGGAATAAGAATTATGGCTTTAGAAATTAGGGTTTAGGGATTAGGGATTTGGGGTTATTGTTCTTTACCTTCTTTTGCTCCACCTCCTTGTCATTCTTATCATATTTTTTACTTTTATTGTTTTTGTTATGTTTAGGATTTTTATTTTTATGTGCGTAACTAATCTAATGTGTATTTTGATTTTAGTTGTTAGGGGAATGGACGATCTAAGCTTGAAAACGGAGTTTAGAAGCGAAAAGATAAGTATATATATGTGTGCAAATTTAATTGAATTTCTTTTACATCTGAAATATGTTTTGTAAAATGACTTTCTACATCTTCTTGTGTTTCTTTCTTGTTATTATCATTGTTTTAATTATTTTTAATTCCCAACACTCTCATTATATCACTATAATTGTATAGCATTTTTTTGATTATATGTATTTTATTTGCTTTTCTATTAGATTAATTATATTTTATTTCATTTTTTTGGTTTGTCGATTTATAGTTAGGGGTTGAGAATTAGAGCTTAGAGAGTACGGGTTTGAGATTAGAGATTAGGGATTAGAGCTTTAAAAATTTAGAAATTAAGGATTACGGATTAGGGGTTAGGGANATAGTTAGGGGTTGAGAATTAGAGCTTAGAGAGTACGGGTTTGAGATTAGAGATTAGAGATTAGAGCTTTAAAAATTTAGAAATTAAGGATTACGGATTAGGGGTTAGGGATTAGGGATTAGGGATTTGAGTTTATTGTTCTTTTGATTCTTTTGCTCCAACTCCTCATCATTCTTATCCTATTTTTTACTTTTGTTGTTATTGTTATGTTTTGAATTTCTATTTTTATGTGCGTAACTAATCTAATATGTACTTTGATTTCAGTTGTTAGTGGAATGGACGAGATAAGCTTGAAAGCGGAATTTAGAAGCGAAAAGATAAATATATCTATTTTGGCAAATTTGATTGACTTTCTTTTACTTGTAAAATGTGTTTTACACAACTATTTCTACATCCTCTTGTGTTTCTTACTTGTTATGATCATTGTTTCTATTATTTTTAATTATGGACACCCTTATTAACCCACTATTTGCTTTTCATTTTTTGTTATTGTTTTAATGTTTTGCACAACCTATAATTGCATAAATTTCTTTGATTTTTTTTTTATTTGGTTTTCTATTAGATAAATTATGTTTTATTTCTTCTTTTTTGGTTGTGGGTTTATAATTAGGGGTTGGGAATTAGGGCTTAGGAAATAGGATTTTGGATTAGGAATTTCGGATTAGGATTTAGGGATTAGGAATTCGGACTTTAGAGATTAGGGATTACAGATTACGGATTAAGGGTTAGGGGTTAGAGATTTTAATTTTTTGTTCTTTTGCTTCTTTTGCTCCACCTTCTCATCATTCTTATCCTATTTTTTTATTTTTTTATATTTGCTACGTTTTAAATTTTTTTTTTTTATTTGCGTAACTAATCTAATGTGTATTTTGATTTCAGTTGTTAGTGGAATGGACGAGATAAGCTTGAAAGCGGAGTTTAGAAGCGAAAAGATAAATATATCTATTTTGGCAAATTTGATTGACTTTCTTTTACTTGTAAAATGTGTTTTACTCAACTATTTCTACATCCTCTTGTGTTTCTTACTTGTTATGATCATTGTTTCTATTATTTTTAATTATGGACACCCTTATTAACCCACTATTTGCTTTTCATTTTTTGTTATTGTTTTAATGTTTTGCACAACCTATAATTGCATAAATTTCTTTGATTTTTTTTTTATTTGGTTTTCTATTAGATAAATTATGTTTTATTTCTTCTTTTTTGGTTGTGGGTTTATAATTAGGGGTTGGGAATTAGGGCTTAGGAAANTTTCTATTATTTTTAATTATGGACACCCTTATTAACCCACTATTTGCTTTTCATTTTTTGTTATTGTTTTAATATTTTGCACAACCTATAATTGCATAAAATTTCTTTGATTTTTTTTTATTTGGTTTTCTATTAGATAAATTATGTTTTATTTCTTCTTTTTTGGTTGTGGGTTTATAATTAGGGATTGGGAATTAGGGCTTAGGAAGTAGGATTTTGGATTAGGAATTTCGGATTAGGATTTAGGGATTAGGAATTCGGACTTTAGAGATTAGGGATTACAGATTACGGATTAAGGGTTAGGGGTTAGAGATTTTAATTTTTTGTTCTTTTGCTTCTTTTGCTCCACCTTCTCATCATTCTTATCCTATTTTTTTATTTTTTTATATTTGCTACATTTTAAANAATTAGGGCTTAGGAAGTAGGATTTTGGATTAGGAATTTCGGATTAGGATTTAGGGATTAGGAATTCGGACTTTAGAGATTAGGGATTACAGATTACGGATTAAGGGTTAGGGGTTAGAGATTTTAATTTTTTGTTCTTTTGCTTCTTTTGCTCCACCTTCTCATCATTCTTATCCTATTTTTTTATTTTTTCATATTTGCTACGTTTTAAATTTTTTTTTTTATTTGCGTAACTAATCTAATGTGTATTTTGATTTCAGTTGTTAGTGAAATGGACAAGATATGACTGAAAACGGAGTTTATGAGCGAAAAGATAAGTATATTTATTTCTGTAAATTTGATTGACTTTGTTTTTCATGTGAAATGTGTTTTTNTCAGTTGTTAGTGAAATGGACAAGATATGACTGAAAACGGAGTTTATGAGCGAAAAGGTAAGTATATTTATTTCTGTAAATTTGATTGACTTTGTTTTTCATGTGAAATGTGTTTTTCAATTGGCTATTTCTACATCTTCTTGTGCGTCTTACTTGTTATGATCATTGTTTCTATTATTTTCAATTCCTAACGCTCTCATTACCTCACTATAATTCCATAACATTTCTTTGATTATATGTGCTTTGCTTACTTTTATGTTAGATAAATTATGTTTTATTTCGATTTTTCTGCTTGTCGATTTATAGTTAGGGGTTAAAAATTTGGGCTTAGAAAGTAAGGGATTTGAGATTAGGGATTAAGGATTAAGGATTAGGGCTTTAGAAAATAGGGAGTAGGGTTTTGCACTTAGGGATTTGAGTTTATTGTTCTTTAGCTTCACCTCCTCGTCATTTTTATCCTATTTTTTACTTTTATGGTCTTTATAATGTTTTGAATTTTTGTTTTTGTATGCGTAACTAATCTAATATGTACTTTGATTTTAGTTGTTAGCGGAATGGACGAGATAATCTTTAAAGCAGAGTTTATGAGCGAAAAGATAAGTTTATCTATTTGTGTAAATTTGATTAGCTTTCTTTTACATGTGAAATGTATTTTACACATAACTATTTCTATATCCTCGTGTTTCTTATCTGTTANTTGTGAAAGGTTTTAGAATGTAATGTCGTCCGAGGGGGTATTTGGGGCGTTACAATTTGCTTTTCATTTTTCATTATTGTTTTCATATTTTGCACANTATGATCATTGCTTCTATTATTTTCAATTCCGGACACTTTCATAAACCCACTATTTGCTTTTCATTTTTCATTATTGTTTTCATATTTTGCACGACCTATAATTGCATAACATTTCTTTGATTATATGTGCTTTGTTCGCTATTCTATTAGATTAATTATGTTTTATTTCCTTTTTTTGGGTTGTCGATTTATAATTAGAGGTTGGGAATTTGGGTTTATGGGGTAAGACTTGGGATAAAGGATTAGAGATTAGGAATTAAGACTTTAGAGATTATGAATTACGGATTGCGGATTACGGATTAGGGGTTAGGGATTTGAATTTTGTATTCTTTTGCTTCTTTTTCTCCACCTTCTCATAATTCTTATNGGGGTAAGACTTGGGATAAAGGATTAGAGATTAGGAATTAAGACTTTAGAGATTATGGATTACGGATTGCGGATTACGGATTAGGGGTTAGGGATTTGAATTTTGTATTCTTTTGCTTCTTTTGCTCCACCTTCTCATAATTCTTATCCTATTTTTTTATTTTATTATTTTTGTTATGTTTTGAATTTTCATTTTTATGTGCGTAACTAATCTAATGTGTATTTTGATTTCAGTTGTTAGCGGAATAGACGAAATAAGCTTGAAAACGGAGTTTAGGTGCGAAAAGATAAGTATTTTTATTTGTGCAAATTTAATTGACTTTTTTTATATCTGAAATGTGTTTTATAAATGACTATTTCTACATCTTCTTGTGTTTCTTTCTGGTAATGATCATTGTTTCAATTTTTTTTAATTNCTAATGTGTACTTTGATTTCAGTTGTTAGTGGAGTGGACGAGATAAGCTTGAAAGCCGAGTTTTGGAACGAAAAGATACGTATATCTATTTGTGAAAATTTGAATGACTTTCTTTTACATGTGAAATATGTTTTACACATGACTATTTCTATAACTTCTTGTGTTTCTTACTTGTTCTGATCATTGTTCTATTGTTTTCTATTCCCAACACTCTCCTTATCCCACTGTTTGATTTTCGTTTTTCGTTATTGTTTTCATATTTTACATATCCTTTAATTGCATTGCATTCCTTCGATTATATGTGTTTTGGTTGCTTTTCTATTAGATTAATTATGTTTTATTTTCGTTTTTTGGTTTGTCGGTTTATTGTTAGAAGTTGGAGATTAGGACTTAGGGATTAGGGATTTGGGATTAGGGCTTAGGGAGTAGGGATTTGAGATTAGGAATTAGGGGTTAGGGATTAAGGCTTTAGAGATTATAGATTAGGGATTTGGGTTTGTTGTTCTTTTGCTTCTTATACTCTTCCTCGTCATTCTGATCCTATTTTTGTCTTTTATTTTGTTTTTGTTATGTTTTGGATTTTCATTTTTTTATGCGTAACTAATCTAATGTGTACTTTGNTTAGGGAGTAGGATTTGGGATTAGGGATTATGGATTAAGAATTAGGAATTAGGACTTTAGATATTAGGGATTAGGGATTACGAATTAAAGGTTAGGGGTTAGAGATTTGGACTTTTTGTTCTTTTGCTCCACCTTCTCATCATTCTTATCCTATTTTTTTATTTTACTGTTTTTGTTATGTTTTGAATTTTCATTTTTATGTGCGTAACTAAGCTAATGTGTATTTTGATTTCAGTTGTTAGTAGAATGGACGAGATAAACTTGAAAACGGAGTTTAGGAACGAAAAGTTAAGTATATCTATTTGTGCAAATTTGATTGACTTAATTTTTCATATGAAATGTGTTTTACAAATGACTATTTCTACATCTTCTTGTGTTTCTTACTCGTTATGATCATTGTTTCTATTATTTTCAATTCCCAACACTCTCATTGTCTCTCTATAATTGCATAGCATTTCTTTGATTATATGTGTTTTGCTTGCTTTTGTATTAGATTAATTATGTTTTATTTCGATTTTTCTGCTTGTCGTTTAATAATTGAGGGTTGGGAATTTGGGCTTTGGGAGTAGGGCTTTAGAAAATAGGGATTAGGGAGTAGGGATTTGGGTTTAGGGATTAGGGATTTGGGTTTATTGTTCTTTAGCTTCTTTTGCTCCACCTCCTCATAATTCTTATCCTATTTTTTACTTTTATTGTCTTTGTTATGTTTTGAATTTTTATTTTTATGTGCGTAACTAATCTAATGTGTACTTTGATTTCAGTTGTTAGCGGAATGAACAAGATAAGTTTGAAAGCGGAGTTTAGGAGCGAAAAGATAAGTATATCTATTTGTGCAAATTTGATTAGTTTTCTTTTACATGTGAAATGTATTTTACACATAACTATTTTTGTATCCTTTTGTGTTTCTTATTTGTTATGATCATTGTTTTTATTATTTTCAATTTTCAACACTCTCATTATCTCACTATAATTGCATAGCATTTTCTTTGATTATATGTGTTTTGCTTGCTTTTCTGTTAGATTAATTACTTTTTGTATCAATTTTTTGTCTTGTCGGTTTATAGTTAGGGGTTGAGAATTTGGNTTCTTTGATTATATGTGTTTTGCTTGCTTTTCTGTTAGATTAATCACTTTTTGTATCAATTTTTTGTCTTGTCGGTTTATAGTTAGGGGTTGAGAATTTGGGCTTAGGGAGTAGGGATTTGAGATTAGGGATTAAAGATTAGGGCTTTAGAAATTATGGATTATGGATTAGAGATTAGGGGTTTGGGGTTAGGGATTAGGGATTTGAGTTTATTATTCTTTAACTTTTTTTGTTCCACTTCCTCATCATTTCTTATCCTATTNATGGATTAGGGATTAGAGATTAGGGGTTTGGGGTTAGGGATTAGGGATTTGAGTTTATTATTCTTTAACTTTTTTTGTTCCACTTCCTCATCATTTCTTATCCTATTTTTTACTTTTATTGCCTTTGTTATGTTTTGAATTTTTATTTTTATGTGCGTAACTAATTTAATGTGTATTTTGATTTCCGTTGTTAATAGAATGGACGAGATAAGCTTGAAAGCGGAGTTTTAGAGCGAAAATATAAGTATATCTATTTGTGCAAATTTAATTGACTTTCTTTTACATGAGAAATGTATTTTACACATAACTATTTCTACATCCTCTTGTGTTTTCTTACTTGTTATGATCATTGTTTCTATTATTTTCAATTCTAGACACTCTCATTGACCCATTTTTTTTTTTCATTTTTAGTTATTGTTTTCTTGTTTTGCATAACCTATAATTGCATAACATTTAATTGATTATTTGTGTTCTATTTGCTTTTCTATTAGATAAATTATGTTTTATTTTTATATTTTTTTATTACAGATTAGGGCTTTAGAGATTAGGGATTAGAGATTACAGATTAGGTGTTGGGGATTTGAAATTTGAGTTTATTGTTCTTTTGCTCCAACTTCTTATCATTCTTTTCCTATTTTTTACTTTTATTGTTTATGTTATGTTTTGAATTTTTTTTTTTTTTTGTGCGTAACTAATCTATTGTGTATTTTGATTTCAGTTGTTAGTGAAATGAACGAGATAAGTTTAAAAGCGGAGTTTAGGAGAGAAAAGATAAGTATATTTATTTATGCAAATTTGATTGGTTTTCTTTTACTTGTCAAATGTATTTTACACATAACTATTTTTATATCCTTTTGTGTTTTTTATTTGTTATGATCACTGTTTCTATTATTTTCAATTCCCAACACTCTCATTATCTCACTATAATTGCATACCATTTCTTTTATTATATATGTTTTGCTTGCTTTTCTATTAAATTAATTACGTTTTGTTTCGATTTTTTGGCTTGTCGGTTTATAGTTAGGTGTTGAAAATTTGGGCTTAGGGAGTAGGGATTTGAGATTAGGGATTAAAGATTAGGGCTTTAGAAATTAGGGATTAGGGGTTTGGGGTTAGGGATTTGGGTTTATTGTTCTTTAGTTTCTTTTGCTCTATTTTCTCATCATTCTTATCCTATTTTTTACTTTTATTGCCTTTGTTAAGTTTTGAATTTTTATTTTTATGTGCGTAGCTAATCTTATGTATACTTTGATTTCAGTTGTTAACGGAATGGACGAGATAAGCTTCAAAGCGGAGTTTAGGAGCGAAAATTTAAGTATATCTATTTGTGCAAATTTGTTTGATTTTCTTTTACATGTGAAATGTATTTTACACATAACTATTTCTACATCCTCTTGTGTTTCTTACTTGTTATGATCATTGTTTCTATTATTTTCAATTTAGGACAGTGTCATTAACCCACTATTTGCTTTTCATTTTTCGTATTGTTTTCATATTTTGCACAACCTATAATTGCATAACATTTTTTGGTTATTTGTGGTTTAGTTGCTTTTCTATTAGATAAATTATGTTTTATTTCTATTTTTTGGGTTTTTGGTTTATTGTTAAGGGTTGGGGATTAGGGCTTAGGGAGTGGGATTTAGAATTAGGGATTAGGAATTAGGACTTTTGAGGTTAGGGATTCGGGATTACGGATTTGAGATTACGGATTACGGATTAGGAGCTAGGGGTAAGGGATTTGGATTTATTGTTCTTTTTCTTTTTTTGCTCCACCTGCTCATCATTCTTTGTTGGGATTTAACACGATTTAAATCCACTAACAAACACATAAGGATTATAGTTTTAAAAATTAGGGTTTAGGGATTAGGGATTAGAGATTTGGGGTTATTGTTCTTTACCTTTTTTTGCTCTACTTTCTCATTATTCTTATCGTATTTTTTACTTTTATTGTTTTTGTTATGTTTAGGATTTTCATTTTTATGTGCGTAACTAATCTAATCTGTATTTTGATTTTAGTTGTTAGGGGAATGGACGATATAAGTTTGAAAGCGGAGTTTAGAAGCGAAAAGATAAGTATATCTATTTGTGCAAATTTAATTGACTTTCTTTTACATCTGAAATGTGTTTTATAAATGATTATTTCTACATCTTCTTGTGTTTCTTTATTGTTATGATCATTGTTTCAATTATTTTTAATTCCCAACACTCTCATTATCTCACAATAATTGTATAGCATTTCTTTGATTATATATGTTTTGTTTGCTTTTTTATTAGATTAATTATATTTTATTTCATTTTTTTGGCTTGTCGGTTTATAGTTAAGAGGTTGAGAATTAGGGTTTAGAGAGTAAGAATTTGAGATTAGAGATTAGGGATTAGGGATTAGAACTTTAAAAATTAGGAATTAAGGATTACGAATTAGGGGTTAGGGATTAGGGATTTGAGTTTATTGTTCTTTTAATTCTTTTGCTCCAACTCCTCATCATTCTTATCTTATTTTTTACTTTTATTGTTATNGGGTTTATTGTTCTTTTGATTCTTTTGCTCCAACTCCTCATCATTCTTATCTTATTTTTTACTTTTATTGTTATTGTTATGTTTTGAATTTTTTATTTTTATGTGCGTAACTAATCTAATGTGTACTTTGATTTCAGTTGTTAGTTGAATGGACGAGATATGTTTAAAGCGAAGTTTAGGAGCGAAAAGATAAGTATATCTATTTGGACAAATTTGATTGACTTTCTTTTACCTGTGAAATGTATTTTACACAACCATTTCTACATCCTCTTGTGTTTCTTACTTGTTATGATCATTGTTTCTATTATTTTCCATTCCGGACACTCTCATTGACCCACTATTTGCTTTTCATTTTTTGTTATTGTTTTCATATTTTGCCCAACCTATAATTGCGAAAAATTTCTTTGATTATTTGTGCTTTGTTTGGTTTTCTATTATATAAATTATGTTTTATTTCTTTTTTTTGGGTTGTTGGTTTATAATTGGGGGTTGGGGATTAGAGTTTAGGGAGTAGGATTTGGGATTAGGGATTCCGGATTAAGATTTAGGGATTAGGAATTAGGACTTTAGAGATTAGAGATTAGAGATTAGGGATTACAGATTAGGGGTTAGGGGTTAGAGATTTGGATTTTTTATTTTTTTGCTTCTTTTGCTCCACCTTCTCTTTATTTTTATCCTATTTTTTTATTATTTTATATTTTTTATGTTTTGGATTTTTATTTTTGTTTGCGTAACTAATCTAATGTGTATTTTGATTTCAGTTGTTAGTGGAATGAACGAGATAAGTTTGAAAACGGAGTTTAAGAACGAAAAGATAAGTATATCTATTTGTGCAAATTTGATTGACTTTTTTTTTCATGTGAAATGTGTTTTACAATTGGCTATTTCTACATCTTCTTGTGTTTCTTACTTTTTATGATCATTGTTTCTATTATTTTCAATTCTCAACACTCTCATTATCTCACTATAATTGCATAATATTTCTTTGTTTATATGTGCTTTGATTGCTTTTATATTTGATAAATTATGTTTTATTTCAATTTTTCTGCTTGTCGATTTATAGTTAGGGGTTGGGAATTTGAGCTTAGGGAGTAGGGATTTGAAATTAGGGATTAAGGATTAAGGATTAAGGCTTNGAATTTGAGCTTAGGGAGTAGGGATTTGAAATTAGGGATTAAGGATTAAGGATTAAGGCTTCAAAAAATAGGGATTAGGGAGTAGGGTTTTGAGGTTAGGGATTTGAGTTTATTGTTCTTTAGCTTCTTTTGCTCTACCTCCTTGTCATTCTCATCATATTTTTTACTTTTATTGTCTTTGTAATATTTTGAATTTTTGTTTCTATATGCGTAACTAATCTAATGTGTACTTTGATTTCAGCTGTTAGCGGAATGGACGAGATAAACTTGAAAGCGGAGTTTATGAGCGAAAAGATAAGTAGATCTATTTGTACAAATTTGATTGGCTTTCTTTTACATGTGAAATGTATTTTTCACATAACTATTTCTATATCCTCGTTTTTCTTACTTGTTATGATCATTGTTTCTATTATTTTCAATTCCGGACACTTTCATAAATCCACTATTTTTTTTTCATTTTTCATTATTGTTTTCGTGTTTTTCACAACCTATAATTGCCTAACATTTTTTTGATTATATGTGCTTTGTTTGTTATTTTATTTGATTAATTATCTTTAATTTCCTTTTTTTGGGTTGTCGATTTATAATTAGAGGTTGGGAATTAGGGCTTATGGGGTAGGACTTGAGATTAGGGATTAGGGATTAGGGATTAGGAATTAGGAATTAGAGATTAGGAATTACGGATTACAGATTTGGGGTTAGGTGTTAGAAATTTGAATTTTTTATTATTTTGCTTCTTTTGCTTCTTTTATTCCACCTTCTCATAGTTCTTATCCTATTTTTTTATTTTNTGTTTAATTTCCTTTTTTTGGGTTGTCGATTTATAATTAGAGGTTGGGAATTAGGGCTTATGTGGTAGGACTTGAGATTAGGGATTAGGGATTAGGAATTAGGAATTCAGAGATTAGGAATTACGGATTACGGATTTGGGGTTAGGTGTTAGAGATTTGAATTTTTTATTCTTTTGCTTCTTTTATTCCACCTTCTCATAGTTCTTATCCTATTTTTTTATTTTATTGTTTTTGTTATGTTTTGAATTTTCATTCTTTTGTGCGTAACTAATTTAATGTGTATTTTGATTTCAGTTGTTAATGCAATGGACGAGATAAGCTTGAAAATGGAGTTTAGTGATCAAACATATTTTTGTTTCAATATTTATCACAAAATAGAGACAAAAAATAATCTCTATTTTATATTATTTTAAAAATGCAAAAATGAAAACGTTACTGAATGAAACATTCGATATGGAAGGTCAAAGATTTCTNTCTAATGTGTATTTTGATTTCAATTGTTAGTGCAATGGACGAGATAAGCTTGAAAATGGAGTTTAGTGATCAAACATATTTTTGTTTCAATATTTATCACAAAATAGAGACAAAAATTAATCTCTATTTTATATTATTTTAAAAACGCAAAAATGAAAACGTTACTGAATGAAACATTCGATATGGAAGGTCAAAGATTTCTTCTCCTTTGCCGTATGGTCTAGTCTGGTACTCTTAGAGGACATGAGATGAGTAAGCCAGGGCAGAGACAGCCCTGTTCCAAGGTCTGCAAGTGACCCCTCAATTTTTTATTATTTTTATTACGTAGGTATATATATTATATATTGTATTATTTGTGCTCACCCAAAATTAAAGATAAAAATATTAATGTATACTTATATCAAATGAATAATTTTAATTATGTCATCCCTACTTTTTTTTTTTTGCACATCAATTAATGTATATTTATATCAAATAAATATGAATTTTTTTTGACACATTTTGGATTGGTTTTGTACCTATCTAAATAAATTTTGAATATACTAGAATTGTTTTATATTTTCTAAGACTTGATATTCAAATTCACTAGTTTACTTGTGATTTTGACATTTATTTTTGTTAATTATGGTAAAAAAAAATGGAGCACACATTAAACTGTATAAATCGATCAAATTATTTATAAATATCAAAGTGATAACATGATTATGTATCTAAAAAATAATAAAATTGTTATGCAACGTTTTAAAAGTACAAAAATTCACCGAAGTCAATTCTAATTAATTTTAATTAGTTAATATTTTGTAAAAAAAATGTTATCGTTTACATACACTAGGCTTACAAAATTTTGAAATGGTGGATTTAATAAAATTTTAAGTATTAAATAGGATGTAATTAAATAAATTATTGTCATATTTCTATCAATTGTAAGAAAAAAATAATAATTTGTTATAAATATTCGTGTGTAGTCTGACATAATTTTCTGATCGCCCTTTGAGCAAGTGAGTTATAAGGAAGCAAGAAATAGTTTACAAACATAAAGCAACAATACAAAAGCATCAAACATAAAATGTTTACATTTCATTCGAATAAACACAAGGTAAACGAAGCATAAAATAGTTTCCCCTACGGGCCACATGAACCACGACAAACGTTGACCAAACTCATCCACCCAAAGTGAATGATATTATTCTCAACTAACATAAAAGCACACCAAGCAATATAATAATAAACACGCTGTTACCAGACCTTGGAGCGTGGACTTAAAGTCACATCTTATTTGTCCATCGCCTTTATTCTCACACGAGTAGCTGAGCTTTCACTTCATCAACAGGACTAAGTCGTAAAATAATTGCAGCAAAACCACTGGGGCCCTCTGCCAAAAAAACGACACCTAGCGACGGAAGCTCCTGACCTGGCGTGGGGGATCACCCTCGTCTCCTCGAAGTTTCACGGCTGAGTAGATAGCTGCACCGGTTATGGCACCGAGTGTGGGTGCCACCAGGTATATCCATATCGACTTGTAATTTCCTGCAGCAACTGCTGGGCCCAGAGTGCGCACAGGATTCATCGAACCACCACTCGATGGCCTGCCACCTCAAAAGAAATTTCATTAATGTCAGATCTTGATTTTGGAGGACTTATTCTATAGCCCTTAATTCTCCCAAGTAAAGAACCAAAATACCACCAGCCGACGCTTGGGAAGTTTTTGGTGGAATTACACGAAAATAAATTATAGATTTTGGTACGAGTGAAATTATACGGAAATCTCTAGTTAAAGAAATGATAAGATTCTGGCACAGCAGATGTGTACTCATGATGGTCCTTGTCTCTGGTTGATGTTACAATGGTTTTACCAATCGGAGCCTTTCCATACTTTTTATACCTTATGACTTACTTTGTTTGTGTTGTTATATCGAGCTAAATAAAATGGAAGAGAGGAAATTACATCGAAAGGTTAAAGCGGGGAGGTGAAGGATTACTAACCCGGCCACAAGAATGTTGAGCATAACAGTAGCTCCGACTGCTATACCAGCCAACTCTCCCACCTGTCAACAATCCCTGGTATTAGAGAGAGAGAGAGAGAGAGCACTAGACATTACAACATTTAAGGACCTACGCCATAATCCACGCCGATTATTAGTGGGCGTCATTCATCTCTCAAAACAAAGCTGCTAAAACAAAAGTTTGACCAATATCACCTCGATAAAGGCAAGGAGTCAATAAGAAAGCATTTTCATTTTCCTGATCAGCCAGAAAGAGTGGATGTATGTATACTAGTAATACTCACTGCACGGGTATCGGTAGCAACGGCAGTAACCACAAACAGGAGGTTAAAGGTTATGAGGAACTCGAGGGCGAAAGCCTGGCCAGTGCTGACGGAAGGAACTGTGGTACCACCTGACATGAAGGGGTGGAAAACACCCTTGAGAGCAAAAGAAGCACAGATGGATCCCGAAACTTGTGCTGCTACGTAGGCCGGCACTTGGACCCATGGGAAATGGCGAAGGGCAGCAAAGGCGATGGTGAGCGATGGGTTGAGGTGAGCTCCAGAAATGTGGCCTGTTGACAGAATCACGATCATAACAGCCAGCCCAGCACATGCGGCATTCCCTATGAGCGTCTCCGCTCCGTGGTACTTTTGGTTCACTATGGGCCCCGCTGTTGCAGCAAATATCAGGATGAAGGTCCCCACGAACTCTGCTCCAAGCTGGGCCAACACCATCACAAATTCTCTATAGTTACTTCATACTATATTGGCTGCGTTTACCATTCCAAATCCTGATATTCTATGCTTTTCCTAATCAATACATCAAGAGTGTGTGTTTATTTCTAATGCTATGCAAGAAGAAAATAATTGTTCAGTAATTATTTACTGCCATTGGCTCGAGTGGCTAGACCAAAACATAACCAGGTTGATAGTCTCTACGCTTTTACTAAGCACAACTTAAATCAAGACAAACTCATGAACTCATATATTTAAGAGCCGTCCCTTATACCCAAAAAAAATTTTTAAAAAAAAAACAGAATAAAAGATGCTGGGGTATGAGGCAGCTTTGGCAACTTGACTAGGGCGGCTTAGGATTGGCTGCCACATGAGAACCCAATTATGTATTGCTGGAGTATCCCTTTATGTATGTCTAGTATCTATGTATAAGCTTCATACTCTGTAAAATAAAATGCTTGAGGATTACTCATAATGAGGCTGTATTCATTTTCCTAATCCGGTTTAGCAGTTTGATTACGTATCTTAATGTGAAAACACGAAATAGAACTAGGCCTACCTCTAGACCAAAAAAAGTAAGAAATGTATTTACTCTTTAATTTTGTTGAGTTTATGATGATAATCACATTATCTATACTACTTTTATTTCTAATCAAATCCAATTGTTCTATGATTGGTATTTTCTTGATTAGTCATGTATTGTCACTATTATCACATGGTGTCACCATCTGATAACAAATTTATAAATGAATAAGTGAAACCCCACTTTTTTTGTATAGAGCGGTTATTTTCTTATATTGACAGAGTAGTTATTAAATTACGTGGTATACATTTGATTACATGTTGAATTATTATTTGATAGTGGCACCAAGTAACAGCGGTAACATTGTCACTATTACATTCAATATTTTCTTCTGAAATATATAGNTAAAACCCCACTTTTTTTGTATAGAGCGGTTATTTTCTTATATTGATAGAGTAGTTATTAAATTACGTGGGATACATTTGATTACATGTTGAATTATTATTTGATAGTGGCACCAAGTAACAGCGGTAACATTGTCACTATTACATTCAATATTTTCTTCTGAAATATATAGAGAGTTTGTTTGGCTGTCATATTGTAAAAATATAGATTATATTAGATAATACAGGTTAATATATTGCATATTATAATTCAGTGTTCGATAAGACATTGGATTAAGATGGTATAATAGAGTAAAAATTACATATTGACCAAAAAATTATCAATCTTGTATAGATATTAATATTTTTGTTTATTTATTGGGTAAAATAATAAATTTACAATTTAATACGCTTGAATTGGACTATAATACCATCTCCCAATGTGATATTATAATCAGCTTAATAGNAGACATTGGATTAAGATGGGATAATAGAGTAAAAATTACACATTGACCAAAAAATTATCAATCTTGTATAGATATTAATATTTTTGTTTATTTATTGGGTAAAATAATAAATTTACAATTTAATACGCTTGAATTGGACTATAATACCATCTCCCAATGTGATATTATAATCAGCTTAATAGTACGGATATAATGTATTATTTAGATAAAAAATGTATTATTTGGATAACAATTTAAAATAAGACTATTATATAATACAAACTATTTTTTGTAGTTAAATATTGTGTAAAATTATATTAGAGAGTATTCATTTGTTATAACTCTATAATCCACCTTTTAATGCTGAAATCAAAGCACCCTAATCGTATTCATTCAATTGGCCAACCCAGTGTCATAGGCGTGGGCTAAATCCCCTCGCCTCCCACCACAAAACAAATTGTCATTATTACCAGTAAGACATCACAATATCACAGCATCCTCCGTCAGGCGCGGGGGCCAACAGTGCGAAAAAATATATATATATAGATTTTAGGCCTCAAATTTTTAAAAGACTCCATAATTTAAGTATATTACTAGCCCATAAAAAAAAATTAAATCTATTAAATTTTAATCCATACAAAAAAACCTCAAAAAATTAAATTCNAAATATATATATAGAATTTAGGCCTCAAATTTTTAAAAGACTCCATAATTTAAGTATATTACTAGCCCATAAAAAAAAAATTAAATCTATTAAATTTTAATCCATACAAAAAAACCTCAAAAAATTAAATTCAATCAAAATTTGTATTACAATAATTTGGACCTATAATTCAATACATAACATTAAAAACTTAAAAATTTTAAAAATTTAAAAAATACTTAAAAGTCAACTCATATTTACTCTCTCTTCCTCTCCCTCTCCCTCTCCCAGATAAAAAAAATTAAAATTAAACATTATCTCTCTATGTGGTAAAAAACAAAAAAAAATTAAAATTTATTTCTCGACAATATTAACACATCCTCTTTTTGTCTCCCTCTCATATAGAAAATTAAAAATAAATTAATTTTTTTTAAAATAATACTAAAAATAAAAAAAAAAACATCCATTTAATATTTCCTATTTAGTTCTTAAATTGGCTTGAGCTGCNAAAAAATTAAAAATAAATTAAATTTTTTTTAAAATAATACTAAAAATAAAAAAAAACATCCATTTAATATTTCCTATTTAGTTCTTAAATTGGCTTGAGCTGCCCTGATCCGCGTATTCCTTGGATCAAAAATTTCATCTAAAAAAGTCTTCTTTTAATTTTGTTTTCTAATATCGGTAAAATGATCAAAAACTAAGATCTATTTGTTAGCGGAACTAACAAAGATATTCTAACCAAATTTTAAGATTAAAATTATGATCCAAATAAATTAACGTATCACATCCACAAAAATCAATAAAATGTTTTTGGACCCGTAAATACTTTTCACCAAGGTAAACAATCTGAGAGAGTGTACCTTGCGGGTGAGAGAGACATCTGGTGCAGGGAAGTTTGTGAGACACGTGTGAGGTGCACCCCACGTAGCGGCATCGAGAGGCAAGCACTTGCATCGGGGCATTGACTTACGATCATAAGATAGTGAGTCCACTCGGAGTGACGAGAAAAGCGGAGCACCTGGCGTGCCTGGGGTCGCCGGTGCCGAGACTGCCGGGGTATCAGCTTCCGAATCTGGCATTTTCCAAAGAAGGCGTTTCTTTTTTTTTTTCTTTTCTTTTTTTTTGGTTTTTTTTTAAAGTGATCGATATAAATTAATGTGAAAAATGTTACATGATTTGGAAAAGTTTTTTAAAGGTATTGCTACACGAGAGTCTGAAAAATGGCCAGATTGAAACGGTAAGGATAAAACAAGAATTTTATGGAAACATTACAGATGTACTGTTTTTCTTTGTTTTTTTTTTTTTTGAACTTTGGAGAGGAATAATTGGATTAAATCAAGTTACATGCTTTGCAAATTTTTATAATAGTGCTGGCTAAGGAAGAGATAAATTGAAGGCAGCCAGCTCCGACCGTACAATCAAGGGAAAATAGCTTCGGCTCCTTGCATGAAAACGAGGCCTTTTATGTTTTTTTCCCCTTCCCTTTTTTGTGTGGATTGAAAATGAGGAATGAAAGCTTTTTTTGTGTGTGTGTGTGTTTTTAATGTGTGCTCAAGGTACAGAGAAGATCGACTGATCCAGTTTCAAAGTACTATTCGAAACTCCGATAGGAATTTAAACAAGACTATTGCAGAATGGACAGACACATCAAACGCAAGATTAATGGAAGCTCAATTGAAGCCTACCTGCATTCGCTGGACGGCAAGAACTGATCGCTCTTGAAAACAGAAAGAAATGTGATGATCAGAAGTGACTTCAAGGCAGCCAGAGATGGTGCATGAATGATACGGTATAAATATAAAAAAAGAGGCCGACTATCTCACGCGAGTGAGAGAGAGAGAGAAAAGTCAATGCCTACCCATCGGGCATCTACTTTACTTAATTTGCTAAAGTTACAGGGACTTACAATGGATATAACACAGCCAGCACTACCAACACTAGATATACTCATTTGTTAGAGCATAAAGGCTTGATGGGTTTCTACAAACTGCCATAGACGCGTTAACAAGATTATCGCTGAACCCACATGATGCCAGCGACAATAACTAAATATATAAATAAATACACATGATGCCAGTGAACAACCTCACTTTTCGTATTTAAATAAATATATAAATAATTCCCCCCCCCCCCCAAAAAAAAAAAGCCAATAATGCATTAAACAAGCACACCACTTCAAGAATATACAAAACACAAAAAATATATACATAATATAAAAGAAAAGAAACTACTTATTGAATAATAAACATGTTCTGTGCATTAGCTTGGGCATTAGGTCGTGTGTCTTAAAGGGGCAAAAAAAATTGTCAATCTTAAACACTTAATAAAATTTTTGTTTCCCACGTTATTTACATTAAAGCTTATCACAGATTTCAACACAAAAGGCAATTGCAAGAAGATCCGAAATATGGCAACCACATTTTTTCTTTCAATGCCAGCATGCTATATGGACCAAAGCAAAAATATGGAAACTTATGATGGGCCACAATAATCAGCAAAAATTAAAGGTGAATCCTCCTAAATAGATTTATAATGACTTAATTTCTAAAAAGAAACTTATTTTGGGATAAGTCCATATTTAAACTTATATGGAGGTAGTTAAGTCCACTCTTTTTTTAAATTTCAAAATTATCCCAAACAGTGTTAATTTTATTCAGTTATAAAAAGTTGTATAGTTTAGATAATTGAGGTATATTTGAAAATCATTGATTGAGTCATATGAAAATCGCTTATTAAATATTATAATAATTAACGAAAATTTTATGTGAAAATTATATATTCTGATAGTTATATATGGTAGCTTAATCTACGAATAAATCGTTGGTCTATTAAGTCAAAATCAGATCACAAATTTTCTTAACAATTCAAAAATTCCTTAACATTAGCGTTACTATAGTGACACTAATGTTATTATAGTGACACGAATAAGATTGTTTTTCTTAAAATACTCAATACTCAAAATGAAGAATTCCATCATTTCAAATAGTAACACAAATTCAACCCCAATTTCAATTTTACTCTTCCAGTTTATTGTGGAATCCATTGAGAAAGTTATAGTTGATTCTTTTCATTCAAAATATTTTCACAACTTTGAGATTCAAAAATAGAGTTAATGTATGTGATTTTACATGAAAGTTGATGTTCATTGCAAAATTTTAAAAAACTTCTACATAATATATAGTTCAAACTGACTTTTTTTTTTNTGATGCCACTTTAGCCTTGAAAACCAAATTTTATAAACCAACCCGCTCCAGATACTACTTTAGATTATTCCACACTAACTTCGATTAACTAGCATAATCACAGAATACTTGACCGCCAAGTTCTCAAGCACTTACGGCTCTTAATTCATCTAAAAGAATCATTTGGGCATGGAATATGTTATTTGATTACCTAATTTGGAAACTTAATGATGTATAACTATTAGATTAATTGTGGGATATATCTAACATTGAAACTAATAATTAATTCAATAGTTGCATTGAAACCACATCATTAGATTCTCAAATTAATCCCCAAATAAAATTTCTATAACATTGCTTTTGGGCATTTGTGGAATGACATTCCATTGGAAAACCTGTAGGCGAAAAATTGGGTCGTCTCATGTGCACTTGCAAGAACAAAATCCAGTGGAGGTCTTTTTCGGAGAGGGCACAATGATGGAAGATCTCAATGATGAAGGATAAAACTCTCTAAGCTTCGGCAGTATCTTCTTTTTTTTTTCCTCCACTTTCGATGGACCTCCTCAAACAACGAAGCAATAATTATTTTATTTCTTTTTGATTGTTCAACGGTTGATACTACGACCCCAACGCAAGAATCCTGGCATGCTCTCCCCCATACCTTTATTATTCCAACAAACAAACTAAAACCAAGGCTCCATGATCCATCCCCGAGTCCTCTCCTACACAATAAAAGTAGATTACAAGCCCCATTTGGAAGCCACGGTTTAATTCATGGAGAAGATAATTAAGAAAATACTTTCTGCCATATTCTTCCACAAAANACAACTAATTCAATAGTTGCATTGAAACCACATCATTAGATTCTCAAATTAAATCCCCAAATAAAATTTCTATAACATTGCTCTTTGGGCATTTGTGGAATGACATTCCATTGGAAAACCTGTAGGCGAAAAATTGGGTCGTCTCATGTGCACTTACAAGAACAAAATCCAGTGGAGGTCTTTTTCGGAGAGGGCACAATGATGGAAGATCTCNATGAAGAATTCCATCATTTCAAATAGTAACACAAATTCAACCCCAATTTCAATTTTACTCTTCCAGTTTATTGTGGAATCCATTGAGAAAGTTATAGTTGATTCTTTTCATTCAAAATATTTTCACAACTTTGAGATTCAAAAATAGAGTTAATGTATGTGATTTTACATGAAAGTTGATGTTCATTGCAAAATTTTAAAAAACTTCTACATAATATATAGTTCAAACTGACTTTTTTTTTTGTTGCATTCTTAATTTAAAAATTGAGATTCATTATTACTAAATTAAAGTGTTATATAATTCGATTTTGTTGTTTTCTTTGTTGTGCAAGATATTCGAAATACCTTAGTTCTATGCCTGTGAAATAAATCATGTTACTGTGTGTTAAATGGAAAATGAATTTCAGAAGTTTNATATTCAAAATACCTTAGTTCTATACCTGTGAAATAAATCATGTTACTGTGTGTTAAATGGAAAATGAATTTCAGAAGTTTGATATCTTGATATTTTTTATTGATGTTGAGTGTCATAATTCAACTGTCAATAGTGTGTTACTACTAAAAATTTAATAAATTTTTAATTTATGGATCGTATTTTTACCATAATCTTTTGAAAATTGATGCTACTGTGAAATCCTATTACCTTGTATTTTGTAAAAGTGGATGTGTTATTGAGTACAAACCTTTGATGGTACTGTAAAAATTAAATGTGTATGTTACATAATATACGTCTAAAGGTTTGCAACGGGTAGTGTAAATAAAAATTGGGATTGAATTTGTATTATTATCTGAAATGGTGGAATTCTTTATTTTGATTATTGCGTATTTTAAGAAAAATAANAAAATCAGATCACAAATTTTCTTAACAATTCAAAAATTCCTTAACATTAGCGTTACTATAGTGACACTAAAGTTATTATAGTGACACGAATAAGATTGTTTTTCTTAAAATACTCAATACTCAAAATGAAGAATTCCATCATTTCAAATAGTAACACAAATTCAACCCCAATTTCAATTTTACTCTTCCAGTTTATTGTGGAATCCATTGAGAAAGTTATAGTTGATTCTTTTCATTCAAAATATTTTCACAACTTTGAGATTCAAAAATAGAGTTAATGTATGTGATTTTACATGAAAGTTGATGTTCATTGCAAAATTTTAAAAAACTTCTACATAATATATAGTTCAAACTGACTTTTTTTTTTGTTGCATTCTTAATTTAAAAATTGAGATTCATTATTACTAAATTAAAGTGTTATATAATTCGATTTTGTTGTTTTCTTTGTTGTGCAAGATATTCAAAATACCTTAGTTCTATACCTGTGAAATAAATCATGTTACTGTGTGTTAAATGGAAAATGAATTTCAGAAGTTTGATATCTTGATATTTTTTATTGATGTTGAGTGTCATAATTCAACTGTCAATAGTGTGTTACTACTAAAAATTTAATAAATTTTTAATTTATGGATCGTATTTTTACCATAATCTTTTGAAAATTGATGCTACTGTGAAATCCTATTACCTTGTATTTTGTAAAAGTGGATGTGTTATTGAGTACAAACCTTTGATGGTACTGTAAAAATTAAATGTGTATGTTACATAATATACGTCTAAAGGTTTGCAACGGGTAGTGTAAATAAAAATTGGGATTGAATTTGTATTATTATCTGAAATGGTGGAATTCTTTATTTTGATTATTGCGTATTTTAAGAAAAATAATCACATTCGTATCACTATAGTAAAATTAGTGTCATTCTATAGTGACACTAATGTTAAGAAAATTTTAAATTGTTAAGGAAATTTTGTGATATGATTTTGACTTAATAGATCAACGATTTATTCGTAAATCAAGCTTTCATATATAACTATTAGAATATATAATTTACATATAAAACTTCCGTTAATTATCATAATATTTATTAAATGGTTTTCATATATAATTCAGTTAAGAGTTTTCATATATACTTTAATAATCTAACTTATGTGAAATAGACGGTTAATCAGACTTCAGTTATTATTTTTTCAAAAGGTAGGGATACAATAGTAAACTTGACAAAAAGTGGACTTAAAATCAAATAAGTTTCTTTGTCGAATATATCTCTAAATAAGTCTATATAGGAGGACCGGCCTTCAAATTTCTCTAATAATTAATAGGATATGCAATTGCTGTTTTGCATTTTTTACCTCCTTGACTTATGCTTGAACTTGTTTATTGGCAAGGTGTCTATTCTTGCAAGGCCGATTGGCACAGAGTCTAGTATGCGCTTAATTAAGATTTTAGAGCCTTTTTGAATTCATTATCTTTTTTTCGAGTGCAGATTAGCTTAATAATTCATTTGTTTTTCGATGTTCTTTCGCTCGGTCAAGTGTGGTGTTTTATTCTTACCAAGAGTGGATTGCGTGGCAGTTCAAGCCTTGGTAGGATTTTTATTGCTTCTTTTTTTCCTTTGTAACGTTGGGCTTTCTTCTTGTTCTCTATAGTAAGCTAGCCAGTGTTATGTTAGGTACTGATGCTATTACTTTAGCACCTGTCACAGGTTGCTTGGTTCTCCGGTAGGTGCAAATTCATTTGCAATTAATTTTGTAATTTAGCAAGTGATTGTGTGCATTGTACATCACCAACTTTTGGGATCCGCATGATGCTTTTATAGAATGAATCTCAGGCTAATTTATAATTGTAAATGTTAATTTACCATCATAACTTACACATAAAGCAGAACTTTTCTTTTCGGGTTTGATGGCCATCATGATGATACCTTCGTAATCAACAAGGCAACCGTTATTTGCATTGGACCGAGCGGGGTTGATGCCACTTTAGCCTTGAAAACCAAATTTTATAAACCAACCCGCTCCAGATACTACTTTAGATTATTCCACACTAACTTCGATTAACTAGCATAATCACAGAATACTTGACCGCCAAGTTCTCAAGCACTTACGGCTCTTAATTCATCTAAAAGAATCATTTGGGCATGGAATATGTTATTTGATTACCTAATTTGGAAACTTAATGATGTATAACTATTAGATTAATTGTGGGATATATCTAACATTGAAACTAATAATTAATTCAATAGTTGCATTGAAACCACATCATTAGATTCTCAAATTAAACCCCAAATAAAATTTCTATAACATTGCTTTTGGGCATTTGTGGAATGACATTCCATTGGAAAACCTGTAGGCGAAAAATTGGGTCGTCTCATGTGCACTTGCAAGAACAAAATCCAGTGGAGGTCTTTTTCGGAGAGGGCACAATGATGGAAGATCTCAATGATGAAGGATAAAACTCTCTAAGCTTCGGCAGTATCTTCTTTTTTTTTTCCTCCACTTTCGATGGACCTCCTCAAACAACGAAGCAATAATTATTTTATTTCTTTTTGATTGTTCAACGGTTGATACTACGACCCCAACGCAAGAATCCTGGCATGCTCTCCCCCATACCTTTATTATTCCAACAAACAAACTAAAACCAAGGCTCCATGATCCATCCCCGAGTCCTCTCCTACACAATAAAAGTAGATTACAAGCCCCATTTGGAAGCCACGGTTTAATTCATGGAGAAGATAATTAAGAAAATACTTTCTGCCATATTCTTCCACACAATTGGATTTCTTGGTCCAAATGTTTACATCGGGATACGATACTATGACAATGGCAGCATTATAATTAAAAAACCAATGTGGAACCACCTTTTATATTGAACATTGTTGATTGTAATATTTTAAATATAGTAAAATCACTTATTAAAATTTCTGATTTGAAGTATATAATGTATAACAAAACAGTAATAATAAAATACGAAACAGTTACACAGAATATAGAAACAGTCATTATAGTCTTAATGAAATAGTTACACGTAATTGTTTGTTAAATCAATATAAATAATAATTTAATTGCGAAACAAGAACTGTTAAGGAAGTTGATGTAAATCAAGGCTAGTGTTTGACATTATGTCCTTAAGACAGAATTCGCCCCCATACATGGTGCTTATGGAATATCATGTGTCTGCTTTCCATAATACAATGATCTTTACACGAGTAGAAGTAACACACAAACCTACCCGTCTAACGAACCAAAAATTAGATTGTGTACTCTCCAAATACAAACTGTCTTAATGTCGTATGAGACTGTCTTAAATGACTACGAATGTATTGGATGTAAAATGATTGTATGACTAGATTATTTATAGAGAGAATGGTGACTGTCTGGATCAGTCACCATCTGAACAGATGCAATCCAACAGACACATTCAACAGCCATAAGACACCACTTGTGTAACTGTTCTCTATGAACAAACACAACTCTAATTTCGAATTGGAGGGAAGCAATAATCCGAACTAGTGCGTTCCTACGAATACTAAAATTAAATTTCGGGTTAAAAAATTCATGCCCAATTAATTAAACGGATTTTCTCCAAAAAGATAGGGTTTGGTCTAAACCACGCTCACCACCCACACCCGAGCCTGAGCCTGAGCCCGAGCCCAAGCCCGGTCGGGCAGGAGTCGTGCGCGCACGTGTATGGTCGAATCAAAATCATATAGGCGCTCACTCCGCTCATAAAATTGTGATACCTCTTGGGACCCAATCCTATAGAGTAAACTTGGTATANTCACATCCATTGGTGTATCTCAAGATTATGCAACGTTGCAATAGTTATGAACATATAAATAGATGTTATTCTCGTGACAGAAAAATATATATCAAAGTAATCAAGACTTTTCTTTTGTTGTAACCTTTAGATACAAGTTTAGCCTTGTATTTATCAATCGATACATCAGTTTTCATTTTCCTCTTGAAAATCCATTTACGCCCCAATAGTTTACTCCCTAGAGGAGATCTATCAATACTCAAGTGTGATTTTGCATGATAGATTCAATTTCACTGTTTACAGCTTTTTTCCACATAGGGGCTTTAGGAGTAAACATTGCTTCATTGAAGTTTTGAGACTCATTTTGTAACAAATATGTTAAAAAATCTGAATCATAGAACTTGAAAGTCATTGCCCTCTTACTGCGTTTAAGTGTCTTTTCACTTTTTCTATCTATAGACTCATGGTCTATATTACTAGTCGTAGTATCATGAGTTATTTTAAGAGAATTTCCATCACATGCATTTTTAATAGAAAATACATTTTCAAAGAATGATGTATTTCTTGATTCAATGATTATATTGACATGTATATCATAAATATTAGATTTATACATGAGAAAACGATATGTCCTACTATTTATTGCATAACCAATAAATATATAATCAATAGTCTTAGGTCCTATTTTAACCCTTTTGGTAATAGAAACCATCACCTTATCCAAACACCCCCACACTTTTAAATATTTGTAGGAAGGACTCCAACTTTTCCATAATTCATAAGGAGTTTTGTCTAACTTCTTGTGGGGTAATTTATTTAAAATATAGTTTGCTGAAAGTAAAACTTCCCCCCGCAAGTTCTAAGGTAATCACGAACTAATCAACATAACATTCATCATCTCTTTTAATGTTCTATTTTTACATTCAACAATCTCATTTTGTTGAGGTGTATAAAACACAGAAATTTGGTGAATAATATCATGTTCTTAACAAAACCTACTAAAATATGCGTCATATTCACCACCTCAAACACTTCTTATTGCCTTAATCTTTTTACCAAGTTGATTCTCAACCTCATTCTTATAATGCATAAATTTTTTCAATGCTTCATTTTTTGTAACACCCCCCCCCCCACTACCCAGCAAGATATTGTCCTCTTTGGCACAGGGNAAGTAACAAAGTACTTCTTTCCACCTCTAGTTTGAACATATTTCAAATCACATGTATCACTATAAATTAACTCTATAGGTTCAGTACTTCTGTCAATATTATGCATGATGCTCTAGTTAATTTTGATTCAACACATGCCTCAATTTATGATTTGCATTAATATTGAATCTAGGCAACAATTCTAAATTCATTAATTTATGTAAAATATTAAAATTAACATATCCTAATCTATCATGTCATAAATTGGAAGACTCAAGCATATAAGTAGAAGATATGTTCTTATTATTAAAATCAAATACAATTGTCATTACATTCATCTTAAAGAGCTCATCGCTCATATATTTTNTTAGATTTATACATGAGAAAACGATATGTCCTACTATTTATTGCATAACCAATAAATATATAATCAATAGTCTTAGGTCCTATTTTAACCCTTTTGGTAATAGAAACCATCACCTTATCCAAACACCCCCACACTTTTAAATATTTGTAGGAAGGACTCCAACTTTTCCATAATTCATAAGGAGTTTTGTCTAACTTCTTGTGGGGTAATTTATTTAAAATATAGTTTGCTGAAAGTAAAACTTCCCCCCGCAAGTTCTAAGGTAATCACGAACTAATCAACATAACATTCATCATCTCTTTTAATGTTCTATTTTTACATTCAACAATCTCATTTTGTTGAGGTGTATAAAACACAGAAATTTGGTGAATAATATCATGTTCTTAACAAAACCTACTGAAATATGCGTCATATTCACCACCTCAAACACTTCTTATTGCCTTAATATTTTTACCAAGTTGATTCTCAACCTCATTCTTATAATGCATAAATTTTTTCAATGCTTCATTTTTACTCCTTAGCAAAAATACATAGCAATATCTTGTGCAATCATCAATAAAAGTAACAAAGTACTTCTTTCCACCTCTAGTTTGAACATATTTCAAATCACATGTATCACTATAAATTAACTCTATAGGTTCAGTACTTCTGTCAATATTATGCATGATGCTCTAGTTAATTTTGATTCAACACATGCCTCAATTTATGATTTGCATTAATATTGAATCTAGGCAACAATTCTAAATTCATTAATTTATGTAAAATATTAAAATTAACATATCCTAATCTATCATGTCATAAATTGGAAGACTCAAGCATATAAGTAGAAGATATGTTCTTATTATTAAANCATAATATATCGTGTCATAAATTGGAAGACTCAAGCATATAAGTAGAAGATATGTTCTTATTATTAAAATCAAATACAATTNACCCTTTTGGTAATAGAAACCATCACCTTATCCAAACACCCCCACACTTTTAAATATTTGTAGGAAGGACTCCAACTTTTCCATAATTCATAAGGAGTTTTGTCTAACTTCTTGTGGGGTAATTTATTTAAAATATAGTTTGCTGAAAGTAAAACTTCCCCCCGCAAGTTCTAAGGTAATCACGAACTAATCAACATAACATTCATCATCTCTTTTAATGTTCTATTTTTACATTCAACAATCTCATTTTGTTGAGGTGTATAAAACACAGAAATTTGGTGAATAATATCATGTTCTTAACAAAACCTACTGAAATATGCGTCATATNGGGTGTTACATTTTTACTCCTTAGCAAAAATACATAGCAATATCTTGTGCAATCATCAATAAAANTGAAATATGCGTCATATTCACCACCTCAAACACTTCTTATTGCCTTAATATTTTTACCAAGTTGATTCTCAACCTCATTCTTATAATGCATAAATTTTTTCAATGCTTCATTTTTACTCCTTAGCAAAAATACATAGCAATATCTTGTGCAATCATCAATAAAANGTTTTGGACCCACTGGCCCTCACAGCTTTGTTCCTCCCAGTACTCCTGAAAAAAGACCTTATGCCATATAAAGCGAGAGACTTACTAATAAGCCCAACAACTTTCTCCTCCCTAATCGATGTAAGACACTAGGATCTCACAATCCACCCCCTTAGGGCTGCACGTCCCCATGCAGCAGCTCGCCAACTACCTGCACGCCCACATGCAAGTGAGCACGGGAGGGGTCCACACTCGATCCAAGCGAGGGTCGTCTCTGATACCACTTGTAACACCCCACCCTCCACATGGCATAATATTGTTCGTTTTGGACCCACTGGCCCTCACGGCTTTGTTCCTCCAGTACCCCTGGGAAAAGGCCTTATGTCATGTAAGGCGAGGGGCTTACTAATAAGCCCAGCAACTTTCCCCTCCCTAACCGATGTGGGACACCAGGATCTCACAAAATCACTCAACTTTTTCTCCTACTTTATCTAAAACAATAAATTCAGATTCTATTATGAATTTGACAATACACGTTTGTTTAGAGAATTTTCAAGATATAGCTACATCACCAAGTGTAAAAACATAACCACTTATGAATTTTGTATCATTTATATTAGATATTCAGTTTGCATCACTATACCCTTCAAATACAGTTGGATATCTTATATAGTGCAATCCAAAATTCAGGATATATATTAAATATCTAAGAACCCTGATAATTGTCTTCCAATGGTCTACTCCCGGATTACTCTTATATCTACTCAATTTACTAACTGAGTATGATATATCTGGTCTAGTACAGTTCATGACATACATTAGATTGTCAATGATGCGAGAGTATTCTAACTGTAATATGCTTTGACCAATATTTTTAGACAAATAAATATTTATATCAACTAGTGTTCTAGCAATACCGTTTTCATCTTTGTCGAACTTCTCAAGTATTTTCTCAATATAATGTGATTGAGATAATATAAGTCCATCAGATGTTCAAAAAAATTTAATTCCTAGTACAACATCTACAACACTCAAATTTTTCATGTCAAACTTACTGGACAACATTTTCTTGGTAGTTATAATATTATTACTACTACTGAAAATAAACATATCATCCACATATAGACAAATAATAACATATCCATTAGTTGTGTCTTTGACATAGACACATTTATCACACTCATTAATTGTGAATCTATTTGACATCATTACCTTGTCAAATTTCTCATGCCATTGTTTTGATGTTTGCTTTAAACCATAAAGTGATTTAACAAGTCTACACACATTCTTCTCTTATCCCAGAAAAACAAACCCTTCAGGTTGGTCCATATAAATTTTCTCATTTAAGTCACTATTTAGGAAAGTTATTTTTCACATCCATTGGTGTATCTCAAGATTATGCAACGTTGCAATAGTTATGAACATATAAATAGATGTTATTCTCGTGACAGAAAAATATATATCAAAGTAATCAAGACTTTTCTTTTGTTGTAACCTTTAGATACAAGTTTAGCCTTGTATTTATCAATCGATACATCAGTTTTCATTTTCCTCTTGAAAATCCATTTACGCCCCAATAGTTTACTCCCTAGAGGAGATCTATCAATACTCAAGTGTGATTTTGCATGATAGATTCAATTTCACTGTTTACAGCTTTTTTCCACATAGGGGCTTTAGGAGTAAACATTGCTTCATTGAAGTTTTGAGACTCATTTTGTAACAAATATGTTAAAAAATCTGAATCATAGAACTTGAAAGTCATTGCCCTCTTACTGCGTTTAAGTGCCTTTTCACTTTTTCTATCTATAGACTCATGGTCTATATTACTAGTCGTAGTATCATGAGTTATTTTAAGAGAATTTCCATCACATGCATTTTTAATAGAAAATACATTTTCAAAGAATGATGTATTTCTTGATTCAATGATTATATTGACATGTATATCA
>CAUOFW020004835.1:1679353-1698672 GCA_963454935.2 Ilex paraguariensis | reverse complement strand
TGGTATCAGAGCCGACCCCTTGGCGGTGCCGAGTGTGGGGCCCTGCACGGGTCAGCGTGTAGGAGGGAGGAGAACGGTAGTCCGTGACCTAGCTGCACGGGGACGTGCAGCCCTGAGGGGGGTGGATTGTGAGATCCTGGTATCCCACATCGGTTACGGAGGGGGGAGTTGCTGGGCTTATAAGTAAGCCTTCAGCCCTTACCTTGCAAGAGGCCTTTTCCCAGGGAACCCCTGGGAGGAACAAACCCTTGAGGGCAGGGGAGGAGAACGGTGTTCCGTGACCCTGTGCCAAAGAGGACAATATCTTGCTGGGTAGTGGGGGAGGGGTGTTACATTTTTACTCCTTAGCAAAAATACATAGCAATATCTTGTGCAATCATCAATAAAAGTAACAAAGTACTTCTTTCCACCTCTAGTTTGAACATATTTCAAATCACATGTATCACTATAAATTAACTCTATAGGTTCAGTACTTCTGTCAATATTATGCATGATGCTCTAGTTAATTTTGATTCAACACATGCCTCAATTTATGATTTGCATTAATATTGAATCTAGGCAACAATTCTAAATTCATTAATTTATGTAAAATATTAAAATTAACATATCCTAATCTATCATGTCATAAATTGGAAGACTCAAGCATATAAGTAGAAGATATGTTCTTATTATTAAAATCAAATACAATTGTCATTACATTCATCTTAAAGAGCTCATCGCTCATATATTTTTTGCCTGCATAAATCCTACTCTTGGTAAGTACAAATTTGTCAGACTCAAAACTCAACCTAAATCTCTTCTTACTCAACAACGATCCAAACACGAGATTCTTTCTAATTTTTGGAACATGTAACACATCATTGAAAGTAAATTCTTTTTCAGAAGTCATCTTCAATATAACTTTTCATTTGCCTTCAACTTTGGAAGTAAGGGAATTTTTCATGAATAGTTGTTCTCTATCATTAATTGCTTCATATGAGGAGAACATCTTCTTATCCGAACATATGTGTCTAGTAGCCCCCGTGTCCACCCACAATTCCTTGGTATTTCTCACCAAATTCACTTCAGATACTACAGCAGAAAAACTCATGTTAGAAAAATTTTCAGAAAATTTTTCTACTCAGTTATCTTGGCTTGGGCAACATTCCTCTTATGGTTCACTTGTGCTTTACAGCTTCAACAATCCTTTGCACGATATCCCAGTTTATTGCATACAAAGCAGTTGTTTTTGAACCATATGAAATCACCACCCTTGGCCCCTTGTTGGCCAACATACTTTTTTTTCTTATTGGTTTTATGTCGCTTTTCAATTACATGTGTCTTTGACTCCATAGAATGATTATCAACTTTCTTTTAAGAGACTTTATTTTTCTTCTCAATCCTCAATCTTACGAACAAGTCTTCAAGTTTCATTTCTTTATATTGGTGCTTCAAATAATTTTAAAAATCCTTCCAATTTGGCAGTAATTTCTTAATAATTGCAGCCACTTGGAAAGATTCACTAAGTATCATCCCTTCAACATGAATCTCATATAGGATCACTTGAAAATCAAGAACTTAACTTATAATAGTTTTGGAATTCATCATTTTGTAGTCAAGGAATCTGCTCACAACGAGTTTCTTCATTTCGGCATCCTCTGTCTTGTATTTTTTATCCAAAAATTCTCACAGCTCTCTAACTGTCTTGATTGGACTANAATTATAATAGTTTTGGAATTCATCATTTTGTAGTCAAGGAATCTGCTCACAACGAGTTTCTTCATTTCGGCATCCTCTATCTTGTATTTTTTATCCAAAAATTCTCACAGCTCTCTAACTGTCTTGATTGGACTATACACATTATATAATATGTTATTTAATCCATTGAGGATATAATTTTTACACAGAAAATCAGAGTGCTTCCATTCAAACAGGAACATCCTCACGAAGAAACTTTGCAAGCTTCAACGTAGTGAAATAGAATAACATTTTCTATTGTCATCTCTTGAAATCATTCTCATTGAACTTTTTGGGTTTCTCCCCATGAGACACATGAGTAGATACAGAAATAAGCACCACAAGCATAACATGATTTGTAGTTGCAAGAACATTATTATTATTTGCAGCTATTTCTGATAAACAAATATTACAAGATATTCAAAAATAGAAAAATAATAACACTTTTCAAAGCAAGTTATTAAAATAGAGACAGTCTATGTTACTGTTTAGTGTCATTGTTTTGAAGTTACTATTTTAACGTTTCTATATGGTGTTACTGTTTAGTGTAACTGTTTGAATTAAACAAAAAAAACAAAACATGCAATTTTTTTCAAGTCTCTTCAAAATATCACAGATTGTAAAAAACAGGTTTTAACAATTTGTAATATTTTAGAACAGTTTAAAAAACTAAAAACAAATATTAGAAACACAACAAATAATTATACAAATTAGAAAAATATGTCTTAAGATTGTTGATTTTAGTATTCTAAATATAGTAAAATCACTTATTAAAATTTTTATCATATTCGGAGGTTAGACATGAAGATCCTCTCAAGAGGAATCTCACTGAAGGAACCTTGATTTGCCTAACTATGGGTTTGATATATTCAAGACTCAGTCCGATGAGGTACGTTTATTTCAGTTATATGTTATTTGAACATGATAAGGAAGGGCAAGACTCAAAGCCCAATTTGTCATTAAAGTCGAGATTGTTAAGGTCAAGGGATGGATGTGTCTGGGCCATCGTTTATGGACATTCTCGAGGAGCCAAAATTATTTGGTCCCTCTTCAGAGGACCCGGTGTATTCGACCCTCCTTTACAAAGACATAATTATTTTGATCTTTCTCAAGGTCATGGTTATTTGGTCCCTCTTTAGAGGACTGACTATTTTTGTTCTCTTTCGGCTCGCTCATGCTTGATGTTTGTCGCATCCGATTATAGTAACCCCTCTCGGGGTTCAAATATTATTATCTTCTTCGGGTGAGGTTGAGGTTCAATTATGATTGTCCTATTCAGGACTCGACTCTCTCCAGTGGCTTGTTATGGTTATATTTGATATTCCATTACTCAACCCCTCAACAAGGCACTTCATTATTGCTCAACCTTAAGAGACATGTTTGAGATCTCTGCGTTCGGTCTCTCTTCCAGAAATCTATGTATTCGGTCCTACTTCGGGCCTATTGGGTTGATCTTTGAAGGCTAAGCTTATGTTGTCTCTATTCAAAGGATTAGCAACATTTGTTAATGGCCCTTTTAGTCGGATCTATTTGCCTTGGAAGGCGCCTCGTGATTGTCTCATTCATGACTCAGCTATTATTATCCTTATCGGGGTTCGATTATGAGCATATTTGTCAGAATTCAATTATCTTCATCCTTCAGATTTGTCCTCTTAATAAGGCACTTCCTTAATGCACGGCCAAATGGGTTTCTTATAAGTTCATTGTTATTGTTCTGGATTAGAACTATTTATACCATGGAGATGCCATCTATGGGACCAAGCAGATGCATTGTCTTGACCGTTGAGATATCACTCATTGGTTGTAGAATATCCGAGCTTCGCGTTTATTGATCTTGGTTTTCTGTTATAAGTGACAAGTATATTTGGACTCTACATGTGTCATCATCTATTGAATTCGGGCTCCATGCTTGCTTGACAACATATAGTGAATCTTGGCATATCTCCTTCTAGTTGCACATTGAAAAAAAAAGGTGTGAATATTATCCCAAGAGACATGAGTATTCTTTATAGCTTTCNTTATCTATTGAATTCGGGCTCCATGCTCGCTTGACAACATATAGTGAATCTTGGCATATCTCCTTCTAGTTGCACATCGAAAAAAAAAGGTGTGAATATTATCCCAAGAGACATGAGTATTCTTTATAGCTTTCATCTCCTTCTGAATATTCAAAGGAAATAAAAGTTGGGGGGGGAGGGGGGAGCACTTGACGAGACATTATTTTTTAGGTGGGTCCACCAGCCCCACTTCCAAGAAAGAAGTATAAATGACTTGACATATATCACAAGTGAGACCTACTACAATAAATATATGGCAGGTAATGAGTGTTTTGGGAGATCCATGCCTATTTCCATACATTGGCGGTTGTACAACATGGTAAGTAGCTCTCTAATCTTTTCTATATAAATGGGTGAAGACTTAAGAAAGAGGAGGTCTCAAGTATGAGCACCTCGGCTCTATACTTCACACACACTGTAATACCCCACATGCGTTAAAAAAATAAATAAATAAAATAAAATAAAATAAAATAAAATAAAAGACATAGGTGTTCAGTAATTATTTCATTTGAAATGTTAAAATAGTATAACTCAAGGAAAGAGTAGTTAAAAGATTAGTTTTGGTATGAAAATGTACAAAATAAATCATNGGTGGCAATGCGTTAGGTTCGGATGTCAAATAGAGAGGTGAATGAGTGTGGCCTTTATCGTAGAGAGAGGGAGAGGGGCAAAGAAACAAGTGAGGATGTTGGGCATTTTGTGGAGAGATATAAAGAGAGATTAACGGAGAGGCAGAGAGACGGGTGAGAGTTGTCCAGGCAGGGGTGACTCAAGACAATTTGGGACCTAAAGTGGTACTTTTAAATGAGGTCTTNTGACTTAGGCATCAGAGGGGCCTCCCTTGGCTCAACGCCAGAGGTCCCTCTAATCTCTTTCTGCCTTGTAGCTCATGGATTAAATGATACTCAAAGACTAGGGGCACACCTCAACATATTTCAACTATTGGCGGATTTTTACCCGTGCAGAATACATAACAAGATTCAATATTCTCAACGTCCGAAGCTTTTGGATACCCATTGTATTCCAACTTCACATTCAACGTAGCATAAATAACCCTAAACTTCAACCTCATGGCGTCCATGAGATTATTCACTGACTTAAGAGTTATGATGGCTAAAAAAAATTTGACAGTTAGTTTGATTAATTAATTTGCCGAACAAGGAGAGATGAAAGAGGGGAACTTAGTCGAAAAAGAGGGAGATGAAAGGATGGCAATGCGTTAGGTTCGGATGTCAAGGAGAGAGGTGAAGGAGTGTGGCCTTTATCGTAGAGAGAGGGAGAGGGGCAAAGAAACAAGTGAGGATGTTGGGCATTTTGTGGAGAGATATAAAGAGAGATTAACGGAGAGGCAGAGAGACGGGTGAGAGTTGTCCAGGCAGGGGTGACTCAAGACAATTTGGGACCTAAAGTGGTACTTTTAAATGAGGTCTTCTATGTTTAGTTTTAATATTTTTTATTTAAAATTAATTTTTCTTAATTTTTGAGTTGCAAAAGTATTAATTAAGTTGTTATATTCAGCTTTTGCTACCATATATTTTTCAATTGATAGTATCGGTAATCCAGTTAATTTTTCTTGTGACATAGTCGATTTTAAATAAAATTTTATCAATTTTTATTTTGAAAATCTTCTTTCCACATAAGCAACTATTACAAGAATTATTAATGATATTCTATAAGCAATGTATGTATTTGGAAAAAAAAACTAACTTTTTTTAAATAATTTAGTATCTCAATTGAAGTATTTTCTTTCGTTTGTAAAATTTCTTTTAAAACATTTAGTTCTAATAATAAANGCATGTAATGCCGTCCGAGGGGGTATTTGGGGCGTTACACACACACACACACACACCTATATTATTTTTCTAGTTTATACACTCGCCTATTCAGGTATTGATCGCAATACTGACTTAGGCATCAGAGGGGCCTCCCTTGGCTCAACGTCAGAGGTCCCTCTAATCTCTTTCTGCCTTGTAGCTCATGGATTAAATGATACTCAAAGACTAGGGGCACACCTCAACATATTTCAACTATTGGCGGATTTTTACCCGTGCAGAATACATAACAAGATTCAATATTCTCAACGTCCGAAGCTTTTGGATACCCATTGTATTCCAANAGAAAAAGAAATGAGACATTTTAATTGATCTATATCAATATCAATATGCATGTCTTTTGATTGTAAATATTTACCAACTAAATTGACGAAAAATAAAATATCATACCAAATAGTTATGCTCAATAAAAACTCAAAATTCTTAATCTCATATGTTGCTAAATAATTAGCTTCACTTCTTGTTTTAGAATCTTCACTAGTTTCTGCTAATTGCAATAATACATCTCTTATTCTTGAAACTTGAAATGTTATTACTTTAATACTTTAAACACGACTTTCCCAAGGTGTTTGTGATAATGACTTAAGAGTTAAACTTTTAAAATTTTCATCTAAATTTTTTATTACATTATTTTTGTTACTAGTAACAACTTTATCAAGAGATCCTTTTTGAGATTCTATTAGTTGGTCCATTTTGTTCTTTTCGTATATACTTGGTTGTCTTTTAGGTGTCATATTATTAATATATTATATAGTTAAAATATATAATACCACATTGAATTTAAGACATAAATATTTTTTTCCTGAAACAAAAAAGAAAGCAAATAACACAAAAAAAAATATAAAATTATGAAACAATAGATCCTTGAATGATCTCGGATGTTAGTTTTTGATTTTAAACCATGTCTCTTATGTTGCAACGAAGGCTATAATCAACGATAGATGATGGAGACTGTCTCACCGTCTCAGGTGGATGATGTTAGTGTGAGTTGTGAGAGCACTGTGAGAGAGATGGAGAGAGAGACTGTGTGTTTTTTTGTTTTAGTTTAACGAGAGAGAAAAAGAAAAAGGGGAATTACTTTTTGTTTTGGTTTGTCCAGAGAAAGTTAAAAATAAGAGTAATGATTTGATGTTTTAATTTTTTTAATTTGATGTGACTTTTGAGTTCAACCTTTTTTTTTGTTTTTTTGCTGTTAAATTTTTTGAACATATTTTATATTTGGATTGGGCTATAAGCCTAAATGATTTATTTGACTTATACTTTTAAAAGATCTTTTTTTTCGTGAATTATTTATGATGTTCAAAAATTTGAGACCTTCCTTTGAAATGGGGTCTAATGCCCAACTTAAAAATAAAAGTCTGGGAAAAAGGTCGATACCAAGGATTTGGACGACATAATTATATTTTAGAAAAATTTCAGTTACACTCTTTATAATTTATCATATTTTTAAAGATATTTTATTTATTATCAAAAATATCACTGACACTTTTTTTAGTTTATATTTAACCATCACTGACATCTTCTACAATTAAACCACCATTTATAACAAAAATAAATTATCTCAAATACCAAAATTACCCCTACATAAGCCTTGAACAATCTTTCGACATAAAATTCGAGTTAACTAAAATTTATTTTTTTATAGATTAAAATTTGAGCAGATTAAATTTTTTCCTACAAATTAAAATTTGATCTGATTAAATTTTTTTCTACATATTAAAATTTGATTCTATTAAAATTCTATTCAAGCTGAACAAATTTAATTTTTTCCATGTATTAAAATTTGAGCCTATTAAAAGGTATTTTTTGCGTATTAAAATTTGAGCTAATTTCAGCTATACTTGAGCTATTAGCCCCCCATTAAAATTCTTTTTGAATCGATTAAAACTTATATTTTGTATTTATTAAAATTTGATTTAAGTTGATTAAATTTTATTTTTATGTATTAAAATTTGAGCCCATTAAAATTTATATTTTTTATGTATCAAAAATCGGACCAATTAAAATTTAATGTAAGTTAATTAAAATTTGATTTGCTTCTCAAATAAAATTTTAATGTGTAAAAAATATAATTTTTAATGGACTCAAATTTTAAAACTTAAAAAATAAATTTTAATTAGCTCGAATAGAATTTTAATGGACCGTAAAAAAATTTAAAAAATAGAAGAGATCTAATTAAAGATATTTCTATCTAGAGTGGTGTGGATAAAATTTTTCCTAAAATATATTATGAGCAATTTAGTAAAATTGAATTCTAATTAATTTTTTTAATCTAACGGGGGTGTTAGCAAAGATTTAAAAAATAGAGGGAATATGGTAAACTAGAAGTAATATAGTTGAAATTTTCCCTTATATTTTTGAATGACAAAGGTGAAAAAAAANCGTGGCTGAGGAAACTGTCTGTTCTGACGAACCAACACGAGTTAACCCATTACAACTTCTTAATGCAATTCGCAAAGAAGAGACAATGTCAAAGAGGAGGTTGATGTTTGTGCAGATTCGTCTGAACAATGTGACTGTCCAGGCAATGGTTAATACAAGTGCAACCCATAATTTTGTTTATGATCGGGAGGTACAGCGGCTTGGTCTGACTTTGGTGAAAGACTCTAGCCAGATTAAGGCTGTTAATTCAGAGGCAANCGGACAAAGCCTCTTCATCAAAGAGAGGTGTTGACTCAGGTTGTTTTATCTTTAATGGCCATCATCGTGCCAGAAATTGCCCCAAGAAGGAAAAGCTCAGTGCCCTCGTGGCTGAGGAAACTATCTGTTCTGACGAACCAACACGAGTTAACCCATTACAACTTCTTAATGCAATTCGCNTTGTTAGTCCTCCACAGTCTGGTGATGTTGTAGCTCTCTCTGTGCAGCTTGAGTTACTATATCAGCGGTTCGAAGAGATGCGTGTTACACATGAATAGCTTCAAAAGACTGAATCTGATCACTTCAGTCGAGTGAAAAATGAAGTNAAAGAGGAGGTTGATGTTTGTGCAGATTCGTCTGAACAATGTGACTGTCCAGGCAATGGTTAATACAAGTGCAACCCATAATTTTGTTTATGATCGGGAGGTACAGCGGCTTGGTCTGACTTTGGTGAAAGACTCTAGCCAGATTAAGGCTGTTAATTCAGAGGCAAAACCAGTAGGCGGCGTCACAAGAGAAATTCCTCTAAAAGTGGGTGATTGGCAAGGAACATGTGATTTTATGGCAGTCCCTCTCGANAGTTCCCTCGAGACTGACATTTCTGTGGGATATGGGGCACTACTTCAAAGCAGTCCGCACTCCGAATGCTGAGAAGGTAAATTTCACTAGCATGTACTTGTCCGGTGATGCTAAATTATGGTGGCAAACACGTTCTGAGGACAAATCTCGTCCTCCAATTACTACTTGAGAGTCTATGTCCGTTGAAATGAAGGAGCAATTCCTTCCCAACAACACAGCTTGGCAAGCCCGTGATGCATTGAGGAAACTTCGACATACAAGCACCGTGAGGGAGTACGTGAAGCAATTCTCGACTCTGATGCTTAACATTAAAAATATGTCAGAGGAAGACAAGCTGTTCAACTTTATGTCTGACCTCCAAACTTGGGCACAGGCAGAACTTCGTCGGCAAGGGGGTGAAGGACTTACCCACTGCTATGTCCACAGCAGATGCACTGGTTGATTACAAAACGCAGGCTAACCCTCCAAAGAATGAGTCAAAAGGGAAAGCCAAGTTTGCTAAGAAAGATAAGCAGAAGAAAAAGGCGGAGAAGTTTGGCAATTCAAAAGAACAGACTGACAAAGCCTCTTCATCAAAGAGAGGTGTTGACTCAGGTTGTTTTATCTGTAATGGCCCTCATCGTGCCAGAAATTGCCCCAAGAAGGAAAAGCTCAGTGCCCTCGTGGCTGAGGAAACTGTCTGTTCTGACGAACCAACACGAGTTAACCCATTACAACTTCTTAATGCAATTCGCAAAGAAGAGACAATGTCAAAGAGGAGGTTGATGTTTGTGCAGATTCGTCTGAACAATGTGACTGTCCAGGCAATGGTTGATACAAGTGCAACCCATAATTTTGTTTATGATCGGGAGGTACAGCGGCTTGGTCTGACTTTGGTGAAAGACTCTAGCCAGATTAAGGCTGTTAATTCAGAGGCAAAACCAGTAGGCGGCGTCACAAGAGAAATTCCTCTAAAAGTGGGTGATTGGCAAGGAACATGTGATTTTATGGCAGTCCCTCTCGATGATTTCTAGGTAATCCTTGGACTGCAATTTTTTACAAAGGCAATGGTGTCTGTTATGCCGCATTTACATGAGATGTTCATGATGGACATGCCCAATCCTTGTTTTGTTCCCCTCACTAAGGCCAAGTCTACGGGGGAAATGTTGTCTGCCTTACAAGTAAAAGATGACTTGCGAAAGGGAGATGCAACATACTTGGCCGTTCTATTTGAAGAAGAGANGAACTGCAATTTTTTACAAAGGCAATGGTGTCTGTTATGCCGCATTTACATGGGATGTTCATGATGGACATGCCCAATCCTTGTTTTGTTCCCCTCACTAAGGCCAAGTCTACGGGGGAAATGTTGTCTGCCTTACAAGTAAAAGATGACTTGCGAAAGGGAGATGCAACATACTTGGCCGTTCTATTTGAAGAAGAGAAGTCCAAAGCATTGCAAGTCCCTGAACCAGTGCAACAGTTGCTGGTTGAGTTCAAGGATGTGGCACCTAAAGAATTGCCAGCAAGGTTACTGCCAAGATGGGAGATTGACCATGCCATTGAGTTAATTCCAAGGGAAAAAATCCTTGCACCGGCTCCTTATTGAATGTCTCCATCAGAATTGGCGGAGCTAAGGAGACAACTTGGGAGTTTATTGGACATTGGGTTCATTCAACCTTCTAAAGCACCTTATGGAGCTCCTGTTCTGTTTTAGAAAAAGAAGGATGGATCCTTACGGCTTTGTATAGACTACAGAGCGCTCAACAAAGTCACTATCAAGAACAACTACCCAGTGCCGCTTGTCGACGAACTATTTGATAGATTGGGAAAGACAGTTTTCTTTACCAAGATGGATTTGCGGCTGGGATATCATCAAGTCAGAATTGCAGAGGGAGATGAGGCGAATGCTGCTTGTGTGACAAGGTACAGGTCATATGAGTTTTTAGTTATGTCTTTTGGCTTAACCAATGCCCCTGCTACATTCTGTAACTTGATGACCAATGTATTTCGGGAATACTTTGACCTCTTTATGATGATTTATTTGGATGACATAGTTGTTTATAGCCAGACTCTTGAGGAGCATGTTGAGCATCTTAAGCTGGTCTTGACAAAGTTAAGGAAAGCCCAGTTGTATCTAAAACCAGAAAAATGTGAGTTTGCCCAGAAGAAAATTTCATTCCTGGGACATATTATTTCTGCGGGCGTGGTGAAGATGGACCCGAAAAAATTTGAGGCCATTGTAGATTGGCCTGTACCTACTAAGGTTACTGAACTGCGTTATTTCCTTGGGTTGATAAACTATTATCGAAAATTCGTGAAGAATTATTCAAAGAAGGTCGCGGTGCTGATTGATCTTCTAAGGAAGGATAGGACATGGAACTGGTCCTACGAATGCCAGGAGGCATTCGATCGATTGAAGGCGGTGGTGACATCTAGCCCAATTTTACGCTTACCTGATTTTGATTTGCCCTTTGAAGTCCATACAGACGCATCAGACTTTGCTCTTGGAGGGATGCTGGTGCAAAATGGGCATCCAGTGGCATTTGAAAGTAGGAAGCTGAATGATACCGAGAGGCGGTATTCAGTACATGAGAAGGAGATGACAGCAGTCATTCACTGCATCAACGCATGGAGACACTACTTGTTGGGGAAGCATTTCCTTATACTGACAAATAATGTGGCTACCAGCTGCTTCAATTCCATGAAGAAGCTGACACCAAAACAAGCAAGATGGCAGAACTTTCTTGCCCGGTTTCATTTCATGTTGCAGTACAAGCCTGACAGTGCAAATCAAGTTGCTGATGGGACAGTTGCTGCACTTAGCCAGATTGCAGGAGACATACTGCAGAGAATTCAGGATCAGACTAAAGATGATCCAGTGACCAGCTTATTGCTGAAGCAGGTTCACGAAGGGGTGACTCGGCGATTTTGGATAGAGGATGGTGTTCTCTACGCCAAAGGTAGGAGACTCTATGTTTCGAAGTCAGGCGGACTTTGACAGATGTTGCTGAAAGAAGCTCATGATGTTCTATGGGTAGGACATCCAGGGCAGCAACGGACTCTTGCCTTGCTAGCAGAAATTTATTATTGGCCCCACATGGAAGCAAATGTGGAGTTGTATGTGCGCACTTGTTTAGTGTGCCAGCAGGACAAGATTGAAAGGAAGAAGGTGGCGGGTACATTAGAACCTCTCCCTATTCCAAGCCGACCTTGGGAGAGTGTTTCCANGGACATATTATTTTTGCGGGCGTGGTGAAGATGAACCCGAAAAAATTTGAGGCCATTGTAGATTGGCATGTCCCTACTAAGGTTACTGAACTGCGTTCTTTCCTTGGGTTGACAAACTATTATCGAAAATTCGTGAAGAATTATTCAAAGAAGGTCGCGGTGCTGATTGATCTTCTAAGGAAGGATAGGACATGGAACTGGTCCTACGAATGCCAGGAGGCATTCGATCGATTGAAGGCGGTGGTGACATCTAGCCCAATTTTACGTTTACCTGATTTTGATTTGCCCTTTGAAGTCCATACAGACGCATCAGACTTTGCTCTTGGAGGGATGCTGGTGCAAAATGGGCATCCAGTGGCATTTGAAAGTAGGAAGTTGAATGATACCGAGAGGCGGTATTCAGTACATGAGAAGGAGATGACAGCAGTCATTCACTGCATCAACGCATGGAGGCACTACTTGTTGGGGAAGCATTTCCTTATACTGACAAATAATGTGGCTACCAGCTGCTTCAATTCCATGAAGAAGCTGACACCAAAACAAGCAAGATGGCAGAACTTTCTTGCCCGGTTTCATTTCATGTTGCAGTACAAGCCTGACAGTGCAAATCAAGTTGCTGATGGGACAGTTGCTGCACTTAGCCAGATTGCAGGAGACATACTGCAGAGAATTCAGGATCAGACTAAAGATGATCCAGTGACCAGCTTATTGCTGAAGCAGGTTCACGAAGGGGTGACTCGGCGATTTTGGGTAGAGGATGGTGTTCTCTACGCCAAAGGTAGGAGACTCTATGTTTCGAAGTCAGGCGGACTTTGACAGATGTTGCTGAAAGAAGCTCATGATGTTCTATGGGTAGGACATCCAGGGCAGCAACGGACTCTTGCCTTGCTAGCAGAAATTTATTATTGGCCCCACATGGAAGCAAATGTGGAGTTGTATGTGCGCACTTGTTTAGTGTGCCAGCAGGACAAGATTGAAAGGAAGAAGGTGGCGGGTACATTGGAACCTCTCCCTATTCCAAGCCGACCTTGGGAGAGTATTTCCATGGACTTCATTAATGGCTTGCCTCAGGTAAATGATTTTACTTCGATATTTGTGGTGGTAGACAGATTTTCGAAGTACGCCACTTTTATTGCTGCCCCAAAAGTATGTACGGTGGAAGTTACTGTTCAGTTATTCCTCAAGCATATTGTGAAGCTTTGGGGTCTTCCGCTGGACATAGTGAGTGACAGGGACACTCGGTTAACTGGTCGGTTCTGGACAACTTTATTTGAACTATTGGGCACACAGCTCAACCTTTCCACCAGCAATCATCCGCAGACAAATGGGCAGACCGAGCGGGTCAATGCAATGCTGGAGGAATATCTCAGATATTATGTCACAGCGAACCAGGACAATTGAGTGGATTTACTTAATGTAGCCCAGTTCAGTTATAACCTCCAACAGAGTTCNGTCTGGCAGTGCAAATCAAGTTGTTGATGGGACAGTTGCTGCACTTAGCCAGATTGCAGGAGACATACTGCAGAGAATTCAGGATCAGACTAAAGATGATCCAGTGACCAGCTTATTGCTGANTGAAATGAGCCCCTTTGAGTTGGCAACTGGCCAACAACCTTTTACCCCGCATGAAGTTGTTAAGCAAAAGTCTCAAGGGAGATGTCCTGCAGCATATNTAAATAATTTCATTGCGTTGATTTAACGGTTTACATTTAAAACTAAAAGACAATATTTATTGACAAATTGGGCTTAATGTACAATTTTTCTTTTATGTTTTTGGTTCTGTTATGAACAAAGTTTTCCATTGCTTAACATACCCATCAAACCATTAACCACCACAAAACACAAGGTTACCAGTTTGGTGAAACCCAACAACCACGTAACAAATCCCACCGACAACAAAATAACAATCACATAACAAAACNCAGTGAAGAGGATGAAAAAATGGACAGACGAGAAGAGGAGGGCAGTAGAATTCGAAGTGGGTGACAAAGTGATGCTGAAATTGACCCCACCAATCTAGAATAAGATCTCTCGGAAGTCTGCACACAAGGGATTAATCCAGCGTTATGACGGCCCTTTCCTAATAACAATGAGGATTGACAGGTTGGCCTATAGGCTGGATCTTCCCAGTCGTCTCAAGCTTCATCCAGTTTTTCATGTTGCCTTCTTAAAGCCGTATGTTGAGGACCCGGAGGACCCTAACAGATACGTTCGGCATCGGGCTCCTCCAACAATCAGGAAGCATTCACAAAAATAGCTGAAGCTATCCTTGATCACAAGACTGAAGGAATGAGTAAGAAAAATAGAAGAACTCATTGCCTAGTCAAGTGGAAAGGGAAAGCACCGGAGGAAGCCACTTGGGAGAAAGAGACGACATTGTGGCAGTTCGAGTATCTCATCAAGCAATACCATACCTCCATTCCAACGAGGTCGTTGGATACTTCAAGTGGGGGTGACTTGTCACACCCTAATTGACTTGGGTGCAAATGGCCGGTCTTTGTAGCACCTTGCACCAAGGCATACCAGAAATCAGAATCAAGGTGATGCGGCTAAGTGGTTCGACAGATTGGGACAAACCAAGGCAGCATGAGACCACCCGGTTGAGCATGACAGCATGGGTGGGCTCAATTGAAGCAATGTGGGTGCAGAGCTTCAGATTGCATGGTATGGGTTGAACCTAGCATGCACATTGGTTCGTGTAGCAAGGTTGACTAATGAATGTGGGCATATGGCTGCTGAATATGGGCACTTGACTGGCACATGGCTACTCAATGCATGTGACCAGGAGGATGTGGGCGGTTATGATGCTGAGACTCCGTCAAGGCAGTTGCTGAGGCATTTCTGGACGTCCCCAGTCTGAATCCAGTCTAGATGCATGCTGATGAAGGACAGTTCCACAACAGTTACTGGAAGTGGTGGAACTGCCTGTCAGATGTTGCACAGAGACCAAGTCTGCTAGCCCAGGATGCTATGGAATAGCAAAAACGTGGGTAATTACCTTTTGGCAGATGGGGGTGTCATCTGCCCTCCGCTTGTATAAATAGGGGTGCTTGAGCATTTTGGAAAGCAGAGAGTGTTCTGGCTTTGAGAGTCCTTGTAAATTGTTGAGTTCAATATATAAGGTTTTGGAGTGTTGTCCCAGTAAATTCGTGTGTGCCTTCTGTGTGAGTTTTTGTCCCTTATTCTTGAGTTTGAGTGTGGCTGGTTGCAATAACAACGCCTTCACAGATAGCCTCAAAAGAAAAACGAAAGTTACCCTACGACACTAATTAATATGTTGGAGGGTGTCAAGGTTAGGAGTGGAGCCAGGATCATTTGTTAGTGGGGGCAAAATAAAAATTAAATAAAACCCAACAAATACAAAAAAATTTAAATTTAAGCATGTGGAATATAATATAATTTATGATTAAATTACTCTGACAAATAAAATCTATATCAAAAGTATATCAAAGGAAAACATAAAGTTTATTAAAACCTAATTTTTTTTTTATTAAAATCTTAATAATTATCTATAATTGATTCTATATATGCTAAGTTTCTCAGTAACTTTCGTAAAAGAGTTCATCACAAAGTAATCATTAACTTTCTTACAAAGTCTTATTGAAATCATCTTACATCTTGTTGAGAAATTTTATTCTTTGAAAAATCCGAAAATACTCCTTCGGCTTGCATTATAAAATTCTCTGATTTACATTTATTCATGTTTTACTGACTTTCAAGCCATTAATCTACTACTACAACAAAAAAAAAAAAAAAAAGAAGTCAAGGGCAACTATACGATTATTTTAACCAATCAAAACAGTGCATCAAACAAAAGAGATGTATTACATTTGATAAACATATATAATGGTTGGAGAATTTCCTTTTTATTTCACAAAATCTAAGAATAAAATATTTTTTTGATTGCTTAAGGGGGCAATAATGAACTACTAACTTACCAGAAAATAAAATATATGGACCAACTTTTAAAAAATCAAGGGGGCATTACATTACATTAAAAAAGTCATGATTTTTTACATCATATACATGTGGGTTGTTGAGAGGTGAGTGGGGGCAAATGCCCCCTCAAGCTATAAGGTAGATCCGCCCTTGATCAACTTGTACTCCAAGGTTAATTTGAAGTGTATCATCATAATTACATTTGACCGGGTGATAAGTGGAAGAGTGCTTTTAAGGCAAAGGAAGACTTGTATGAAGACTTGTATAAGTGGTTAGTTATGCCCTTTGAATTATTTAACGCCCCAATACTTTTATGAGGGTCATGAACTAGGGTGTTCAAACCCTTTATTCGGAAGTTTGAGGTTATTTGCTTTTATTATATTTTGATTTACAGCAACAATAAAATTGACCATTTACAATATTTGAAGCCTATTTTTGTAGAACAGATTGTTTGTTAAATTCAAGAAGTGCAACTTTATGATTGATAGTCTGGCATTCTTAGGCTATGCAGTCATTGCTACGGGGATTTCAATGGATGGAGAGAAGATTCCGGCTCTTTAGGATTGGCTCACACCGCATATTGTCAATGAAGTTCGTAGCTTTCATGGCCTTCCAACCTTTTATCGGAGGTTTGTGAGGAATTTCAACTCTAATACAACACCATTTACTGATTGCATAAAGCAAATGCAGTTGCAATGGAGCAATAAGGCAACAAGGAGTTTTTAACTACTCTAGGAAAAGCTCACCACAACCCCCGTGTTGGCACTGCCTAGCTTTGGGAAGTTATTTGATATAGATTATGATGCTTCTTGCACTAGCATTGGAGTAGTTTTGTTTCAAAAGGGTAAACTAGTATCCTTTTTTAGTGAGAAGCTTAGTGAGGCGAAGCAGAAATGGTCTACCTATGAGCAGAAGTTCTATTCAGTTGTTAGAGCTTTACAGTACTATCAGCATTATCTGATTTAGAGAGAGTTCATCTTGAATATTTACCATCAAACACTGAAGTACGTTAACAGTTCTACTACTCCTAATCATATGCATGTGTGGTGGGTGGTAGAAATTCAAAAATTCACTTTCAGCCTGAAGTATGAGTCAGGATAGTTGAATAAGGTGGCAGATGCATTGAGTCAGCGTATTATGTTGTTGCCCACTGTGCGTAGTGAGGTAATCGTCTTTGATTATTTGAAGGAGTTGTATGCAGGGGTGAGGACTTTCAGTAGGTTTTGGCCCAGTGCTCATTGACACTTGGAATCTTAAGGGATTTTCATATCCATAAGGACTTATTGTTCAAAGCCACTCAACTTTCATTCCCCGAGAATCCCTATGTGAACATATCATTTAGGAACTTCACAATGGTGGCTTAGGGGGACACATGGGCAAAGATAAGAGTATCGCTTTGAAGAGCGTTATTTCAAGCCCCAGCTAAAGAGAGATATGGAGAAGTTTGATAAGCAATGCTACATGTGCTAAACTACTAAGGGACATGCACAAAATACCAGACTCTACACTCCTTCATCCATTCCAGACGCACCTTGGGAGAATCTGTCCAAGGACTTTGTGTTGGGATTCCTACGGACTCTAAGTGGTAACAACAACTCGAGTCATCCCCAGACTGATGGACGGACAGAGAGAGAGAGAGGTGACTGGACCTTGGGAACATCTTGTGGAGCCTTTACAAGAAATATCCAAGGCAGTATGATAATACCTCACAAGCAAAATTTTCTTACAACAATATGTCAAACAGATCCACCGATAAGTCCCCATTCTAGACACACTTGATCTAGTTCCATTACCAAAACTTTCAAGAATGAACAGTGTGGCTGAGCATGCGTGGAGAAATTAACAGATGTTTGCAGAGGAGAAACAATAGTTGGAGGCATCGACAACCAAGTATAAGCAAATAGGATATAAACACTGCCGATATAAGATTTTCAAAGTTGGGGACAAGGTTATTATTCACCAATGCAAGGAAAGGTTACCAGTTGGGACTTACAACAAGCTCAACCAGAAGAAGATTGGTTCCATTCAGATATCAATGACAATACCTATGTTGTTTTTTTGTTTTTTTGGGTAAGTAAACATTGAAATGATATGCTATGCAAATTTACAAGCCACAGTCTTTTACAAAAATAACAGCACCAAACAGGGTGCTAAAAAAAACAGCAAAAGAGTCAATCTAGAAGAAGCACTGGTTGTTTGGCCAGTGCTACTACAGAATGAACTCATACAATGTACAAGAAAGGTAACTCCCAACCATCAACAGCTCAGCTAGGAGAGGAAAGATGCGACATTTGAAGAATGGCATAATTTTAGGCAGACTCCTTAACCTTAAGAGTAATCAATCTGCTCCTTATCATGTTAATGATCCCCTTTAGAATAATACCTGTGTTGTTGATCTCCCTGTGAATATGGATATTTTTAGCACTTTTAATGTTCAAGACTTGTTTGAGTTTCATTCTGATTCCATGGAGTTTCCACAGTTAATTAACTCGAGGGTGAATTCTTTTCAAGAGGGAGAGACTGATGTAAAATAACTGACAATAGATTACTTGGAATTGGTAGACCGTCGTGCCTTCAAAGCACAACAAAAGACTAAAAAGATATAATAGAGGCAAAATAAGTCAGAGTCGAAGTTTAGTGGTATTTGATCTGAATCGAGACAACGATCAAGACTCATCGCTTTTATCATGAGCTCTTTAAATTGTAGACCAAATTTCATCATTGATGCTATCAAAATCCCATTTTTATCGCTTTAGAAAAGAATTTAAAAATTAATAATAAATTATAAGAGATTTCGAATTTAATACCGTCAATTTTGTTAGATTCCAGACGATACGATCTTTTATGTTAATTTGTTAGAATGTAATTTTCTATTTTTGATAAATTTTATATGTAATACGAATTATTCAGTCAATAATACAATAATTTGAGAGTTTCTATTTTCTTTCTCTAAAGATTCAGAGTGTGTGTGTGCGTGTTCTTTTACTTAAAAACAATGATTTATTTTATATTTTCTGTTTATCAATACATCATATAATATTGATGCAAGTGAGATTATAAGTAGAGTCATTTTTGAAGTTGAAATAAGCAAAAATTAATATAATTTAGATTTAATTTGTTAACCCAATAATATAACTTTATTATAACTCTTGGATTAACACCAAATTTTAATATTTGATAAGATTTACAACCAATTCAATAATAATAATAAATTAGATCAACAAATTAAATATAAATTAAATCACGTTAGCATTACTCATAAGCAAATAAATTGAACTGATCATACTCCGTGTCCCATATCACCTAACGCATTTGTTAACCAAAGGCTCATCGGTCCACCAACCCCCCC
>CAUOFW020004835.1:1663037-1677341 GCA_963454935.2 Ilex paraguariensis | reverse complement strand
AGGTACAGGTAACATAAGATAAGCGTGGATCAGAGTTTCGAAACTCGTGTATGCTACTATGATAAAATATTCAGAGGATTAAAGAGGTGTATACAGTGAAAATATAGTGGTTCACCAGTTCAGAAACTCGGCTAATTAGCTCTTTAATAGAAATTTTTGCTCTTTCTTTCAATATTTACTATACCAAAAGGTTTACATACTGTAATATGTGATACTAGGGTCCTCCTTCCTCCTTGGGGCGTTATATAGTATTTATAGGGCTGTTCCTTATTCAATGGGATCTTAACCGAAATTTTTGCCCTTATTTCGTGGGGTTCTCCTTAATTCTAAGAGAAAATCTTGGTTGGTTGAGATTAGGTGTCTTGACTATAGCTTCCTAACGCTTTAGGAACCTCTCGTGGTTATCCAGCTGTTACCTTGCCTCAAGAAACATTCAGCCCTTGCCTTCTGACCTCAGTTAATATGGCTGACCTCCCGGTCTAAGCTGAACTCTTGAACTGACCTCAGTTACTTTAGGCATCATCAGTTGCCCCCCAGCCTTTGGCCCAAGCGAGCTTGGGCATGGGCTGAGCTGCTTTCGCATTGGACCAGGCCTGCGCCTAGCTGACCTTAGTTCGCATGTGAGATGCACATGGGAGGGCTTTTTGACGGTTTACAGCAATCATGGTTTTCTCGATTCTCGCGCATGTTTCAGCCCACGTCATTCAAGCTTTAAATGCTCAATCGGTTGCTCAAAAAATCGCTCAAAACTCCCCGTTCATCTTCTACGCTGTTCACCTTTGTCTCCGGCTCTTTCTCTTCGTGATTTCTGGGTTTTTCACCACACGATTCTCTTATTCTCTACTCAAAATTGTGCTTTCTGGGTTCGACTCGAAGTCCTGCTTTGCTTTTCTCCTCCAATTTTGTTCTTTGGTTGATGTTTGTTGTTCTCTTCCCTGTCTAGGTACGCTTCCTTCTGCCCCTTTCTCTTTCTCTTGCCTTTTCTCACTCTGGATCCCTCGAATTCGAGGTGGCAATTATTTTTTTGGGTTTTTCGATTCTTTTTCTTTTAGAATCGCGATCGTTGCCTATCTCCTTTTTTCCACTTTGTGGATTGGAACTTTACTGTGCAAATTTTTACTATCGGGAGGCACAGTACTGACCCTAGGATTATCAGGGGGTGTTTAGTTAGTATTCCTCCTTTTTATAATTCTTTCGATTTGTTTTTCTCTTTGCCAATCATGTCTGCCTCCTCTAGAGCAACTCCCTCCTCTGTTTCCCTCCTAGGTGATAGGTCTGTCGAGAGAGATTCTAATTTAGGGGATGTTGGTGATGAGATTGACAACTTCCCCGGTGTTGAGGCTGTCGATACCGAGGTGGACTCCAAGGAACTCCCCTCATCTTCCTCTCATGTACCNCTAGGCCTGCGCCTAGCTGACCTTAGTTCGCATGTGAGATGCACATAGGGGGGCTTTTTGACGGTTTACAGCAATCATGGTTTTCTCGATTCTCGCGCATGTTTCAGCCCACATCATTCAAGCTTTAAATGCTCAATCGGTTGCTCAAAAAACCGCTCAAAGCTCCCCGTTCATCTTCTACGCTGTTCACCTTTGTCTCCGGCTCTTTCTCTTCATGATTTTTGGGTTTTTCACCACACGATTCTCTTATTCTCTACTCAAAATTGTGCTTTCTGGGTTCGACTCGAAGTCCTGCTTTGCTCTTCTCCTCCAATTTTGTTCTTTGGTTGATGTTTGTTGTTCTCTTCCCTGTCTAGGTACGCTTCCTTCTGCCCCTTTCTCTTTCTCTTGCCTTTTCTCACTCTGGATCCCTCGAATTCGAGGTGGCAATTATTTTTTTGGGTTTTCGATTCTTTTTCTTTTAGAATCGCGATCGTTGCCTATCTCCTTTTTTTCACTTTGTGGATTGGAACTTTACTGTGCAAATTTTTACTATCGGGAGGCACAGTACTGACCCTAGGATTATCAAGGGGTGTTTAGTTAGTATTCCTCCTTTTTATAATTCTTTCGATTTGTTTTTCTCTTTGCCAATCATGTCTGCCTCCTCTAGAGCAACTCCCTCCTCTGTTTCCCTCCTAGGTGATAGGTCTGTCGAGAGAGATTCTGATTTAGGGGATGTTGGTGATGAGATTGACAACTTCCCCGGTGTTGAGGCTGTCGATACCGAGGTGGACTCCAAGGAACTCCCCTCATCTTCCTCTCATGTACCTCCTAGTGCTGACAAGGGTAAGGGTAAGGTGAGTGAGGTTGGGATTCCTGATAGTACAGTGGGTATGGGGGCTGCCTTCAGGCATGCTGAGCTCATGGGTCCCAGTGGGGTGGATCCTATTCTCATGGAAGCTCTTAGTGCTCGTTTTGATTTTCCCCTTGGTGTTCAGCCCTGGTGCCCGAATAAACTCACCCTATACGTTGCCCAAGTGCACAAAAGAGTTTGTTTCTTTGTGACCGCTTTCGAGAATGGTCTTCGTTTCTTTATGCCCCCCTTAATCAAAAATGTTCTGCAGTACCTCGATGTTTGCCCTGCTCAACTTTTTCCTAACTTCTGGGGTGTTTTAGTGGGTCTTTTAGTTTTNCTTGGTGTTCAGCCCTGGTGCCCGAATAAACTCACCCTATACGTTGCCTAAGTGCACAAAAGAGTTTGTTTCTTTGTGACCGCTTTCGAGAATGGCCTTCGTTTTTTTATGCCCCCCTTAATCAAAAATGTTCTGCAGTACCTCGATGTCTGCCCTGCTCAACTTTTTCCTAACTTCTGGGGTGTTTTAGTGGGTCTTTTAGTTTTCTTTAAGAAGCATGGGTTTGGGACTCCCACCATTTCTCTGCTTATGAACCNCAATTATTTTTTTGGGTTTTCGATTCTTTTTCTTTTAGAATCGCGATCGTTGCCTATCTCCTTTTTTTCACTTTGTGGATTGGAACTTTACTGTGCAAATTTTTACTATCGGGAGGCACAGTACTGACCCTAGGATTATCAAGGGGTGTTTAGTTAGTATTCCTCCTTTTTATAATTCTTTCGATTTGTTTTTCTCTTTGCCAATCATGTCTGCCTCCTCTAGAGCAACTCCCTCCTCTGTTTCCCTCCTAGGTGATAGGTCTGTCGAGAGAGATTCTAATTTAGGGGATGTTGGTGATGAGATTGACAACTTCCCCGGTGTTGAGGCTGTCGATACCGAGGTGGACTCCAAGGAACTCCCCTCATCTTCCTCTCATGTACCTCCTAGTGCTGACAAGGGTAAGGGCAAGGTGAGTGAGGTTGGGATTCCTGATAGTACAGTGGGTATGGGGGCTGCCTTCAGGCATGCTGAGCTCATGGGTCCCAGTGGGGTGGATCCTATTCTCATGGAAGCTCTTAGTGCTCGTTTTGATTTTCCCCTTGGTGTTCAGCCCTGGTGCCCGAATAAACTCACCCTATACGTTGCCTAAGTGCACAAAAGAGTTTGTTTCTTTGTGACCGCTTTCGAGAATGGCCTTCGTTTTTTTATGCCCCCCTTAATCAAAAATGTTCTGCAGTACCTCGATGTCTGCCCTGCTCAACTTTTTCCTAACTTCTGGGGTGTTTTAGTGGGTCTTTTAGTTTTCTTTAAGAAGCATGGGTTTGGGACTCCCACCATTTCTCTGCTTATGAACCTTTTCAATGTCAAGCTTACCTCAACTAAGGGCTTTCTATATGTTTCTTGGCGGACCTCATCTAGGCAGGTCATCACACACCTCCCGAGTTCTTATAAAGGCTGGAAAAAGAATTTCTTTTTCGTTGGGAGTGTCAACTGGGAATACAACCCTGTTGATAAAACAGACACTCTTGGGATTCCCAGANCTAGAGAAGGAGAAAGATAGATAGAGAGAGAGACCCAGATGCTTACCTCCCAGAAGCTCCGAGCTGCTTCTTGTTCGTGTTCTTCGTCGTCTTGACAGAGCTCTCAACCCAGAACCTTGAATGCCACAATCGTCGTCGCCTTTGTGCAACAGAACCCTTGGACGAGCTCAGCTCCTGGGTGACAGGAGAAAGAGAGAGGGCTGAGTGGGTAGAGAGACAGGAGGGGCAAATATGTNTAGTCAGCCCCAGATAACTTAGGTGAGTTTTTGCCTGACTGAACTGCGGTTTGAAGATTTATAAATTGTTTTCCTAACCTCTACATTTTTTGTGTTCCCCCTTTCTTAGGTATTCGACCTAAATTCAGCGTCGAGGACAAGCGGGTGAAACTAAAGTTGGCTAAGTGTAATCCAGAGAGGTACTCTGAGCTCCTTAAGCCTTGGGAATTAGAAAGGCANAACCGGGTCAAAGATTGACCCGGGATTTTAATCCAACTTCCAAAATGCTTCCCAAACAAGGGATTTTTGGGACCCATCGCACAATTAGTCTATCCATATGAATGAGAGGGTTTCGTATCAGTTTTTGCAGGCAACACTTTGGATTCTTATAGCCGTTGTGGGCCTCCCNGGCCCTCCTCCAATCCCTCTTTCCTCTATCCGACCTGAGGATATAGAAGGTAATGCTCTTTCCCTTATTTGATTTCATTGTTTTCCTCCCTTTTTTTTTCCTTTTGACTAACCAGCTTAAGCCAAATCTCCCAAAGTCTTCTACAATGAAGCCTACCCCCTGAGATGCTCCAAGCTAAGGTAGAGCTATTGNCCCACCCCCATAAAAAAAATAAGAAGAAAAAAAAACCTTATATAGTCGTACCATGCAAGGCTGAGCATACTCATCTACTGTTGATGTTTTAATTATGGAATGGAAATAGACCTCTCTCTCTCTCATGTTATATTGCGTTTAACAAATTTATTAGTATTAGTGATTGATGGTGTATTTCAATATGGATGAGCTAGGTACAGGTAACGTAAGATAAGCGTGGATCAGAGTTTCGAAACTCGTGTATGCTACTATGATAAAATATTCAGAGGATTAAAGAGGTGTACACAGTGAAAATATAGTGGTTCACCAGTTCAGAAACTCGGCTAATTAGCTCTTTAATAGAAATTTTTGCTCTTTCTTTCAATATTTACTATACCAAAAGGTTTACATACTGTAATATGTGATACTAGGGTCCTCCTTCCTCCTTGGGGCGTTATATAGTATTTATAGGGCTGTTCCTTATTCAATGGGATCTTAACCGAAATTTTTGCCCTTATTTCGTGGGGTTCTCCTTAATTCTAAGAGAAAATCTTGGTTGGTTGAGATTAGGTGTCTTGACTATAGCTTCCTAACGCTTTAGGAACCTCTCGTGGTTATCCAGCTATTACCTTGCCTCAAGAAACATTCAGCCCTTGCCTTCTGACCTCAGTTAATATGGCTGACCTCCCGGTCTAAGCTGAACTCTTGAACTGACCTCAATTACTTTAGGCATCATCAGTTGCCCCCCAGCCTTTGGCCCAAGCGAGCTTGGGCATGGGCTGAGCTGCTTTCGCATTGGACCAGGCCTGCGCCTAGCTGACCTTAGTTCGCATGTGAGATGCACATGGGAGGGCTTTTTGACGGTTTACAGCAATCATGGTTTTCTCGATTCTCGCGCATGTTTCAGCCCACGTCATTCAAGCTTTAAATGCTCAATCGGTTGCTCAAAAAACCGCTCAAAACTCCCCGTTCATCTTCTACGCTGTTCACCTTTGTCTCCGGCTCTTTCTCTTCATGATTTTTGGGTTTTTCACCACACGATTCTCTTATTCTCTACTCAAAATTGTGCTTTCTGGGTTCGACTCGAAGTCCTGCTTTGCTCTTCTCCTCCAATTTTGTTCTTTGGTTGATGTTTGTTGTTCTCTTCCCTGTCTAGGTACGCTTCCTTCTGCCCCTTTCTCTTTCTCTTGCCTTTTCTCACTCTGGATCCCTCGAATTCGAGGTGGCAATTATTTTTTTGGGTTTTCGATTCTTTTTCTTTTAGAATCGCGATCGTTGCCTATCTCCTTTTTTTCACTTTGTGGATTGGAACTTTACTGTGCAAATTTTTACTATCGGGAGGCACAGTACTGACCCTAGGATTATCAAGGGGTGTTTAGTTAGTATTCCTCCTTTTTATAATTCTTTCGATTTGTTTTTCTCTTTGCCAATCATGTCTGCCTCCTCTAGAGCAACTCCCTCCTCTGTTTCCCTCCTAGGTGATAGGTCTGTCGAGAGAGATTCTGATTTAGGGGATGTTGGTGATGAGATTGACAACTTCCCCGGTGTTGAGGCTGTCGATACCGAGGTGGACTCCAAGGAACTCCCCTCATCTTCCTCTCATGTACCTCCTAGTGCTGACAAGGGTAAGGGTAAGGTGAGTGAGGTTGGGATTCCTGATAGTACAGTGGGTATGGGGGCTGCCTTCAGGCATGCTGAGCTCATGGGTCCCAGTGGGGTGGATCCTATTCTCATGGAAGCTCTTAGTGCTCGTTTTGATTTTCCCCTTGGTGTTCAGCCCTGGTGCCCGAATAAACTCACCCTATACGTTGCCCAAGTGCACAAAAGAGTTTGTTTCTTTGTGACCGCTTTCGAGAATGGTCTTCGTTTCTTTATGCCCCCCTTAATCAAAAATGTTCTGCAGTACCTCGATGTTTGCCCTGCTCAACTTTTTCCTAACTTCTGGGGTGTTTTAGTGGGTCTTTTAGTTTTCTTTAAGAAGCATGGGTTTGGGACTCCCACCATTTCTCTGCTTATGAACCTTTTCAATGTCAAGCTTACCTCAACTAAGGGCTTTCTATATGTTTCTTGGCGGACCTCATCTAGGCAGGTCATCACACACCTCCCGAGTTCTTATAAAGGCTGGAAAAAGAATTTCTTTTTCGTTGGGAGTGTCAACTGGGAATACAACCCTGTTGATAAAACAGACACTCTTGGGATTCCCAGAGCCTAGTCAGCCCCAGATAACTTAGGTGAGTTTTTGCCTGACTGAACTGCGGTTTGAAGATTTATAAGTTGTTTTCCTAACCTCTACATTTTTTGTGTTCCCCCTTTCTTAGGTATTCGACCTAAATTCAGCGTCGAGGACAAGCGGGTGAAACTAAAGTTGGCTAAGTGTAATCCAGAGAGGTACTCTGAGCTCCTTAAGCCTTGGGAATTAGAAAGGCAGGGATTCGGCCCTCCTCCAATCCCTCTTTCCTCTATCCGACCTGAGGATATAGAAGGTAATGCTTTTTCCCTTATTTTATTTCATTGTTTTCCTCCCTTTTTTTTTCCTTTTGACTAACCAGCTTAAGCCAAATCTCCCAAAGTCTTCTACAATGAAGCCTACCCCCTGAGATGCTCCAAGCTAAGGTAGAGCTATTGAAAAAGAAAAACAAGGGTGGTACCAAGCGCAAGGCTGAGAGCAATTCTGGTGGGAGCCCAGTTACTCGAGCTAAGGTTCAAAAAATGGGTACTTCTTCTAGCTCTGCCTCTATCTAGAAGGCTCCACCATCCCCCCTACATGCTTCACCAACCTCAAGACTTCCTTTCCCCCAAGAGACCCGACCTGCCGCTGAAGATGCTCCTAGGCAAGACCAGTCCTCCCCTTCTGCATCTGAAGTTGAGAGGGCCCTAGAGACTACTCGCACNAGGTACAGGTAACGTAAGATAAGCGTGGATCAGAGTTTCGAAACTCGTGTATGCTACTATGATAAAATATTCAGAGGATTAAAGAGGTGTACACAGTGAAAATATAGTGGTTCACCAGTTCAGAAACTCGGCTAATTAGCTCTTTAATAGAAATTTTTGCTCTTTCTTTCAATATTTACTATACCAAAAGGTTTACATACTGTAATATGTGATACTAGGGTCCTCCTTCCTCCTTGGGGCGTTATATAGTATTTATAAGGCTGTTCCTTATTCAGTGGGATCTTAACCGAAATTTTTGCCCTTATTTCGTGGGGTTCTCCTTAATTCTAAGAGAAAATCTTGGTTGGTTGAGATTAGGTGTCTTGACTATAGCTTCCTAACGCTTTAGGAACCTCTCGTGGTTATCCAGCTATTACCTTGCCTCAAGAAACATTCAGCCCTTGCCTTCTGACCTCAGTTAATATGGCTGACCTCCCGGTCTAAGCTGAACTCTTGAACTGACCTCAATTACTTTAGGCATCATCAGTTGCCCCCCAGCCTTTGGCCCAAGCGAGCTTGGGCATGGGCTGAGCTGCTTTCGCATTGGACTAGGCCTGCGCCTAGCTGACCTTAGTTCGCATGTGAGATGCACATGGGAGGGCTTTTTGACGGTTTACAGCAATCATGGTTTTCTCGATTCTCGCGCATGTTTCAGCCCACGTCATTCAAGCTTTAAATGCTCAATCGGTTGCTCAAAAAATCGCTCAAAACTCCCCGTTCATCTTCTACGCTGTTCACCTTTGTCTCCGGCTCTTTCTCTTCGTGATTTCTGGGTTTTTCACCACACGATTCTCTTATTCTCTACTCAAAATTGTGCTTTCTGGGTTCGACTCGAAGTCCTGCTTTGCTTTTCTCCTCCAATTTTGTTCTTTGGTTGATGTTTGTTGTTCTCTTCCCTGTCTAGGTACGCTTCCTTCTGCCCCTTTCTCTTTCTCTTGCCTTTTCTCACTCTGGATCCCTCGAATTCGAGGTGGCCATTATTTTTTTGGGTTTTTCGATTCTTTTTCTTTTAGAATCGCGATCGTTGCCTATCTCCTTTTTTCCACTTTGTGGATTGGAACTTTACTGTGCAAATTTTTACTATCGGGAGGCACAGTACTGACCCTAGGATTATCAGGGGGTGTTTAGTTAGTATTCCTCCTTTTTATAATTCTTTCGATTTGTTTTTCTCTTTGCCAATCATGTCTGCCTCCTCTAGAGCAACTCCCTCCTCTGTTTCCCTCCTAGGTGATAGGTCTGTCGAGAGAGATTCTAATTTAGGGGATGTTGGTGATGAGATTGACAACTTCCCCGGTGTTGAGGCTGTCGATACCGAGGTGGACTCCAAGGAACTCCCCTCATCTTCCTCTCATGTACCTCCTAGTGCTGACAAGGGTAAGGGTAAGGTGAGTGAGGTTGGGATTCCTGATAGTACAGTGGGTATGGGGGCTGCCTTCAGGCATGCTGAGCTCATGGGTCCCAATGGGGTGGATCCTATTCTCATGGAAGCTCTTAGTGCTCGTTTTGATTTTCCCCTTGGTGTTCAGCCCTGGTGCCCGAATAAACTCACCCTATACGTTGCCCAAGTGCACAAAAGAGTTTGTTTCTTTGTGACCGCTTTCGAGAATGGTCTTCGTTTCTTTATGCCCCCCTTAATCAAAAATGTTCTGCAGTACCTCGATGTTTGCCCTGCTCAACTTTTTCCTAACTTCTGGGGTGTTTTAGTGGGTCTTTTAGTTTTCTTTAAGAAGCATGGGTTTGGGACTCCCACCATTTCTCTGCTTATGAACCTTTTCAATGTCAAGCTTACCTCAACTAAGGGCTTTCTATATGTTTCTTGGCGGACCTCATCTAGGCAGGTCATCACACACCTCCCGAGTTCTTATAAAGGCTGGAAAAAGAATTTCTTTTTCGTTGGGAGTGTCAACTGGGAATACAACCCTGTTGATAAAACAGACACTCTTGGGATTCCCAGAGCCTAGTCAGCCCCAGATAACTTAGGTGAGTTTTTGCCTGACTGAACTGCGGTTTGAAGATTTATAAATTGTTTTCCTAACCTCTACATTTTTTGTGTTCCCCCTTTCTTAGGTATTCGACCTAAATTCAGCGTCGAGGACAAGCGGGTGAAACTAAAGTTGGCTAAGTGTAATCCAGAGAGGTACTCTGAGCTCCTTAAGCCTTGGGAATTAGAAAGGCAGGGATTCGGCCCTCCTCCAATCCCTCTTTCCTCTATCCGACCTGAGGATATAGAAGGTAATGCTTTTTCCCTTATTTTATTTCATTGTTTTCCTCCCTTTTTTTTTCCTTTTGACTAACCAGCTTAAGCCAAATCTCCCAAAGTCTTCTACAATGAAGCCTACCCCCTGAGATGCTCCAAGCTAAGGTAGAGCTATTGAAGAAGAAAAACAAGGGTGGTACCAAGCGCAAGGCTGAGAGCAATTCTGGTGGGAGCCCAGTTACTCGAGCTAAGGTTCAAAAAATGGGTACTTCTTCTAGCTCTACCTCTATCTAGAAGGCTCCACCATCCCCCCTACATGCTTCACCAACCTCAAGACTTCCTTTCCCCCAAGAGACCCGACCTGCCGCTGAAGATGCTCCTAGGCGAGACCAGTCCTCCCCTTCTGCATCTGAAGTTGAGAGGGCCCTAGAGACTACTCGCACTTTCCCTGGTCGTGTTGCATCTGCATCAACCAAGGAGACCTCCCAACCTCTCATGACAGGCAAAGGAATCTTCTCGAAGTTTGAGAATTCTTTTATTACCGATGTGAAGCATGCTGCAGAGGCCATTGCCTCTATTATTCTAGAGTCTGACATTGATGCAGTCACTTCTATACCCCTGGAACCTATGTTTCCACTACGCTGTATGGCTATACCTCGGTGAGATTCTAATTTTTCAAATTCTCCCCTTTTTTTTTGATTGTCCTGCGCTCTTCCTTTTACACTAATCTTTCATGCTTGTCTTTAGACCGCCATTCAAATAAGCAGCTTATTAAAGCGAATCCAAGCTTTGGAGGGGTCGGCCAATGCTTCCAAAGCTTTTGAGCTAAAGTGTGTCAATCTGANATAGAAATTTTTGCTCTTTCTTTCAATATTTACTATACCAAAAGGTTTACATACTGTAATATGTGATACTAGGGTCCTCCTTCCTCCTTGGGGCGTTATATAGTATTTATAGGGCTGTTCCTTATTCAATGGGATCTTAACCGAAATTTTTGCCCTTATTTCGTGGGGTTCTCCTTAATTCTAAGAGAAAATCTTGGTTGGTTGAGATTAGGTGTCTTGACTATAGCTTCCTAACGCTTTAGGAACCTCTCGTGGTTATCCAGCTATTACCTTGCCTCAAGAAACATTCAGCCCTTGCCTTCTGACCTCAGTTAATATGGCTGACCTCCCGGTCTAAGCTGAACTCTTGAACTGACCTCAGTTACTTTAGGCATCATCAGTTGCCCCCCAGCCTTTGGCCCAAGCGAGCTTGGGCATGGGCTGAGCTGCTTTCGCATTGGACNGGCCTTTGAGAATAATGATCTTAAGGTCTAGGTAAAGGAGTTGCAAGAGCAAGTGGAACATCAATCTTCCCTTGCCAAGTCCAGACAAGAAGAGCTCAGCAAGACTAAGGAATACCTCTGGTCAAAAATTGATGACTGGATCGAGGAGAGCCGGAAGTCCCTTGATGCTCTGGTTTCCTTCAGAAACATGAAGAGGGAGTACGAGGTGCTAGCAGAGGTCAATGATGCTGTTAGGGAGGAGTTAGGGGCTGCCAGGGAGGCGTTGGAGGTGCGAAACACTACCATCCAGAAAAAAGATAAGTTGATTACCCAGCTAGAGGATGACGTTCTCACCAGGTGGGCAAAAAGGTGGATTGCTTTCCAGGGTATAGCTGAAAGGACTTACCCTGAACTGAACTTTAACTTTTCAATTCTCTCTGAGGAAGAGGCCGAGGGGTCTGATGAAGAAGAGGATGATGCTCCTGCTCCTCCTATTTCTGAAGATGTACCCATAGACTCTGGAAGGCTCATTCTTCTAGTTGGGACTTCAGCTCAAGATGCTTCTTCCTCCTTAGGTTTCTCTACTCCTCTGGCTGCTGAGCCTGTTTCTTCCCTCCCTGCTGAGCTGGCCACAAGAGCCTTGGTTGAATCTGAGATCCCTGCCTCTTTGCTTGCTCTTGGCCCTTCTGAAACTTCAACAGTTGTTGTGCTAAAGAGGTCGCCTGCTGAACTGGAGAGCCCTTCTTCCATTCCTCGTGCTGAGACATTAGCTACTACACTGCAAGGCCCTTCATCTACTCTCCCTTCAAAAACTTAGAATTTGTAACTTTGGACTAATTATCTCAGAATTGTAGTATTTTGTATCTTTAATTTACTGTTTATAGCTCTCCTTCTTTCCCTTTGCTTTTAATTTATTGCTCTACTCTACCATCAATCAAATATGATATTCCTCAACTCTTTGCCCCCTTTGTTTTGGGGGGTCATTCAGATCTCCTTGAAGTAAAAAGGTTATGAATAACTGCTGATGTGCCTAGCTGAGCTTCCATCTTCTCAACCTGCTTCTGTCCGAACTCCAGTAACTGACCACCAGAGCTCTAGCCTTACTTCATCCTCAAAGAATTAGGATATGAAGCCAGTTTTTTAAACTTATCAACTCAGGGTTGTGACAATTTTAAACCAGAATACAACTATGTAACTTTTACTGCGTAATGCAATCTTCTCAACATTTTCCCTCTCTCAACAAATGGATAGGAAATTTGCATGACCAGTTTAGCATACACAGNGTTATTGCGATTGAGCGAGACTTTCCTTTTTTTTTCCTGAATCCGACTATTTTTCTTCAAAATCTGATAAGAGCAAAGACACTAGAGCTCCTTCGAAAAGGCACAAGAGGGATGGTTCTTCCTCCCCTACCTCAAACTCNATAATGAGTACCTAAAGTCTTACCCTTAAGGAACTTCTATTTGCTGACCTGCATAACTGACCCTTAAAGAGCTTCCATTTGTTGACCTGAATAGCTGACTTGCTTCAGGGCTAAATAACCTTCGAGTTGGCTTGAGGGTACCCTTTGGTAAACCTTAGGAGTCATGCGCACGTGTAGCCACTGGTCAGGTTCTCTTTTCTGCTCGTGAGTTCAGCAGATCTGATTAGGTGAAGTGAAGTGCTTACAATCATGCTCTGTCCAGTGGTTCCGATTTGCCGAGGTCCTGGACTGCCATAGACNACTGATGTTCTGAAAACCTCAACTTTCTCATATTTGCTGCACATCATCGTAAATGATTTGTGATTTGAAGAAGTCTTTTGTTTTGTAATCTCTGATATTTCTAAGCTCCATGACTCTTTTGATGAATTCATCGTGATCCCTAAGGTTCTTACCATGAACCAATGAGTTCATCGTTCTTTGTTATGAATTAGTAAGTTCATTTCGAGCTTTTGAGCTCTTCTGACGAACCGATAAATTCATCATGAGTTCAAGGCTTTCTTTATGAACATGTAAGTTCTCCGTGAGCTCCAGGGCTCTTTCTATGAACTGACGAGTTCATCGTGAGCTCTAAAGCTCTTTTTATGCACTAATGAGTTCTTCGTGAGTTTTAAGGCTCTTTTTATAAACTAATGAGTTCATCGTGGAGTCTAAGGCTCTTTTTATGAACTAATGAGTTCATCATGAGCTCTAAAACCCTTTTTATGAACTGATGAGTTCGTCGTGAGCTCTAAGAATCTTTTTATGAACTAATGAGTTCATACTGAGCTCCAGGGCTCTTTCTATGAACTGACGAGTTCATCGTGAGCTCTAAAGCTCTTTTTATGAACTGATAAGTTCATCGTGAGCTCTAAAGCCCTTTTTATGAACTGATGAGTTTGTTGTGAGCTCTAAGGCTCTTTTATGAACTAATGAGTTCATACTGAGCTCCAGGGCTCTTTTTATGAACTGACAAGTTCATTGTGAGTTTTAAAGCTCTTTTTATAAACTAATAAGTTCATCGTGAGCTCTAAGGCTCTTTTTATGAACTGATGAGTTTATCGTGACCTCTAAGGCTCTTTTATGAACTAATGAGTTCATACTAAGCTCCAGGGCTCTTTCTATAAACTGACGAGTTCATCGTGAGCTCTAAAGCTCTTTTTATGAACTGATAAGTTCATCNCAACTTAAGGTTTCGTGTAATTAATAACTTTGTAAATATCTAGGGTCTTCAAAGGATTTTTATAAGTACTAGCTATCACTTCTCTCCGGGTATCCCTTTTTTATTCTTGAGGGCTTAACGTCTTATATCTCATTCTCTTCTCTTTTTCGCCTGAGTCCACTATGTCTGCCCCATTTTNGCACTAATGAGTTCTTCGTGAGTTTTAAGGCTCTTTTTATAAACTAATGAGTTCATCGTGGGGTCTAAGGCTCTTTTTATGAACTAATGAGTTCATCATGAGCTCTAAAACCCTTTTTATGAACTGATGAGTTCGTCGTGAGCTCTAAGACTCTTTTTATGAACTAATGAGTTCATACTGAGCTCCAGGGCTCTTTCTATGAACTGACGAGTTCATCGTGAGCTCTAAAGCTCTTTTTATGAACTGATAAGTTCATCGTGAGCTCTAAAGCCCTTTTTATGAACTGATGAGTTTGTTGTGAGCTCTAAGGCTCTTTTATGAACTAATGAGTTCATACTGAGCTCCAGGGCTCTTTTTATGAACTGACAAGTTCATTGTGAGTTTTAAAGCTCTTTTTATAAACTAATAAGTTCATCGTGAGCTCTAAGGCTCTTTTTATGAACTGATGAGTTTATCGTGACCTCTAAGGCTCTTTTATGAACTAATG
>CAUOFW020004835.1:1620612-1661747 GCA_963454935.2 Ilex paraguariensis | reverse complement strand
TTTTTTTTTTTTGCGTGCTCATAAGGATAGATGAATCACAGACTTGCTATTTTTTTAACAATGATTCATAATACAAGATAAATTTACTGAATTTTTTTTTAAAATGTTCTACATTCCATGAATGAGGTAGGACTTTCCCTTCTTCCGTTTGTAACTCATAATTTCCCAGTCTAATTACTCGAGAGACTATGTATGGACCTTCCCATTTAGGCCCCAATTTTTCGTGAGTGGGATCCTTTCTTGCCAGCAGAAAATTCCTCAGCACCAGATCTCCAACCTTGAAACTCATATGCTTGACCTTCCTATCGTAGTACCTAGTTGCCTTTCTTTGGTAGCTCTTTATGTTGTTCAGTGTTGCCTCCCTCTTTTCTTCCAACAGATCCAAACTTAGTAGAAGGGAATTACCATTGTTTTCCTCGTTTGCTAATTCTATTCTAAGTGAANGTTGCCTTTTTTTGGTAGCTCTTTATGTTGTTCAGTGTTGCCTCCCTCTTTTCTTCCAACAGATCCAAACTTAGTAGAAGGGAATTACCATTGTTTTCCTCGTTTGCTAATTCTATTCTAAGTGAAGGGAGTCCAACTTCGGCAGGCCCCACTGCCTCAGAACCGAAAGCCAAAGCAAATAGAGTCTCTTGTGTTGCCGACCTAGTGGTTGTCCTATAAGCCCATAGTACTTTTGGGAGGTGCTCCACCTATTTACCCTTCAGATTTTTCAGCTTGGTCTTCAAGGCGGACTTTATAGTCCTGATCGTGACTTCTGCTTGTCCATTAGACTAAGGATGAGTTGGGGCAGAAAAGTAATTCTTTATTCCGAGCTCGGCACAGAAGTTTTNTTGACTGAGGATGAGTTGGGGCAGAAAAGTAATTCTTTATTCCGAGCTCGGCACAGAAGTTTTTGAACTTTGGGTTGTTGAACTGCTTCCCATTATCCGACACAATTGCTCTGGAGATCCCAAATCGGCAAATTATGAATTTTCAAGTAAAATTCTAAACCTTATGTTCTATAATGACTACTAAGGGCTCTACCTCTGCCCACTTGATAAAGTAATCCACCCCTATAATGGCGAACTTGCATTGTCCTTCACTAGTGGGAAGAGACCCTAGTATATCTAGACCCCACTGTTAGAATGGGCAAGGGCTTATCACTGAGGTTAGGAACTCTGGTGGNCTTCTTCCTTACTAGCGTTGCACTGGTTGAGAACTCTGAAGCCAAGAAAGACTTTCAATGTTTTCAATGCTTTGAAGGCTTCTTCACACCGAGCATCCCATTGAAAGACTTTCTTTAAGACTCGAAAGAAGGGCTGACACTTGTCGCTTGATCTGGAAANTCCACCCCTATAATGGCGAACTTGCATTGTCCTTCACTAGTGGGAAGAGACCCTAGTATATCTAGACCCCACTGTTAGAATGGGCAAGGGCTTATCACTGAGGTTAGGAACTCTGGTGGACAGTGAGGGATGTTGGCATGNGGAAATGAAGCGACTCAGGGCAGTTATTCTCTCAGTTAAATGTTGTATTTCCCTTGTGTTGGAGGGAGGTTGCATATTCAACACTGCTTTTACCTTCTCTGGGTTAGCCTCTATCCCTCTACTATTAACTATGAAGCCCATAAATTTTTCTGCTGACACCCCAAAGGCACACTTAGTTGGGTTGAGCTTCATCTTGTATTCTCTTAGGACCTNATGTCTGTTGAGTCCTTGAGCAAAGTGGGTCAGTAATAACCTTGCCTTAATGTTTTTCCTGCCAAAGCCCGAGCTTCGATGTGATTGCCACAAACTACTTCGTGAATTTCCCTGAGTATATAATCAACGTCCTCGTTTCCCACGCATTTGAGGAGTGGTGCTGAAAAACCTCGTCTATACAAGTTTCCCTGCAAAATGGAAAATCTAGTTGACATGGTTCTCAGCTTTGCTGCTTCCTTGTTGTCTTCCAGTAAGGTCCCGTTCTGGAGATACTCCACGATGGGGTCCATCCAACTTGATGGAATTCGCACAAAAAAAACTTCTTCATTCTCAATACACACAGATGGTTCCGCCAGATGCTTCACGAGGATCAACCTGTCCAGATTTTCTTGNAACTTGATGGAATCTGCACAAAAAAAACTTCTTCATTCTCAATACACACAGATGGTTCCGCCAGATGCTTCACGAGGATCAACCTGTCCAGATTTTCTTGAGAAGCTGTTGCCAACTTTGCCAAAACGTCTGCTCTCGAATTTTCAGTTCTGGGGGACATGTCTGATATTTACTTGCACAAATTTTTTGATCAATTATTGCACCTTTCGAAAATAAAGGACCATCTTCTTACCCTTAGCCTCGTAAGCACCCTCTATCTGTTTCACCATGAGTTGTGAGTCACTGCAGATCTCCAGTTGCTCGACTTCCATTAAATGAGCTAAGTTGAGCCCTGTTATGACTGTCCCATACTCGACTTCGTTGTTTGAAGCTTTGAATCCAAATCTCAGTGCATATTTAATATATATCTCATTGGCGAAGGTCAAAATCAAACCAGCTCCACTGCCCTGAGTATTGGCAGCTCCATCTACTGAAAAGTTTTCACGTGGGGAGATCAAGTACTAACTACGTTGTCTCTGCAGGTATCCCAGTTGTGAATTCTGTAATGAAATCTGTCAATATCTGCCCCTTAATGGTTGTTCTTGGCTGTATCTGATGTCAAACTCGCTAAATTCAACGACCCATTTAACCAGTCTCCCCGAAGATTCTAGCTTGTGTAGCACCTGCTTCATAGGTTGATCTGTTGGGACTTCGATAGTATGAGCCTGGAAATAGGGTCTTAGTCTCCTAACAGTTGTCACAAAGGCTAAAACGAGTTTTTTCATTTTAGGATACCTTTCTTTTGCCCCCCCCCCCTCAGAGCTCGGCTGCAGTAGTAAACTAGTTGTTGAGCTCTGTCCTTCTTCCTTACTAGCGTTGCACTGGTTGAGAACTCTGAAGCCAAGAAAGACTTTCAATGTTTTCAATGCTTTGAAGGCTTCTTCACACCGAGCATCCCATTGAAAGACTTTCTTTAAGACTCGAAAGAAGGGCTGACACTTGTCGCTTGATCTGGAAATGAAGCGACTCAGGGCAGTTATTCTCCCAGTTAAATGTTGTATTTCCCTTGTGTTGGAGGGAGGTTGCATATTCAACACTGCTTTTACCTTCTCTGGGTTAGCCTCTATCCCTCTACTATTAACTATGAAGCCCATAAATTTTCCTGCTAACACCCCAAAGGCACACTTAGTTGGGTTGAGCTTCATCTTGTATTCTCTTAGGACCTGAAACGACTTTGCTAGGTGCCTAATATGGAGCTCTGTTTTCAGTGACTTGACCAACATGTCGTCAATATAGACCTCCATGGAGGTACCAATCTGTTTTTGAAATATCTTAATCACTAGGCGCTGGTAAGTGGCTCTTGCATTTTTNGGACATGTCTGATATTTACTTGCACAAATTTTTTGATCAATTATTGCACCTTTCGAAAATAAAGGACCATCTTCTTACCCTTAGCCTCGTAAGCACCCTCTATCTGTTTCACCATGAGTTGTGAGTCACTGCAGATCTCCAGTTGCTCGACTTCCATTAAATGAGCTAAGTTGAGCCCTGTTATGACTGTCCCATACTCGACTTCGTTGTTTGAAGCTTTGAATCCAAATCTCAGTGCATATTTAATATATATCTCATTGGCGAAGGTCAAAATCAAACCAGCTCCACTGCCCTGAGCATTGGCAGCTCCATCTACAGAAAAGTTTTCACGTGGGGAGATCAGGTACTAACTACGTTGTCTCTGTAGGTATCCCAGTTGTGAATTCTGTAATGAAATCTGTCAATATCTGCCCCTTAATGGCTGTTCTTGGCTGTATCTGATGTCAAACTCGCTAAATTCAACGACCCATTTAACCAGTCTCCCCAAAGATTCTAGCTTGTGTAGCACCTGCTTCATAGGTTGATCTGTTGGGACTTCGATAGTATGAGCCTGGAAATAGGGTCTTAGTCTCCTAACAATTGTCACAAAGGCTAAAACGAGTTTTTTCATTTTAGGATACCTTTCTTTTGCCCCCCCCCCCTCAGAGCTCGGCTGCAGTAGTAAACTAGTTGTTGAGCTCTGTCCTTCTTCCTTACTAGCGTTGCACTGGTTGAGAACTCTGAAGCCAAGAAAGACTTTCAATGTTTTCAATGCTTTGAAGGCTTCTTCACACCGAGCATCCCATTGAAAGACTTTCTTTAAGACTCGAAAGAAGGGCTGACACTTGTCGCTTGATCTGGAAATGAAGCGACTCAGGGCAGTTATTCTCCCAGTTAAATGTTGTATTTCCCTTGTGTTGGAGGGAGGTTGCATATTCAACACTGCTTTTACCTTCTCTGGGTTAGCCTCTATCCCTCTACTATTAACTATGAAGCCCATAAATTTTCCTGCTAACACCCCAAAGGCACACTTAGTTGGGTTGAGCTTCATCTTGTATTCTCTTAGGACCTGAAACGACTTTGCTAGGTGCCTAATATGGAGCTCTGTTTTCCGTGACTTGACCAACATGTCGTCAATATAGACCTCCATGGAGGTACCAATCTGTTTTTGAAATATCTTAATCACTAGGCGCTGGTAAGTGGCTCTTGCATTTTTTAACCCAAAAGGCATCACTTGATAGCAGTATGTCCCTTGCTCAGTTATGAATGAGGTCTTCTCTTGGTCGCTGAGATCCATTCTGATCTGATTGTACCCCGAGAAGGCATCCATGAAACTGAGGGGCTCATGTCCCGTAGTGATATCTACAATCAAATCTATCTGGAATAAAGGAAAACTATCTTTCGGACAAGCACGGTTGAGGTCTGTAAAGTCAATGCAANAGCTTTGAATCCAAATCTCAGTGCATATTTAATATATATCTCATTGGCGAAGGTCAAAATCAAACCAGTTCCACTGCCCTGAGCATTGGCAGCTCCATCTACAGAAAAGTTTTCACGTGGGGAGATCAGGTACTAACTACGTTGTCTCTGTAGGTATCCCAGTTGTGAATTCTGTAATGAAATCTGTCAATATCTGCCCCTTAATGGCTGTTCTTGGCTGTATCTGATGTCAAACTCGCTAAATTCAACGACCCATTTAACCAGTCTCCCCAAAGATTCTAGCTTGTGTAGCACCTGCTTCATAGGTTGATCTGTTGGGACTTCGATAGTATGAGCCTGGAAATAGGGTCTTAGTCTCCTAACAATTGTCACAAAGGCTAAAACGAGTTTTTTCATTTTAGGATACCTTTCTTTTGCCCCCCCCCCCCTCAGAGCTCGGCTGCAGTAGTAAACTAGTTGTTGAGCTCTGTCCTTCTTCCTTACTAGCGTTGCACTGGTTGAGAACTCTGAAGCCAAGAAAGACTTTCAATGTTTTCAATGCTTTGAAGGCTTCTTCACACCGAGCATCCCATTGAAAGACTTTCTTTAAGACTCGAAAGAAGGGCTGACACTTGTCGCTTGATCTGGAAATGAAGCGACTCAGGGCAGTTATTCTCTCAGTTAAATGTTGTATTTCCCTTGTGTTGGAGGGAGGTTGCATATTCAACACTGCTTTTACCTTCTCTGGGTTAGCCTCTATCCCTCTACTATTAACTATGAAGCCCATAAATTTTCCTGCTAACACCCCAAAGGCACACTTAGTTGGGTTGAGCTTCATCTTGTATTCTCTTAGGACCTGAAACGACTTTGCTAGGTGCCTAATATGGAGCTCTGTTTTCCGTGACTTGACCAACATGTCGTCAATATAGACCTCCATGGAGGTACCAATCTGTTTTTGAAATATCTTAATCACTAGGCGCTGGTAAGTGGCTCTTGCATTTTTTAACCCAAAAGGCATCACTTGATAGCAGTATGTCCCTTGCTCAGTTATGAATGAGGTCTTCTCTTGGTCGCTGAGATCCATTCTGATCTGATTGTACCCCGAGAAGGCATCCATGAAACTGAGGGGCTCATGTCCCGTAGTGATATCTACAATCAAATCTATCTGGAATAAAGGAAAACTATCTTTCGGACAAGCACGGTTGAGGTCTGTAAAGTCAATGCAAAGACGTCATTTGCCGTTTGTTTTCTTGACTAGGACTACATTGGCTAGCCAGACTGGGTAATCCACTTCTCGAATGGCTTTTGCGTGAAGGAACTTGCTGATCTCTTCGTTGATGGCTTTCTGACGCTCCGGGGCAAAACTCTTCCTCTTCTGGTTAACGGGCTTGCAGGCTGGATTCACGCTGAGCTTGTGAGTGATGACAGAGGGATCAATCCCTTTTCATATCCTCTTGCTTCTATGCAAAAACTTCCTTGTTCCTTTTCAGGAATTGGATGAGGAGATCCTTGATCTCCTTGCTCAACTTGGATCCAACGTAAATAAGATGTTCTGGCTCCTCATCAATTTGAACAGGTTCTAGTTCTTCTGATGGTGTTGGCCTGGTCTCGAGTTCATCCCTCATGTCAAGCTCATCCAATTGGATGCTCTCAACCTCCTTATTTCTCATGGATATCATGTAGCATTCTCGTGCTACGCGCTGGTCTCCTCGGACCACTCTAACTCTATTTTCTATTGAAAACTTCACTACAATGTGATAGGTAGAGGGAATAGCCCTTATAGAATTGAGCGAGGGTCTTCCAAGGAGCANTGTTTTCTATTGAAAACTTCACTACAATGTGATAGGCAGAGGGAATAGCCCTTATAGAATTGAGCGAGGGTCTTCCAAGGAGCATATTGTATGCTGAAGGTGCATCAACCACTAGGAATTTTACAGTTGTTGTAATCTGATAGGGTGGGTCACCTAAGGTTAAGATGAGTTAGATTGACCTCAGAGGCAGCACCCTTTCTCCTGAGAATCCCAATAGGTGGGCACTTACTGGTTCAAGCTTNGATAGATTGACCTCAGGGGCAGCACCCTTTCTCCTGAGAATCCCAATAGGTGGGCACTTATTGGTTCAAGCTTTTTCCTTCCTTTATTTTGTCGAAAGTAGAAGCAAAAATGATGTCTGCCAAGCTGCCATTGTCAATCAAAACACGATGGATAGTCCTGTTGGCCACCACAACTCTTACCACCAAAGGGTCATCATGGGGATGTTGGCAGCCCTCTAGATCTGAATCTGAGAAAGTGATAGTCGTGTCTAAGCATGGAGACTTAGACACAATATATACTTTGGAAGCTTCTGTGGCTCTGATTTTTTGCAATTGGGCCTTTCTGGCAGAGCTGGACCCTCCTCCTCTGGCAAATCCTCCAGATATCACTCTGATCTCCCCCATAGGTTGCTGGTGTGGCTCTGGTGCTTGAGGCTGAGGGGGTGGAGGTGGGAGAACTTGGTTTTGATTATCATTGGTCATATAGCGTCGTAGCTGTCCTCGCTGGATTAGAAATTCTATTTCCCTCTTCAATTGGATACAGTCGTCGGTGTGATGACCGTGGTCTCTGTGGAAGTCACAATACTTCGTAGGATCCTTTTTTGCTGGGTCTGCTTTCATCCGGGATGGCCACCTTAAGAACTTCTCTTTTTTGCGCCTCATATAGTATCTGAGACACTATAGCAGTCAGGGGGGTGAGCTGTCGGGGTGCATACCTTGGTTATAGCTCTGGTTGTGGAGGGCCGAGGCGATCCCTGATATTTTCTCTTCTCTTCGGGAAACGTTCTCTGTCTCTTCTTGGAGACCTGCCTCGTTCTCTTTCCTTTCTAGGACTTCGTTCTCTCTTCCTTNATATTTTCTCTTCTCTTCGGGAAACGTTCTCTGTCTCTTCTTGGAGACCTGCCTCGTTATCTTTCCTTTCTAGGACTTCGTTCTCTCTTCCTTTCTTCCTTCCCTTTCTCCTTTCTCGACGAAGAGCTCTCGACCTTGGAGAGGAGCGCTTCCTCACCATTTATGTATTTTTCTACTTTGGTGAGCACCTCCGTCATACTAGCCTAGGGGTTCTTTGAGATGGAAAACATCAGATCTTTTGACTAAACTCCCAGACCTGCTATGAAGGCTGTAATAGCAAATTTTTCGTCTGGGACATCTACCTCCAAGGATTCTGAGTTGAGTCGTTGGACATAAGACCGTAGGTTCTCATCGGGTTCCTGTTTCACATTTAACAAATGGTAGCTCGATTTCCTATAGGTCCAAGCTCCGATGAAGTGGGACACAAATGAGATTGATAACTCTTTAAAAAAAAAAATTGAGGCTGGGGGGAGTCTGTTGAACCATGTTAAGCCTGAGCCCTTCAGGGTGATAGCAAAGGCCCTGCATCTTACTGGATCTTGATATCCATGCAACTCCATTTGATTTTTGTAGGTGTTGAGGTGGTCCACGGGATCGTTTGTCCCATCGAAAGCATCCACCTACGACATTCTAAATTTATGTGGGAGAAGGAAATGCAACACCCCAACAGTGAATGGGGATTCGGTTTGCTGCACCAAGGCATCCATAGTGACTAGGGTCCTGCTCTTCACTGCCTCCTTCATCTGGCTAAACTCTTGCTGGATATTTTTGAAACGTTGTTCTTAGTGGTGTTCTCTTCTCTCCTGTTAATAAGGGAAGAAGTCGCTCCTCTCCCCTTTCTTATACTGACTTTGCACTTCCTCGTTGTGACCATTTCTATTAGGTAGGCGAGGTTCTTGCCCCAAGGTCTGACTATTCTCTCCCACCTCATTAACTTCTCTAAGGGGGTCGAGATGCGGTTGCTCTCTTGGTGGTGGGTTATTCTAGTCTCCTTGGGCCGGTCGTGCCTCCTATGGGCATTGTAGGAGTTTTAAGAGTTTTTCGTTCTATTTTATCAGACGTTCATTGACAAGACGAAGGGCCTCCATCTCATTATTNGCCTCCTATGGGCGTTGTAGGAGTTTTAAGAGTTTTTCGTTCTATTTTATCAAACGTTCATTGACAAGACGAAGGGCCTCCATCTCATTATTCATGGGAAGGCCCCCCATAGGGGGATCTGCTTCTTGAGCATTTTCGGATCGTCTGTTATTTGCGGCTTCCAGTTGATCTTGCATCCATAGAGGATTGGTCTGACTTCGGCTCATGTTTCGCGTTGATACCATTAGTCACTAAAAAATTAGTTTTATTCGTAACAGGAACAGTCGATCCCACAGACGGCGCCAAACTGATGGTGTATTTCAACGTGAATGAGCTTAAGGTGCAAGTAACATGAGATAAGCGTGGATCAGAGCTTCGAGACTCGTGTATGATGCTACGATAAAATATTCAGGGGATTAAAGGGGTGTACACAGTGAAAATATAGTGGTTCACTAGCTCGGGAACTCGGCTAATCTACTCTTCAATGGAGATTCTTGCTCCTTCTTTCACTATTTACTATACCAAAAGGTTTACAGACTGTAATATGTGATACTAGGGTCCTCCTTCCTCCTTGGGGGCGTTACATAGTATTTATAAAGCTGCTCCTTATTCAGTGAGACCTTGGTCAAGATTCTTGCCCTTATTTCGTGGGGTTCTCCTTAATTCTAGGAGAAGATCTTGGTTGGTTGAGATTAGGTGTCTTGATTATAGCTTCCTAACGCTTTAGGAACCTCTCGTGGTTATCTAACCGTTGTCTTGCCTCAAAAAACATTCAGCCCTTGCCTTCTGACCTCAGTTAATATGGNAAGGGATTAAAGGGGTGTACACAGTGAAAATATAGTGGTTCACTAGCTCGGAAACTCGGCTAATCCACTCTTCAATGGAGATTTTTGCTCCTTCTTTCACTATTTACTATACCAAAAGGTTTACAGACTGTAATATGTGATACTAGGGTCCTCCTTCCTCCTTGGGGGCGTTACATAGTATTTATANGTACACAGTGAAAATATAGTGGTTCACTAGCTCGGGAACTCGGCTAATCTACTCTTCAATGGAGATTCTTGCTCCTTCTTTCACTATTTACTATACCAAAAGGTTTACAGACTGTAATATGTGATACTAGGGTCCTCCTTCCTCCTTGGGGGCGTTACATAGTATTTATAGAGCTGCTCCTTATTCAGTGAGATCTTGGTCAAGATTCTTGCCCTTATTTCGTGGAGTTCTCCTTAATTCTAGGAGAAGAACTTGGTTGGTTGAGATTAGGTGTCTTGATTATAGCTTCCTAACGCTTTAGGAACCTCTCGTGGTTATCTAACCGTTGTCTTGCCTCAAAAAACATTCAGCCCTTGCCTTCTGACCTCAGTTAATATGGCTGACCTTTCGATCTAAGCTAAACTTCTGAGCTAACCTCAGTTACTTTAGGCTGACCTCAGTTACTTTAGACATCATCAGTGATAATAATTATATCTCAATAGCATTATTCATCTATTATTAGTAGTGCTTTGAAGCTTCAGACTCTGGAACAATATTAAATAAGGGAAGATTTTTACTGATCTCTCCCATATCNTCCGGTCTAAGCTGAACTTCTGAGCTAACCTCAGTTACTTTAGGCTGACCTCAGTTACTTTAGACATCATCAGTGATAATAATTATATCTCAATAGCATTATTCATCTATTATTAGTAGTGCTTTGAAGCTTCAGACTCTGGAACAATATTAAATAAGGGAAGATTTTTACTGATCTCTCCCATATCATTAATTCAGGCAAATGAAGGAAAAGGAGAAAACAGTTTATGAAGAAATTGTTCAATTATACGAGACATCACGACTGGGATCTAATTTTTAGTAAATTAGGCTAAGGTTATTTCTTGGGTGTGTAAATTAATTTTAAACCTACCAAATTTTTTGTATAAAAAAAGGTCATTCGATTTTTAAAAAACCTTGCATGCGGTCTCTATGTTGGCACAAATGTTAAGAGATTAGTTAGTTACTAATTTTTATTACTTATTTTGCACTCATTACACGATTTCGACTTAAAATATAATTAGCTTTTTTTTTTTTTTTTGGTGTTTGTTATTAAGGTTTTTTGCAGTGTTATCTATTAGTTTTCAAATTCAAACTTGTAAATTTGACAATTTTGACATTATGATGATGTCTGACGATGTATGTTTTTAATGTATTTATCTGATAATCTGTGTTTATGTAAAAGAAAGTATATTAACGATCTATGTTTTAATGTATCAATCAAATAATTTGTATTTTAGTGTACCTGTCTGACAATCTGTGTTTTAATATATCTGTTTAACGATTATTACGTATCTATTATTTTTTTGCTCGAAGGTGTGTGTGTATATATATATATATATATAAATTAAGACTATTACTATTTGAATATGTGGTTTCATTGTTCCTTTGTGTGAGCTATGCAACATGAGCTGACAGCTCTTCCTACTCCTACGTCCCCAACCGTTTCTCTGCCTATCGAGACTTGAATCCTCGAGAGAGGACAAGAAGATATCCCTGGGTTTAAATAAAGAATGGTTATTTGGACTTAATTTAAATATTTTATTTAGAGAGCTAATAATATACTATCATTGAATTGATCGTAGATTTTATTTAATATGGAAACTCACAATTAATTTAAAAGTTATTTTAAAATCATATCATTAGGTTCTCAAATAAGATTCCTATAAGATTAAAAAAATATTTTGTTTTTTAAAAATGTTATTTAGACCTTATTTAAAGACCTAATGATATACAACTATTAAATTGATTTCTACCATTGAAACTCATAATTAATTCAATAATTACATTAAAATTATATCATTAAGTTTATGAATAAAGTCCAATAAAATGGACTTTTTTGTTTTTTCCTGGGTCAAACTTCTTGTTCCCCTTGCAATAAGTTACTACGTTAGTCCACACTTTTTGTTGTTTCTCTCTGAAATGTCGAGGATAAGACATTAAGATTCTATGAGAAACAGACCCTAACCGATATAATCTACTCAAACAAGTTACAACTTGGCATTCCAATCAACAAATGCCCAGTAAAATGGCTGTTTTAGGACCATGACGTAAAACCTCTTGGCAAACATATTTATCTCTTAAACTGTTTTTTGGATATAAATTCAGGATCACCAACTGAGTCTGCAAATCTCTCTCTCTCTCTCTCAAACACTCGTACACACACACAAACATGGAGCATCTAGTAGCTCGTCCCAGCCGCCAACACTAGTGATCAGATAGCTCAGAACCACTACCTAATTACCTATTCTTCAAAGAATTTTTGCATCAAATCATAAGAAAGAGAGATCAAAGACCCAATTAATGCGACCAGTGGCAGAAGCACCGGGTGTTGAATTGGGCATCCATCTATCTCCTCTCATCTCGTTTTCAAGAGCAACACCACCAAAACCGGCAAAATGCGACGCCCGCACATGTCCCTGGTGGCCTTACTCCAACTCCAAGGAATTCAAAACAAATTCTGTCATGATCCTCACCATCCTCTTCTGTGCTCTCTTATCAGCTCTAGCTTTCAATGCTTCCATTCGCTATCTCCTGCGTCGTCGCCGCACAGTACACCATGGACCAGAAGAACAAGGGGTANATGGTTATTTGGACTTAATTTAAATATTTTATTTAGAGAGCTAATAATATACTATCATTGAATTGATCGTAGATTTTATTTAATATGGAAACTCACAATTAATTTAAAAGTTATTTTAAAATCATATCATTAGGTTCTCAAATAAGATTCCTATAAGATTAAAAAAATATTTTGTTTTTTAAAAATGTTATTTAGACCTTATTTAAAGACCTAATGATATACAACTATTAAATTGATTTCTACCATTGAAACTCATAATTAATTCAATAATTACATTAAAATTATATCATTAAGTTTATGAATAAAGTCCAATAAAATGGACTTTTTTGTTTTTTCCTGGGTCAAACTTCTTGTTCCCCTTGCAATAAGTTACTACGTTAGTCCACACTTTTTGTTGTTTCTCTCTGAAATGTCGAGGATAAGACATTAAGATTCTATGAGAAACAGACCCTAACCGATATAATCTACTCAAACAAGTTACAACTTGGCATTCCAATCAACAAATGCCCAGTAAAATGGCTGTTTTAGGACCATGACGTAAAACCTCTTGGCAAACATATTTATCTCTTAAACTGTTTTTTGGATATAAATTCAGGATCACCAACTGAGTCTGCAAATCTCTCTCTCTCTCTCTCACAAACACTCGTACACACACACAAACATGGAGCATCTAGTAGCTCGTCCCAGCCGCCAACACTAGTGATCAGATAGCTCAGAACCACTACCTAATTACCTATTCTTCAAAGAATTTTTGCATCAAATCATAAGAAAGAGAGATCAAAGACCCAATTAATGCGACCAGTGGCAGAAGCACCGGGTGTTGAATTGGGCATCCATCTATCTCCTCTCATCTCGTTTTCAAGAGCAACACCACCAAAACCGGCAAAATGCGACGCCCGCACATGTCCCTGGTGGCCTTACTCCAACTCCAAGGAATTCAAAACAAATACTGTCATGATCCTCACCATCCTCTTCTGTGCTCTCTTATCAGCTCTAGCTTTCAATGCTTCCATTTGCTATCTCCTGCGTCGTCGCCGCACAGTACACCATGGACCAGAAGAACAAGGGGTAGTAGATGAACAGCAATTCAAGCCAGACCTCTGCTCCCTGGCCACAATGGTGTTTTCTGCAGGGATGAATCTGGTAGGAGCAGAGGCAGAGTGCTCCATCTGCCTCTTGAGTTCATCGATGGCGAGGAAATTCGAGTGTTAGGCATCTGTAACCACGGCTTCCATGTTCAATGCATTCATACGTGGTTATCTTCCCGTTCCTCTTGCCCCACTTGCCGCGCTACTTGTTTCCCGCCTTCATCCTCCGATGAGATCACTGGTTGTCACCAAAGACATAACTCGTAAAGTGATACATCCAAATACCCATTACCCAGAGTCAGAGAGGTCCGGAGTAGCGGTTTGACTACTCCTGTACGTAAAATGTATCTATCTAGAGAAGTTGATGTTCTACTACTTGCACCCTGTTTCGGATTTTACTTCAAAGTTTTTCGGCTATAACTGTAGTTCTTACTAGTTTCTCAGGGAGTGTGGAATAGAAGGCCACCGGATCTTGACGATGAATGACGACCGAAATGAATAACATCAGTAATTTGAAAAGTGTGAAGCCCTTAGTTTGCGTTTTAACTAGCCCAAAAGTTAAGAATGAACCCCGCACCGCATTAAGTAAAGAATAAATAATTTCAACATAAAAAACAGATAGATAAGAATCATGAACACGTAAGTAACATCAGTCTCTCCTTTTTATCTCATGCTTACGCCCACTCTTGTAGCACTGCTGAGGTCTTCATAGGTAAAGAGCGAGTCATCTTGGGTCCTAGATTTCTTATTATGATCTTAACGGTTGAAATTTTTTATTACAATCTATCGCTTGACACATTATTAAAGGTGTGTTCGACGGTACCTTTAAATAGACTTTTTGAGTCCTAGAAGTTCATTTAAAAAGATCCAAATCCCCTCTATTACCCATTTCTTTTAATTCTCTTCAATACAATATTAAATAAGTGACATGTGTAAAATTCTGAATTTCAATGGACAAGACTTTTTTTCTTATGAGAAAATTCCTTAAAAATGATTAATACTCCACCAACAATAAAATGAATAAAAAAAATATTTCATTCATTGAAATTTAAAATATTATACATGCCACTCATTTAACATTGTATTAAACAGAATTTAAGGAAATAGGTAATGAAAGGAATCTAAACCCCATTTAAAAAAGCTTATCATGTTTGCTGAGAGATTGATAAGTTGCTTTTATTGGAAGCTCATTTTTTAATGCCCCTTGATAGAAGTCAGTGCTCCATGCTCATCTTTGAAATCAACTTTTATTTTGAGAAGTTATCCTAAACACAAGTCACTAAATTAGATTAATTTTTTAGATCTCGATATAACATTACTCTTTTTAAAAAAGTACCTAGGCTTTAAAACAAGTTATTGATATCCTGCTATGGTAAAACCTCCATCCATATATGCAAAAGCCAACACCAAGTCTGTTAAGAAATCTCCTTAATTCACTATTCCGCGTGACAGTTAAATCTAATGGCCTGTGACTCAAGTTCGCATGAATTAGTCCCATGGAGAGAGAGTGTATGAATATGTAGGCGGAGGAGATGAGTTTGTGTAAATGAGTCTATGGGTTATGTAACAATGAGGCATTTTTGAAAGGGATCAGACTGCTCTTAGAAACATAAAACATGAAATTGCAACGACATTCCCGCATATTAATCCACTGCATTTTCGAGGGATATACATTTGTCTGATGCAAAATCGCCACTTTGGCGTGTTGACACNCAGTTAAATCTAATGGCCTGTGACTCAAGTTCGCATGAATTAGTCCCTTGGAGAGAGAGTGTATGAATATGTAGGCGGAGGAGATGAGTTTGTGTAAATGAGTCTATGGGTCATGTAACAATGAGGCATTTTTGAAAGGGATCAGACTGCTCTTAGAAACATAAAACATGAAATTGCAACGACATTCCCGCATATTAATCCACTGCATTTTCGAGGGATATACATTTGTCTGATGCAAAATCGCCACTTTGGCGTGTTGACACACGGATTGCTTATGCCAGCCAGAAAATATAACAATAGCAGATTAGTATTACAAACAATGAACGTCATCTTACCAACACCAAACACATCATCTTATCTTCCCAGAACAGTTGAAACCAAGATAATTAAAAGGCTCACAAAAAATGGGAAAGAAAAGGAGAAAAAAACAATACAACAAAAAAAATTAATAATAATAGAACTCACCCGAAAGAGCACCTTTGTTGAACAGTTGATCCCACTGCATGCTTTTCTACACTCTGCAAAGGCAAGAAAAAACCATCCACTAAAAACAAAATATGTCTAGCATTTAGCCCAGCAAAAAGGAGCAGCATGCATATCAGTCATCTCCATCTTCATCGTCAAGCCTGTGCTCACTGAAATGGTTAACCTTGAACTTCCATTCTCCTTTGATGGGGTCATAAGACACAAACTCAGCACCTTGATCCTCGGCATTTCTTTTGAGCAGCTCTTTGTACTTATCAATTCTTGGTCCCTCTGTATAGTGATGTCCAGTCTTTTTATCAAAACATTTTATGTTAGAAGCACCACCTCAGCAGGCTTGTTAAGACCTTGTCCAAAAGGAGGCTTCTTGTTCTCGTCCACATACACAATCACCTCCCGGTTGTTAAACTGGATGAGAGACTCAAGATCAAGTCGCCTCACATCCGTCTCCCCAATGAACTTGATGCTACCATAACCGTGCCGTCCAACCACAAAATCCTTCACACGGCGGCAAAACCCTTGTTCAGCCCTTTCCTTTGCCGCCAGTTCTTGGATTCTAGGTTCTGTATAATAGTCAGAGTGGCTGAGTTTTGGCATCAGTGCCTCAATGTCAGCCCCATGCTCATAAACAATTGCCGCCTCACCAGCACGGTGGCCAGTAACAGTAATGTACGNGTCTGAGTTTTGGCATCAGTGCCTCAATGTCAGCCCTATGCTCATAAACAATTGCCGCCTCACCAGCACGGTGGCCAGTAACAGTAATGTACGAATCCCCTTTCTGGATAGAATGATCATCATGGAGTCCATTAGGTTTTGGGTTTGCATTAACAGGATGAAGTCCTTCTTTGACAAGGCCATTTTCAACTGGACCATCTGCAAGAACAGCTCAATTACAAGTCAAATAAAGCACATTAATGCCATACCAAGTTCATACTGGTGGCACCTGTCAGAGTTGAGGTAAATTCAATTTGCTGCCAGGTTTAATTTAATGAAGTTTAGTTCAATCAAATGCACAATTAGCCATAACTTTACAGCATGCTACTTTATCAGCTAAGAACATTTTCTTGCTCATGTTATCTTTTAACAAATAACATTATAAAGCGCATATTTTGTTTTTCTGATCAATTTTCACGGCTACTATAATTTAAATAATTCGTGCATATCCACTGAAACACTACCAGAATCAAAAAGTGGGTATATGTTGTTAGCCATGGCAGCAAAAAAGCTCTGCTGGACCACAAGGACATTGGTATTGAACACAAAAGTCTTAGTAAGTGCTGAATCCAGAGATTCTCATCACAACCTCCCTTAAGTTGACTTGTAATTGTTAGCACCCTGCAAAACCTACACCGTAACAGTCCAAAATCTGAACTCACCAATCCAACACAAGCATACAAGGCATCAAGCTGGTCTATTTTGGCCACGCTAGCCTGCTTGGGATTTCAATGCCAACACAATTCAAAGCTAACATATTGCCGCCCTAACCTTTGCACATCTCAATCCATTCTGAAGCGGAACAACTGAGCCAAAAGTCAGTCTCTGCATGTTCAGTCTAATTTGAATTGACAGCTACTTAGAGTCCCTATCGCAGAAAAAATTCACCCTTTAAAGCCCACTTCTCCCAAAATAAAGGAAGAAGAAATGGAAAAAAGAACTGTTAACTTTTAAAAAATAAAGAATTTTTGGGTAATAACCTTACAAATAATCAAACAGCAGATGAAATTTTTAAGGAATGTCAGTAATTGAAGAGATTAACTAGACAGGCTAAGGAGGACACTGATAACAGCAAAATTTCTCGTTAAGAGCACAGACTTACTATCTTTATCCTCTGCACTTGATCCATACAAATTAGGGGTAGAAGCTGCTTCAGACCTTTTACCTACATATAAAGAACAGTGTTAAAAGATTCAGCAAATTGACATTGAAGCCTATATCTTAGATGGAAAAATAATAAACGATCGATTCATGAAGTGACTATCTTATTTGTATGGAGGGGAATAGGACAAATAATATGCTTCAGGTCCAGTATAAATGAATCAATACGCCAACATAAAATGCCAGTATTTCTCACTATAATCAAAAAAGTCCATACGGCAATATAAGGTGAAGATAACACCATGAAGCATATAATCAAGCTATTGACCATGAAACTTATCATTCATTTAGTTGGCCAAGAAACTTATATAATCAAGCTATTGACCATGATCAAGTAACACTAGGTGCCCCTTCAAACAAATCTTTTACAAAAAAGACGAGCTTGCAAGATATCTAATTTCTTACTACCAGGATAACTCCTTGTCCCAGGCCTAGGCCCCTACAATTAATCGGGTATGTTCTCTATTGTTTCTAACCCAAAGTCCACATACCCAAGTATACCAGGTACAAAATAGAAGAACAAAGTTACCATTCCAATGAGGTGGAGTGGATGTATCCTTTGGAGGTGATGTTTTGTCTGGATTTGCTCTAGACGGCCACTGTTCCAAGGGGCGAATTACCAAATCTCTTGGATTCTCCCAGGCAACATAAAGAGCATCCGCCTTAGGTGCACTGGGTGTCTCTTCATCATCGCTAAAAAATGGTACCTGCATACAAAAGCACCAACTAATGCATTTATTATCGTAAGTATCAATCTCCTGCCTATTAGCCCTGATTGATTGATACCCAATAGAAAGCCCATTAGGGACCAAACTATTATAGGTTTGAATTATGGTACTAAGTTTCTCTAGAAAAACCATCTTTACCTTTGGACCATCATTTTTAGGTTGATATTTCCTTACGGGCAACCTAATCTGCCTTTGAGAAAGGTGCCGAGAAGTCAACAATGACGATATCCTAACAGGAGCAGGTTTGTCAACCACCTGTTTGGAAAATGATGTCAGTCACCACGTGCACATTGCAGAAAGAACATCTCCCTAAGTTGTCCGTGAAAACTGAGTGCTAAGGCAAAGTAAAAGCCACCACAAACAGATATCAGGAATGAAAACAATTTTACTGCAGCTCATTGTCATATCATCATCCAATTATAAACCAAACATAGATCAGAACAGGTACGAAATTTTTTCTTTTACGTATGGCACTATATATCATTCTTACAGGCAAACTAGAAATTCCATATTGAATTGAAGGTGACATCCCTGTGCGACCAATTGACATATGAGGCATCACTGGTAGAGTTCCAAAAGGATTCGTAACAGGGGCTGGTTGTGCAACAGCAGAGCTCTGACTGGCAGACCTGTCAGAACATTAGAACTTCTTTATCTGATTTACAGCACATCTTCAACACTACGTACATATGTCAAAGCCTTTTCCGAATGACCAAGAGTGTTCATTGATAGAACAAATGTTGACACTGAAACATACAATCGTCCAAAAGTATTCTGACCAAAGATGCTTGGCGTGCCACCAAGGCCGCTTGTACCAGCTGTTAGACAAGGGAAATTTAATTAACAATATAACAAATAAAATGTCAAAAGGTATATCGAAAATGAAGAAAGATTATATAAAACGCACTTACCTGCCTGCATCTGTCCAAAGTTGCTAAAGCCAAACGCACCTGTACTCTGAGAGGGTTGAGAAACTTGAAAGGGTGTTGAAATGGAGGGCTTCAGATACAAATGACGAATGAAATTAGAACCTATCAGACACTAGAAAAGAAAATTCTTGAAAATGATTAGACAAGTTGTCAAACTAAGATAATTTTTGAGATAAGATCAACAATGAGATACCTATGACAATCCATGGCTTCATGATATAATTTCCATCACTTATTGAGCTTGTGCAGCCTCTATTCACAAAAACATAATGCCATACATAGTAGGGGTTCATGTTAAATTTACCATCTATATATGCATTGCAGGTTCAATTCCTAATAAAGGGGTCACCCGTACAATGGTGTGTCCACTAACATAAAGTCCATTTTTGCAATTGCAACCAGACGGTTCCTTCCCACTTTTTATTCTCTGTTTCTTTATGTGATTTCTTGTAATTGCAGCCAGTGAGTAGGATATGCTTTTATCCACTGGCATCTAGTGTCTTTGCCACATGCCAATCCATCAACACTCAAGAATGCTAGACCAATTCTGCCACATGTCAAACACACAGGGTTGGAGTCACCAAAACCATTTTTCTTGCCATAATAGTTGAAAATACAACCAAATTCACATAACCAAACATTTTGCTTTGCTAGATCCGGTCCCCTGGTATCAAGAGCTTCCTAGTTTCCAACACTAACAAGTACAGGTGTGATATTGTTAATAAGAAATTGCAATATATGTAACATAATTGAAGTCTCTCCTGACATACCTTGTGCATTTTATCAATCTCAACTAAGCTAGAAAAGGCCTGGTCCTAACTATTTTTGGTCTACCCTGCCGTTCAACTTTGTGCCTTTTCTCGATTGAAAATTTACTGAAAAGGCAGCACCAAAAAAATGATAATTAACTTTCGGTTGTTTGACCAAATCCTGATGGGTTGCTTGTAGATAGCAGAGATGGAGTGCTTGAAAACAAATTCCCTCCAAATGCAGTAGAAGGTGTACTAAATATACTTGATTGCCCAAACGCTGGAGTACTCTGTCCAAAGGAGGAGGTAGTCTGTCCAAAAGCAGGAGTTGCCAGTCCCAGTGAAGGTGCACTTGACTGGAACAGTGGGGATGACTGAGTGTTGCCAAAACTTAAGCCAGAACCAAATGATGGAGTTGTTCCCTGAACTGATGAAGAACCAAAAACAGATGTTGATGATCCAAAAGCAGATAACCTTGATGATCCAAAAGGAGATGGGGAGGTACTGGCTCCAAATACAGGAGTTGAACCAAATATGGATAGTGTTGCTGATGAAGTTGACCCAAAAGGGTTAGATGTCGATGATGTCCCAAAGGGTGAAGAACCAAATGCAAGAGTAGATGTGGATCCCAAGCCGGAACTGCCAAAGGCTGGGGTTTTTGGCCCTCCCGAAATCAGATTAAAAATATTATTTAACATGGCAGGCAATGAGGTGTGTATCAGTTCGAGATTTCTACAAACATTTAGTAAAGCACCTTTATCACCCAATTTATAGTCCTCCCATCTGAGTTCTTCATGGATTTTATCCTTATAAACAGGCATAGCTGCTATTGACACCAGCTTTCCAGCAGGCTGTGTAACTGTTGTGCTATCTAACTCAGGTGTTGGCGTGTAGGGAGCCACTCTACTTCCCCCTCGATGGCCTCCAAAAGTTGACTGTCCAAAACCTGTAAACCCCGGATAAATTTGAATTTTTATGAAAAATGTCAAAACAGTAATTTATCACTACGGTACGGGTTGAAAACTCAAATTTTTCTAGAACTCGGATGACAAAACGGACCTCACTGTTGGATTCGTTTAGCGAAATCTAGTTACCCAGTCAATTTTCGTCGAATTCCGAAACAGTCGGATTTTTTACGTTTTACAAGGCGATCGGATGTCGTGTACCCTAAAAACGAGATATGGAATAAATTTTCAAAAGTCAAAACATAATTTAAAGGAAGTTCATATAAAAATATTTGAACTTGCACCGGGACGGGGACGAAATTTAATCTTTTCTGAAATAAATCGGACCCAAGAATGGAGAACGTGTGGTGCAATGAGGACCAAGCATTTAAAGAATATAAATAGAGNTATTGAGGATGAAAAGGGATTCACAGATATCTGACCAAATGTTGCCGACGAAGCAAATGGACTTGACTGTGTGCTCGAAGCGCTAAATCCAATTGCGCCAGCAGACTGACCAGCAGGACTTGGCCCTCCCGAAATCAGATTAAAAATATTATTTAACATGGCAGGCAATGAGGTGTGTATCAGTTCGAGATTTCTACAAACATTTAGTAAAGCACCTTTATCACCCAATTTATAGTCCTCCCATCTGAGTTCTTCATGGATTTTATCCTTATAAACAGGCATAGCTGCTATTGACACCAGCTTTCCAGCAGGCTGTGTAACTGTTGTGCTATCTAACTCAGGTGTTGGCGTGTAGGGAGCCACTCTACTTCCCCCTCGATGGCCTCCAAAAGTTGACTGTCCAAAACCTGTAAACCCCGGATAAATTTGAATTTTTATGAAAAATGTCAAAACAGTAATTTATCACTACGGTACGGGTTGAAAACTCAAATTTTTCTAGAACTCGGATGACAAAACGGACCTCACTGTTGGATTCGTTTAGCGAAATCTAGTTACCCAGTCAATTTTCGTCGAATTCCGAAACAGTCGGATTTTTTACGTTTTACAAAGCGATCGGATGTCGTGTACCCTAAAAACGAGATATGGAATAAATTTTCAAAAGTCAAAACATAATTTAAAGGAAATTCATATAAAAATATTTGAACTTGCACCGGGACGGGGACGAAATTTAATCTTTTCTGAAATAAATCGGACCCGAGAATGGAGAACGTGTGGTGCAATGAGGACCAAGCATTTAAAGAATATAAATAGAGAAGATACATCAGATTTCTCCCCATACTCATCAGATTTTTCAGAAAATCAAAAGAAGAAAGGGAAACTCTACTTTCTCTCTACGATCTACGCCTCCACGTTACTCAAATCAAGAGGTAAGATTTTTTTCCTAATTAATTTATTTTCAACCTAGGGTTCCATATGATATGGGTAGCATGATTTGAAATGAATTCTCTTATTTAATGTACTCCTAGTGTGAAAAATGAGTATAAAAATATGTTAAACCAATTTTGAATAAATTGAGTTTGTAAAATTTACTTGTTTGGTAAATTCATAAAAAATATAAATACTTGAAATGTAGAAAATGGGTATTAAGAATGATTAAAATCAATTCTAGCATGAATTGGATATGTAGAAATTACTTATTGTGATTTCTTGAGAAATGTAATTATTTGGGCATAATATGAGTTACATAATTTTGTGCCTTGAAGGTGTTTCATAAAATGGCTATTTGGATTAACATGCTTGGAATATATATGAAAAGGGTAAAGTGTTAGAGATGTAATCTCATGTTTAGCACTTACCTATGATACTTGAAATGTGAAGAATGCATATTAAAAATAGTTAAAATCAATTCTAGCATAAATTGGGTATGTAGAAATTACTTCTTGTGATTTCTTAAAATATGATGAAATTTCGCATATTATGTATTTACATGATTTGGTATCTTAAAAGTGTTTGATTAAATGTCTATGTGGATTAAGTGCGTTATTTGCATTGATTATGATATAACATGTTTAAAATTTGATGTTGAGAAATGTTGATATATGAATATGATATATTGACATTGAGGTTGTTTACGTTAGTTATATGCTTATGATGTAATTTACCATAAAAAAAAGTTGTTGGATATTGAATTGTTCATAATGTGCTCATGATATATTGAACATGATATTGTAATTGTAATTGAGATCCTAGTTGCATAATGACATGAAATGTAATTATACATTTATATTGCATATGCACAGAAAGCATCACATTTGTGGGCATTTGACATAAGTGTGGGTGTATGTGTATGGTTTGATCAAATATTATTCTTGGTGAATGATACGTGGTCTCGGGATAGTTGGACCGAGGTTTAATTGAATCGCACGGTTTGCATTGAAAATAGAGTCAGAGGTAGCAAGAAAGGCTAGATTCTCCCTCGAGTCCAAGACTCAGTAATTCGGATACGCACTCCGTTGGTATTGAGTCCATAAAATGTATCGGGGTACGCAGAGCCGTTGGTGAAAATTCATTAATGTCGTGTCGGTTGGATGCCCGTTGATGTGAGTCCATAAATACCCACCCCAAAAAAAGACTCGGGATTTAAAAAGGTCATTAGATGTGTAACATCAATAACGGAGGCTTGGAATGCCCAGATTCATATGAATAGCATTGCATGTGTTGAGAGAGCCAGTAAAGATTCGGGTTGAGTTGCATGTGTAAGTCTTATCTCACATCATGACATAGCATTGAAGATTCAATTATTAAATTGCATATTCTTGAATAGAGTGATTGTTGTTTGTAAATTGCATGTAAACATTTCATATACATCTATGTTGAGAAGTAACCTCTTTAGTCCAGGACATGCATCGGTGGACGACTCTCATTCGGACTCTCATTGATGAAGAAAAATCGAAATGTGATTTTTAAACTATGCTTTTGTAAAACTAAGATGTCAATTAATTTTTGGACATTTAATGTATGTAAAGAATTGTAATCGAATTCTTATGAACTATTTTAATATAAAATTGCATGTTGTTATATAAGTATGGATAAATGGACTCGATGTGATTAATGTTGTATGATTGCACAGGTTGTATTTTGAGTAGAGCTTCCCGTATAAAGGAGACTCTGTCCGAATTTTGTTAAGTTATGGATCCCGGTAAATGAGACATAATTGTGTGATATCGAATTACAAAGTATCTACGGGTATTTCACAGGTTGATAGGTGATCAACGAGGTAATTACGGACACCCAGATTATGGGGCATCACAGCAAAAGGGTTGGAAGATATTGAGGATGAAAAGGGATTCACAGATATCTGACCAAATGTTGACAACGAAGCAAATGGACTTNGAAAGGCTAGATTCTCCCTCGAGTCCAAGACTCAGTAATTCGGATACGCACTCCGTTGGTATTGAGTCCATAAAATGTATCGGGGTACGCAGAGCCGTTGGTAAAAATTCATTAATGTCGTGTCGGTTGGATGCCCGTTGATGTGAGTCCATAAATACCCACTCCAAAAAAAGACTCGGGATTTAAACAGGTCATTAGATGTGTAACATCAATAACGGAGGCTTGGAATGCCCAGATTCATATGAATAGCATTGCATGTGTTGAGAGAGCCAGTAAAGATTCGGGTTGAGTTGCATGTGTAAGTCTTATCTCACATCATGACATAGCATTGAAGATTCAATTATTAAATTGCATATTCTTGAATAGAGTGATTGTTGTTTGTAAATTGCATGTAAACATTTCATATACATCTATGTTGAGAAGTAACCTCTTTAGTCCAGGACATGCATCGGTGGACGACTCTCATTCGGACTCTCATTGATGAAGAAAAATCGAAATGTGATTTTTAAACTATGCTTTTGTAAAACTAAGATGTCAATTAATTTTTGGACATTTAATGTATGTAAAGAATTGTAATCGAATTCTTATGAACTATTTTAATATAAAATTGCATGTTGTTATATAAGTATGGATAAATGGACTCGATGTGATTAATGTTGTATGATTGCACAGGTTGTATTTTGAGTAGAGCTTCCCGTATAAAGGAGACTCTGTCCGAATTTTGTTAAGTTATGGATCCCGGTAAATGAGACATAATTGTGTGATATCGAATTACAAAGTATCTACGGGTATTTCACAGGTTGATAGGTGATCAACGAGGTAATTACGGACACCCAGATTATGGGGCATCACAGCAAAAGGGTTGGAAGATATTGAGGATGAAAAGGGATTCACAGATATCTGACCAAATGTTGAAAACGAAGCAAATGGACTTGACTGTGTGCTAGAAGCGCTAAATCCAATTGCGCCAGCAGATTGACCAGCAGGACTTGGCCCTCCTAAAATCAGATTAAAAATATTATAATTGACACGGCAGGCAATGAGGTGTGTATCAGTTCAAGATTTCTACAAACATTTAGTAAAGCACCTTTATCACCCAATTGATAGTCTTCCCATCTGAGTTCTTCATGGCTTTTATCCTTGTAAACAGGCATAGCCGCAATTGACTCCAGCTTTCCAGCAGGCTGTGTACCTGTGCCACTATCTAACTCGGGTGTTGGCGTGTAGGGAGCCACTCTACTTCCCCCTCGATGGCCTCCAAAAGCTGACTGTCCAAAACCAGAGCTCCCATATGTTGGTGTTGTAGCCTGGGCTCCTGCAAGACAGTTTACAAGGGCATAAATTCAGTAAAAGCAGTAGAAATAAACAATGACCAATAGGGTGGCCAAATTCCTCATGGTTTATTAACTTGCAGAATTGAAACCTTCAGTACACTGATAAATCACTCACCAAATGGAGCACTCTGAGCTCCAAAGGGCGATGTAGTTGTACCAAATGGACTGCTTCCAAATGCAGAAGTTGATTGGCCAAATGCTGGAGTGGACCCAAAACTAAATGAAGGAGTACTCAAACCACCAAAAGCTGAAGTAGTTGAGGCACCAAATGCCGGAGTGCTTGAGGCACCAAATGCTGGAGTGCTTGATGATCCAAATACAGAAGTACTAGAGGCACCAAATGCTGGAGTGCTTGATCCAAATACTGGGGAACTAGATTCAGAAAATGTAGTGCTGGTTGCACCAAATGCAGGGGTTGCAGTAGAACCAAAGGCTGGGGTGTTTGTGGCACCAAAGGCAGGTGCGCTTGTGCCACCAAAAGCTGAAGTAGTTGAGGCACCAAATGCCGGAGTGCTTGAGGCACCAAATGCTGGAGTGCTTGATGATCCAAATACAGAAGTACTAGAGGCACCAAATGTTGGAGTGCTTGATCCAAATACTGGGGAACTAGATACAGAAAATGTAGTGCTGGTTGCACCAAATGCTGGGGTTGCTGTAGAAGCAAAGGCTGGGGTGTTTGTGGCACCAAAGGCAGGTGCGCTTGTGCCACCAAAGGCCGACGAGCTTGATGAACCAAAGGCAGGAGTACTTGAAGCAACAAAAGTAGGTTGACTAGGTGCACCAAAAGGAGTAGAAGAACCTGTATTTTTATGATAAACAAACAAAAAGAGACGTGAGTTCAAAGTAAGAAATTAAGAATAAGTTGGATAGAGATTAAGAAAATGCAACAGAGACGACATAAATGAAATCAGAAGGAAAATACCACATGAATGAACAGCATGTAATATGATATCGGCATTGCAACCTCAATAGAAAAGGGATTCAATCAAGGAGTCAAAGAGACTCCATGAGCAAGCATCAACCAACCACGAGTACCTGTTAAAAGTGATTTCTTGTTTGGATAGTTTTAGCATGTTCTGTAATTTAATTAAAAAAACCATTTCCATGTTTCCTTTTTCCAAAGACAGCTTTGACTTTCTAACGTTGTAAATTTGAAGATGAATAACTCAACTTCAAGGATCGTTATACCCTTTTCTCAAAAGGATTTTGAGTGTGAAATAATATCAAGGAAAATGAAAACACAAAAAAGCTAAAAGCAAATCCAAATGCAGCCTTTTTTTTGAAGCTCTTGGCTTCCACGCATGGGTGCAGCAGCGAGAGATTTCCTAGACCAGCTGATTTCAATTAATTGATTAGGTTACGGTTAGTTCTAATATTGGGTGTACATGCAAGAAAGTGTAAGGTAATGAGGTGTTTTGTGGCATGCCTTTACTTTCTCTTCACTAGGTCTGAGCACTGCCAACAATGGTACCACCAGCTACCTTTGGGAAGATGTAATCCACCGTCAGCTTTATGTTGTGGGTGTCTTGTATTCCACTCTAACTGGCTTGAAAGTTGTTCTCCCTAGGGATTTTGAACGGAGGAATTCCAAGAAATTCCAATTCAAGAAAAAGACCAATTAGAAACTCTATTTATTAGGAAACAAGGTGTTTTGGGTTTATAAAATGTATTTATAGACCACTTAGTTTCTCTTATGGATTTTGGCCCCTAGTTTTGGGCATTCTTGGTTAGAGAACTTTGTGTATTCTCCCTTTTATTAATAGTGAAATTTTGTCGTCGTGCTTTGCCATGTATGTAAGCTTGTGTTTTGAGCAGAACCACGTAAATTTGTGTGTTCTGTTTTTCTTATTTTGCTCCGTTTATTATTTGTTTGTGGCTTTTGTTTATAACACTTTATCACAAACAGTTGCCTCTCTTCTGCCTCTAATGTTGCATTTAAAAGAGCAAATCCAAAGAGAATAGATGAAAAACATACGAAATGAAGCTTCCAAGCATTTGATCAAAGGAGATTCATAGTGCATATGCTGATATCATTTCTTTGAACCAAACAAAGTGTATGGATGGAAAGAAAAAGAAGAAAGAACGCAGTGTGTCATAAAAGAAAATTAAACGAAGATGACCATGCAAAAGAAATGTAGGCCCTTATTTTTGAATTTTTATATCCAACATGAAAATTTTGAGGACCCATTGATAGCATATGGAGTAGATATTCCACAAAAGAAGCACTTCACAATCCGACTAGTGTTTAAGATACCAAAACACTGAATAAAAACATCCGCAACTCCGGTTTTCTCCTTATAGATTCATATTAAATCCTAAAGGATACTAGAATACTTAAGCATGCCCAAAACATCTATAGACAGCATATTACACATAATTGTACCACATAAAAAAGAGGAAAGGGCAAATAGTTGTCAAACACTCCATAAATACACTTACCACTAAATGATGATGATGAACTACCAAAGGCATGAGTTTATGTTGCTTCAAAAACAGGCGTTGAACTTCCAAAAGCTGGGGTAGATGAAGCACCAAACACTGGGGTCGATGATAAAGGCGAAGAAGATTGGGTTGCACCAAACACGCCAGTAGAAATGTCACCAAAAATGGAACCCCCTGTTTGTGAACCAAAAGTGGATGTACTGCCGAAGGGTTTAGGAGCAAATGGATTGCCACTTGCATTGTTAGTCTACCCAAAAACTGATTGGGACCCAAAAGGGCTGAGGTGACTGTCCAAACGGGCTACTAGATGACTGCCCGAAGACTGTAAACAGTTCAACACTAATCAGTACCCAAAAAAAAGATCAGGTGAACAGACCAATAGTAACTATTTGCTGGTGAACTCCAAGTAACAGTACGTAGAAAACTTAAGGAAACAACAAATGCCAAAGACTAACAGGAGCCCTGTCAATATATACTAAACATTCATATATAAATGAAAGAGTAACACTGATAGCAGTACATTCTACCAAAAGCTCCTATCATATATTTCATGGCAAACAAACGAGACACCCAATGAAATGATTAGAAACAATCGTTACAAGGCAAGTCTCTGAGAAAACAAGCATTACAATGCAAACTCGCTTTCCAGTTTCTATAGTTGGAGTTAGTCAAAAAGATTCTATACGTGTAAACAATTAAGACAAAACATCAGCATGATTGAAAGACTTAAAGGGAAAGAAGCCAGAAGTAGCTGCAAACTTTACGGTTTCCCAATTCTTTGTGTAGGAACTAAAATCAATTATCTAACGCATACACAAAGCAAGGGGCATAAATGCCAACTTGCCCAAACAACTCATGGTCCTGAGAAAACTTGCAACTATCATTAACTGGCCAAAAATTCCTTTTCTAAAATAAACAGAAAAGGAAGAAAAGGCAAAAAAAAAAAACCAAGCAACAAAAGAAGGAAAAACAAAACATTGTTGAACAACCAGTAACCAATATATTTTTTTCGATTAGATAGTAATCAATATTCATCTATTTGCAAATAAAACAGTGTATAAGGCAAACATCCAGGACCATGTTTCACTAAAACAGGGAAACAAAAATCTCAAACAAACACCAAATACATTACTACAAAAACAAAAAGACCAACACCAAAGATAAAGAAAACACTTACGGTTGGTGGAGCCAAACATTATCTCTTGATGACTTCTATAAAGTCCAAAACCAGCAAAATGCTCCTGATCCCAAACGGAATTACAATCATACACAAAAATCAAATGAATGTTCTACAATAACTGTACAGCTTTGAATGGATAGTATAGATCATGTGAGCATAATTGAACTTCTTAACAACACCAAATAAAAACAAAAATCCACCTCAAATAACCTACAATTAAACTCCAAAATCGTTGTCAATTCACTTACAATAATGTGCATATAGACATGTAATATTTGTTACATTACGTAGTTACCAAGAGGAGTGTATAGGATTTGGAATTGTGCTGCTCACATTTAGGTCTCTAAACCTAGATCTCCGGACACTTCTAATTAAAATTAAGCATTAGACTTTAAATCATGAATGAATCTAGGGTTCCAAAGCCAACTGAATCAAAACTTGAAGTGTGTACGTATATCCATGCAGAGAGGGGGAGAGAGGGAGATGTTTCCAGTATTGCAGAAGAAATTATATACAGAGGATTGGGTAAGGGATAGGATTGTACCTGAGAGGGAGAGAAAAGAGGTAGACAGATTGCACCAAAGCTTGATCTGACAGTAGAGAAATGGTGGCGTAGTTCTCTAACCCGTTATGTTTGTATGAGAGAGGACCTGAGTATAAAGGTACGTGAATCGAAATTAGGGACGGCAGTAAACGGCGAAAATGAGTTAATCGTTCAAATTCGTTTCGTTTGAATTGCGATGGATTGTTGGCATCGGACAGTGAACGTACGGGATAAAGGCGGGGATCAACTTATCGTTATCCCCTCCTTATCCCGGCTACCCATTATATATATAAAAATTTATTATAAATTGTATCTTAAAAGATAGTTTGAATTTTAATTTCTATCATCAAAGATTAAAAATTTTAATTTGTATTTTCAAATATAAAAATTTGTATCAATTTATACCCTTAAAGATCAAAAATATTAATTTATACCCTCAAAGATAAAAGTTTATATCAATATGTACCCCAAAAATCAAAAATATCAATTTACACCCTCAAATATAGAAATTTATATTAATATGCACTTAAAACTAACTGTCATCAATTTACTGCCTGAAACTAAATTGATAAATTATACCTACATTCTTTTATACTTGTCACTTAATCATTTGGACCCCTTCACAAAATAAAAGGTAATATGAAATTATAATTATATTTAAGTGATATATTGCATTGGATATAAAAAATATTATATAAATACCTACATTCTATTAGACATTTAAATGGTAAGCTTAATTTTAAATTTTATATTATATCGGACCCACAAAATAAATGGCAATATAAAATTATAATTTTTTATTATGATAAAATCATATTTTTTTAATAGTTATATTAACAGATATCAACTAAAAAGAGTTATGTGTTACACGGGCACAAACGTCATGAGATGTAAGAGTAATATTCTAAATGTGAAGAGGTCCAAATAATTAAGTGACAAGTATGAGGGGATCTAAATATAATTTATCAATTTAATTTTAGACAGCAAACTGATAGCGGTTAGTTTTAGGTGCATATTTATACAAATTTATATCTTTAAGTGTGCAAATTAAGATTTTTGATCTTTGGGGGTGCACATTGATATAAATTTATATCTTTGAGAGTGCAAATTAAAATTTTTTATCTTTAGGGGTATAAATTGATAATCGAATGATCTTTTAGGATGTAATTTATAATTAACCCTATAAATAAATAAAAATACTCTCAAGCTCTAACTAAACATATTTACTGTAACTACTATTTTAAAAATATGGTAATCAAACTAAAAAGTGGCATTGCAATGTGGTAATCTTATCAACTTTTTTTCCTGATTGTTCTTTTTTCTATTTGTGCTCACCAATTGAAACTATTAAGAGTTTGGATTGATTGTGCTTTAAAAACATATAAGAGAGAGTAAGATCGTTTTACATTTTATCATGGGTAGAAATATTGTGAATGGAGATTGTTGAGTTTATCTGCTAGAGTGAACTAAGAAATGAAAAGAATTATTGAATTAGTGAAATTTTAAGTTTTTATATTTTAACATTTTATGACTGTAATATGAATTGTAATAACAAAAATTCTTCTAAGAAACTTCAAGTGTAGTGCTATTGTTTTTTTAGTTCTATTTTATTTTATTTTTCTTCATTTCTCTCTAATAGTTTCGTTTCTCTTTTTATAGTTTAATGACACTTTAAATAGAATACTATATTGTTTTGACTTTTACATTTTACAATTTACATTATGTTGTGTTAGACTACGTTAGAATGTTGTTGGATTATTTAAAATATTGAATTTATTTAAAATTTTGGATTATGCTACTTGGGCTTGGGTTTAGGTGGGTACAGGGATTAGAAATTTACCCACGGACGGAGATGGAGATGAAAACTATACCCATTAACAGGGGTGGACCGGAGATGGACGGAGTTTTTTTAAGCAGGTATGAGGATGCAGACTACACTCTCCGCCCCCGCTTCGATCCACTGACATCCCTAATCGAAATCACTTGCACGAGCAAAGATGACCAGTCTAACCCAGTTGCAAGCATCAGTTTTAAAAACCAGCATTAGTTTTAAAACCCAACCCAAGATCAATCCGAAGGAACGGGACCTATGGGCACCGATTCAATCAATAATATAATAAAAAAAATAAATAATTATAAATAATAATAAATAAGTATAATATAATTCAAATTTGAAAAGATAAATAAAATAACTTTTATTTTTTACGGTTAAAATTTTTTTNGGGTATAAATTGATAATCGAATGATCTTTTAGGATGTAATTTATAATTAACCCTATAAATAAATAAAAATACTCTCAAGCTCTAACTAAACATATTTACTGTAACTACTATTTTAAAAATATGGTAATCAAACTAAAAAGTGGCATTGCAATGTGGTAATCTTATCAACTTTTTTTCCTGATTGTTCTTTTTTCTATTTGTGCTCACCAATTGAAACTATTAAGAGTTTGGATTGATTGTGCTTTAAAAACATATAAGAGAGAGTAAGATCGTTTTACATTTTATCATGGGTAGAAATATTGTGAATGGAGATTGTTGAGTTTATCTGCTAGAGTGAACTAAGAAATGAAAAGAATTATTGAATTAGTGAAATTTTAAGTTTTTATATTTTAACATTTTATGACTGTAATATGAATTGTAATAACAAAAATTCTTCTAAGAAACTTCAAGTGTAGTGCTATTGTTTTTTTAGTTCTATTTTATTTTATTTTTCTTCATTTCTCTCTAATAGTTTCGTTTCTCTTTTTATAGTTTAATGACACTTTAAATAGAATACTATATTGTTTTGACTTTTACATTTTACAATTTACATTATGTTGTGTTAGACTACGTTAGAATGTTGTTGGATTATTTAAAATATTGAATTTATTTAAAATTTTGGATTATGCTACTTGGGCTTGGGTTTAGGTGGGTACAGGGATTAGAAATTTACCCACGGACGGAGATGGAGATGAAAACTATACCCATTAACAGGGGTGGACCGGAGATGGACGGAGTTTTTTTAAGCAGGTATGAGGATGCAGACTACACTCTCCGCCCCCGCTTCGATCCACTGACATCCCTAATCGAAATCACTTGCACGAGCAAAGATGACCAGTCTAACCCAGTTGCAAGCATCAGTTTTAAAAACCAGCATTAGTTTTAAAACCCAACCCAAGATCAATCCGAAGGAACGGGACCTATGGGCACCGATTCAATCAATAATATAATAAAAAAAATAAATAATTATAAATAATAATAAATAAGTATAATATAATTCAAATTTGAAAAGATAAATAAAATAACTTTTATTTTTTACGGTTAAAATTTTTTTAAATTTTACTTTAAAGTTAATTCAACGACTAATATTAACATCTCAAATTTAATAGAAAAAATAAGTATCTAAGGGGTATGTTTGGAATGATATTTTAAAAGTACTTATAAGACTTATAACTTCTCATAAGTACTTTAAATAAAAAAATTAGTGTTTAGAACCATTTCACCACCACTACCCCCACCACATCACCACTATCATCACCGCCACCACCTCACCACCCCAACTTACCCCCACCACCACCACTAGTACCACCACCATTNGTTCTAACTAAACATATTTACTGTAACTACTATTTTAGAAATATGGTAATCAAACTAAAAAGTGACATTGCTATGTGGTAATCTTATCAACTTTTTTTTCTGATTGTTCTTTTTTCTATTTGTGCTCACCAATTGAAACTATTAAGGGTTTGGATTGATTATGCTTTAAAAACATATAAGAGAGAGTAAGATCGTTTTACATTTTATCATGGGTAGAAATATTGTGAATGGAGATTGTTGAGTTTATCTGCTAGAGTGAACTAAGAAATGAAAAGAATTATTGAATTAGTGAAATTTTAAGTTTTTATATTTTAACATTTTATGACTGTAATATGAATTGTAATAACAAAAATTCTTCTAAGAAACTTCAAGTGTAGTGCTATTGTTTTTTTAGTTCAATTTTATTTTATTTTTCTTCATTTCTCTCTAATAGTTTCGTTTCTCTTTTTATAGTTTAATGACACTTTAAATAGAATACTATATTGTTTTGACTTTTACATTTTACAATTTACATTATGTTGTGTTAGACTACGTTAGAATGTTGTTGGATTATTTAAAATATTGAATTTATTTAAAATTTTGGATTATGCTACTTGGGCTTGGGTTTAGGTGGGTACAGGGATTAGAAATTTACCCACGGACGGAGATGGAGATGAAAACTATACCCATTAACAGGGGTGGACCGGAGATGGACGGAGTTTTTTTAAGCAGGTATGAGGATGCAGACTACACTCTCCGCCCCCGCTTCAATCCACTGACATCCCTAATCGAAATCACTTGCACGAGCAAAGATGACCAGTCTAACCCAGTTGCAAGCATCAGTTTTAAAAACCAGCATTAGTTTTAAAACCCAACCCAAGATCAATCCGAAGGAACGGGACCTATGGGCACCGATTCAATCAATAATATAATAAAAAAAATAAATAATTATAAATAATAATAAATAAGTATAATATAATTCAAATTTGAAAAGATAAATAAAATAACTTTTATTTTTTACGGTTAAAATTTTTTTAAATTTTACTTTAAAGTTAATTCAACGACTAATATTAACATCTCAAATTTAATAGAAAAAATAAGTATCTAAGGGGTATGTTTGGAATGATATTTTAAAAGTACTTATAAGACTTATAACTTCTCATAAGTACTTTAAATAAAAAAATTAGTGTTTAGAACCATTTCACCACCACTACCCCCACCACATCACCACTATCATCACCGCCACCACCTCACCACCCCAACTTACCCCCACCACCACCACTAGTACCACCACCATTACACTGTCGTTGTCACACTACCACCACCGTTGTTGCCGCCACCATTACCACTGTCACCACCCTACCACCAGCACCACCACCTCACAACTACCACCACCACTGTTTTCACTACCCTACCACAATCACCATCCCCACCCCCACTACCCCACCACCTTCATCACCACTATCACCCACCACTACCATCACCACCCCACCGCCACCTCTATACAAAAACCACCACTACCATCACCGCCACCATCCCCACCCCCACTACCCCACCACCTTCATCACCACTATCACCCACCACTACCATCACCCCACCATCCCTAATGACTACCGTTGTCGCCACCGCCACCCCCGTCATCACCGCCACCCTCGTCATCACCGCCATTGCCTCACTACCATCACCACCATCGCTACCCATCACCGATTGCTACCATTGTCGTCTATTGCCACCACTCATCTCTATCATTATCTCGTTTTTATATTTATTACCACTACTACTATCATCTCACTACCACCGTCGCCCACCGTCAATACCCACCAACTCCATTATTACCCACCCCCCACCACACATACCATCATCACCCACCATTGTCGTCACCCACCCCCACTACACCTACCACTACCGTCATTCGCCACCACCCATTACACTGTCGTTCAGAAGCACCCGTTGTCGCCCACCATCACTATCGTCACCGCCTCACCACCACAAACCACCACCACCATTGTCGCTCCACCACCACCACTACTAACCATCATCTTCGTCGCTCATCATCGCCGTCACCTATGGTTGCCACTACCACCATCGTCACCCAAAATCTACCACCACCGTTGTCATCCATCACAACTATCACCGTCTCCTACCACCACCACTATCATCGCTCACCTCTACTACAACCGATGTTTAACTTTTTTTTGTTTTTTCTCTATATTTGTGATTTAATTTTGGATGCAAGTACAAATATGTTTATTGTTTACTATTTTTTTTATTACTTTGTGCCTTTGGGCACGAGCAATAACTAATACTTATAAAAAATAGCATGCTTAATATAAATTAGATCAAACAGAAAAACCCAAAATCATTAAGCATGTATCCAATGCATTAAATTTCCAATAATGTAAAGTTAAATAAAGAACTTTCTTATTTGTTATACAAGAAAACACTGCTTTATATATAATCAGTTCATTAACAATTTCTAAGAGGAAGCATCTGCAGAAGCATCTGTAACAAAACAAGACAAATGGGTCATCAGAAAAGCAGAAGATAAAAATGAAAAGCCTAACAAAAAATGGATCAAGCGGTGTCAATTTCGACGTTGTAGCTTCTTCCTTCAACAACAAACATCGATTTTAGTTTTATTAGATGATAATGTAGTTAATATTTATACATTTAGGCAATATCAAAAACCAAGTCTAAGTAACATAAACTAGAGAGAGTAAGAGAATAAGGATGTACTTGATGTGCGATGTCTCTCATTTGAGGCAAGGGAATGTCATAGAGAATGAGGGGTGAAGAAAATCGTTGATGAAGCTCGTCCCTCTCCTGTCGTCGACTNCCTGTGAAGACCTTGGTTTCCTTTCTCCTTAGAACACAAGGATTCAGAGGTACGAGCCTATAGAACAGATCCTGTTCAAGTAAGGTCGTACCTCTGAATCCTTGTGTTCTAAGGAGAAAGGAAACCAAGGTCTTCACACAAAANAGCTCAGAAAGAGATAGAGACTAAGACAGAAAGAGAGTGTGGGAAAAACATGAGTCAACTGTTGAGTAGATATTTTTAAGAACTTGATGATACTCAAAACATGACTATGGTTGCAACTGATGATACTTAGAATATGGCTAAGATTGAGCTTGGGTGTTAAGCTTGGCCCTTCTAAGGTCAAATTGCACAACTCATCATGGACAACCAAATACGTTCAGGTCAGCACCTCATCCCCAACAACAATGCCCTCATGAGGATAGCAAGGATGGAAGTTGGCTTCCACCAAAATACCATGCATAAACCATAACAATCTTATATTTAGGCAAGAAATTCGCAACTACCTCAACGTTATCCACGGTAATTGCATAACAGACACATCCGTTACAAAGAAGAGGCAAGGATCACACCATGGGATCAGGCAAGACTCTAGAATACTATAANTCACATAAAAGGCGCCTTTTGTATGCTACTTGCTACTTGGGTACTGCTCTCTTATGGTGCTTCGGCTTATATGGGGGTGGGGAGACGACTCTTTCCCCGATGTGGGACNCACAATGAGAGATAAGCAACTAGTCTAAACAAATACTATAGGTAATTCTTCCCTTTTATCAATAAAAATTTTTCCCAGGAGTAAGAGTCTCTCTTGAGAGTGGAATAGCTAGGCTTTCGAGCTGGTGAACTACTATAAACTTCATGCTTGCAATGCCCCATCACTCTTGTTCAATTCTCAAGAGCTTAGGAGCTCTAGTTGGATTATCCAGTGACTCCCTGGGAGTTGCAACCCTGTTCAATTGCACAACACACACCATCAAAACTTTTTTTTTTTTAACTTTGTTTTTTTGGTTTTTTAATGTTGTCTGTTGGATTATGGACCCAAACTATTGAAATGAAATTTTTTTTATTTGACTTAAATTTTTAGGACTTCTTAGTAGAGCTTAAAATTTTAATTAATGTAAACTTTTGATGTGAGCTAACTATATAAAAAATGGTCATTTNAACTCAGAAAGAGATAGAGACTAAGACAAAAAGAGAGTGTGGGAAAAACATGAGTCAACTGTTGAGTAGATATTTTTAAGAACTTGATGATACTCAAAACATGACTAAGGTTGCAACTGATGATACTTAGAATATGGCTAAGATTGAGCTTGGGTGTTAAGCTTGGCCCTTCTAAGGTCAAATTGCACAACTCATCATGGACAACCAAATACGTTCAGGTCAGCACCTCATCCCCAACAACAATGCCCTCATGAGGATAGCAAGCATGGAAGTTGGCTTCCACCAAAATACCATGCATAAACCATAACAATCTTATATTTAGGCAAGAAATTCGCAACTACCTCAACGTTATCCACGGTAATTGCATAACAGACACATCCGTTACAAAGAAGAGGCAAGGATCACACCATGGGATCAGGCAAGACTCTAGAATACTATAAATAAGAGGCATATCCTTCGCAATGAGAGATAAGCAACTAGTCTAAACAAATACTATAGGTAATTCTTCCCTTTTATCAATAAAAATTTTCCCCAGGAGTAAGAGTCTCTCTTGAGAGTGGAATAGCTAGGCTTTCGAGCTGGTGAACTACTATAAACTCCATGCTTGCAATGCCCCATCACTCTTGTTCAATTCTCAAGAGCTTAGGAGCTCTAGTTGGATTATCCAGTGACTCCCTGGGAGTTGCAACCCTGTTCAATTGCACAACACACACCATCAAAACTTTTTTTTTTTTAACTTTGTTTTTTTGGTTTTTTAATGTTGTCTGTTGGATTATGGACCCAAACTATTGAAATGAAATTTTTTTTATTTGACTTAAATTTTTAGGACTTCTTAGTAGAGCTTAAAATTTTAATTAATGTAAACTTTTGATGTGAGCTAACTATATAAAAAATGGTCATTTGGAAGCTGATACACGATATTGAACTTAATTGTCAAAAAGTACATAGAAAAAAATGTCTTGTAAAAAAGTTCACTTAAGATATAGAAATACTTGAATATCCTTTTAATGTAAATAATTTCCCTTATATATATATACGCACACGCTAGTTGATGCTTACGTGCGTTGCACGTGAATCTTGAGTAAAAAAATATTGTATTTTAAAATCGTGCATCATTTTTTTCCAAAAACAAATATGGTCTTATCATCTTGGTATAAGGATTGAACGGGCAATATTGGCCCAGCTCTCATAGAATTGGGGTGAGCCGAAGTGACGAGGAAATGACATTAGATGCATCACCTTGAGCTATAGAAAGTGATATTATCAATCATCAATAAGACAACCAACAATGAGAAGTGCCGATACATTCATTACTCAAAAGAAGAGAGAAAATATTTTCATATAGTTCATGAAAACCAAGCCCTATAAGCACCAAATGAGCATACAAGACAGTACCAGCATCAGATAGTAGAGCTTTCGGATTAGGTTTTCCTTGGTTTTGTGAAAGAAAAGTTGTACACTAAGAGAGAAGAAAGATTTTCCAATTACAAGCTGGCAGTACCCGTGTAGAAGAAATAATAATAAAAAAAAGAAAGCATAGAACTCTTAAATTTTCACCCTAGGAAATAATCTTGAAAATATAAAAATTTCTCACACAAAAATCAGGGTCATTGGCAAAAAATATCAAATGTGTGGCAATTCCTCTCCCATCTACTTAACAGGATAAATACATGTTGTCATACATCTCTCTCAAAAAGAAACAGAACCAATTAGTAGGAACCAAAAACCTTAACTTCAACTAATCTACAAATCTTACAACAGAGAATAAATTGATTGAGCTGCTGCTCTATTAACACCAAGAATTTCGTAGTACTTTGTGTTGTCACTTTGTTTGGGTGTCCTCATAATTTCTAAACATCATCCAATCTTCAAACCAAATCCCAATTTGCCAATCAAACTAAAACCAGACAATTATGCATTAGTATACACCCACACCCCACACAAGTCAATTTTAATGCTCTTGTGATTATAATTTTAAATTTTAAAATAAGGACTTGTTGATTTGTTTAGAGGTAAAATTAGAAAATAAAACCAACTAGTGCCCCAAGTATAAGAGTTGATAGTGCTCAAAAACTCTCAGCCCAAATCCAGAACAATGTTTAATAATGATAGGGGGAGGGGTAGTTTAAATCTTCTAACCTGACAGAGTCAAAGCATAATGAAATGAGATCAAAGGTAATATATAAGTAGTTTACCCTAGCTGAAAGATCAGGGTTACATCCACTGTAATGGAAACACTTTTCCCGTAAGGTTTGTATTGCTTAAAGAAGAAGATTACAGTAGTTTTCTTAGCNAGCTGACAGAGTCAAAGCATAATGAAATGAGATCAAAGGTAATATATAAGTAGTTTATCCTAGCTGAAAGATCAGGGTTACATCCACTGTAATGGAAATTCTTTTCCCGTAAGGTTTGTATTGCTTAAAGAAGAAGATTACAGTAGTTTTCTTAGCTTAAAGCCAGTATGAACGACGNCGCAATGAGAGATAAGCAACTAGTCTAAACAAATACTATAGGTAATTCTTCCCTTTTATCAATAAAAATTTTCCCCAGGAGTAAGAGTCTCTCTTGAGAGTGGAATAGCTAGGCTTTCGAGCTGGTGAACTACTATAAACTCCATGCTTGCAATGCCCCATCACTCTTGTTCAATTCTCAAGAGCTTAGGAGCTCTAGTTGGATTATCCAGTGACTCCCTGGGAGTTGCAACCCTGTTCAATTGCACAACACACACCATCAAAACTTTTTTTTTTTTAACTTTGTTTTTTTGGTTTTTTAATGTTGTCTGTTGGATTATGGACCCAAACTATTGAAATGAAATTTTTTTTATTTGACTTAAATTTTTAGGACTTCTTAGTAGAGCTTAAAATTTTAATTAATGTAAACTTTTGATGTGAGCTAACTATATAAAAAATGGTCATTTGGAAGCTGATACACGATATTGAACTTAATTGTCAAAAAGTACATAGAAAAAAATGTCTTGTAAAAAAGTTCACTTAAGATATAGAAATACTTGAATATCCTTTTAATGTAAATAATTTCCCTTATATATATATACGCACACGCTAGTTGATGCTTACGTGCGTTGCACGTGAATCTTGAGTAAAAAAATATTGTATTTTAAAATCGTGCATCATTTTTTTCCAAAAACAAATATGGTCTTATCATCTTGGTATAAGGATTGAACGGGCAATATTGGCCCAGCTCTCATAGAATTGGGGTGAGCCGAAGTGACGAGGAAATGACATTAGATGCATCACCTTGAGCTATAGAAAGTGATATTATCAATCATCAATAAGACAACCAACAATGAGAAGTGCCGATACATTCATTACTCAAAAGAAGAGAGAAAATATTTTCATATAGTTCATGAAAACCAAGCCCTATAAGCACCAAATGAGCATACAAGACAGTACCAGCATCAGATAGTAGAGCTTTCGGATTAGGTTTTCCTTGGTTTTGTGAAAGAAAAGTTGTACACTAAGAGAGAAGAAAGATTTTCCAATTACAAGCTGGCAGTACCCGTGTAGAAGAAATAATAATAAAAAAAAGAAAGCATAGAACTCTTAAATTTTCACCCTAGGAAATAATCTTGAAAATATAAAAATTTCTCACACAAAAATCAGGGTCATTGGCAAAAAATATCAAATGTGTGGCAATTCCTCTCCCATCTACTTAACAGGATAAATACATGTTGTCATACATCTCTCTCAAAAAGAAACAGAACCAATTAGTAGGAACCAAAAACCTTAACTTCAACTAATCTACAAATCTTACAACAGAGAATAAATTGATTGAGCTGCTGCTCTATTAACACCAAGAATTTCGTAGTACTTTGTGTTGTCACTTTGTTTGGGTGTCCTCATAATTTCTAAACATCATCCAATCTTCAAACCAAATCCCAATTT
>CAUOFW020004835.1:1524832-1619719 GCA_963454935.2 Ilex paraguariensis | reverse complement strand
TGAATCTTGAGTAAAAAAATATTGTATTTTAAAATCGTGCATCATTTTTTTCCAAAAACAAATATGGTCTTATCATCTTGGTATAAGGATTGAACGGGCAATATTGGCCCAGCTCTCATAGAATTGGGGTGAGCCGAAGTGACGAGGAAATGACATTAGATGCATCACCTTGAGCTATAGAAAGTGATATTATCAATCATCAATAAGACAACCAACAATGAGAAGTGCCGATACATTCATTACTCAAAAGAAGAGAGAAAATATTTTCATATAGTTCATGAAAACCAAGCCCTATAAGCACCAAATGAGCATACAAGACAGTACCAGCATCAGATAGTAGAGCTTTCGGATTAGGTTTTCCTTGGTTTTGTGAAAGAAAAGTTGTACACTAAGAGAGAAGAAAGATTTTCCAATTACAAGCTGGCAGTACCCGTGTAGAAGAAATAATAATAAAAAAAAAGAAGCATAGAACTCTTAAATTTTCACCCTAGGAAATAATCTTGAAAATATAAAAATTTCTCACACAAAAATCAGGGTCATTGGCAAAAAATATCAAATGTGTGGCAATTCCTCTCCCATCTACTTAACAGGATAAATACATGTTGTCATACATCTCTCTCAAAAAGAAACAGAACCAATTAGTAGGAACCAAAAACCTTAACTTCAACTAATCTACAAATCTTACAACAGAGAATAAATTGATTGAGCTGCTGCTCTATTAACACCAAGAATTTCGTAGTACTTTGTGTTGTCACTTTGTTTGGGTGTCCTCATAATTTCTAAACATCATCCAATCTTCAAACCAAATCCCAATTTGCCAATCAAACTAAAACCAGACAATTATGCATTAGTATACACCCACACCCCACACAAGTCAATTTTAATGCTCTTGTGATTATAATTTTAAATTTTAAAATAAGGACTTGTTGATTTGTTTAGAGGTAAAATTAGAAAATAAAACCAACTAGTGCCCCAAGTATAAGAGTTGATAGTGCTCAAAAACTCTCAGCCCAAATCCAGAACAATGTTTAATAATGATAGGGGGAGGGGTAGTTTAAATCTTCTAACCTGACAGAGTCAAAGCATAATGAAATGAGATCAAAGGTAATATATAAGTAGTTTACCCTAGCTGAAAGATCAGGGTTACATCCACTGTAATGGAAACACTTTTCCCGTAAGGTTTGTATTGCTTAAAGAAGAAGATTACAGTAGTTTTCTTAGCTTAAAGCCAGTATGAACGACGTCTCGTGAGTACCAGTTTTTCAGATCTCCCTCTTCTTTTACAGTGTTAGGGTTTTACATATACAAGTAGTCATCTAGGGTTTTTTGGCAATCTTCTTCTTCCCTCGGTTGATTCTATGGTCCCCTCTATTCTGACACAAATTATCTCCACGATCCTTTAATGGAATGTGCACAAATATTCTCTTTTCTAGTGAGTATGCGTTCGATAGTGACTCCAGAAGTTGTCCTCTGGACACGTGGCATGATGGAAGGCATTCGAGATCTGGTGAATACCGAGCTCCTTGCTCCCAAACTTCTTACTGTTGAGCTTGTCATGATCAATCAATCTTTAGTAGTAGTAGCCACATTAACCTCAAAAACGACCACAACAACAATATCATCCACCTCAACTAATTTGACATTCGATTTGGTAGGTTTGTCATACCACTTTCAGTGTTGGCATTCTTGAGCATAATGTCATGCCTTTGCATAAACAAAACAATTATCATTCTTCTTAAAACTAGGACCTTGTGTCACACCCCGCCTTAGAAAATAATACATATTGTCTATATGCGGAGGATAGACTCCACTCATCAATCATACACTCTGTTAACCTACACATGATATAAAACTTTTCATAGCTTAATTAACATTCTTTCATACATACATAATCCAAACATACAACGTCTTCATCCTATAGTTACAAAAAAATCCCATTTAATTCCTACCAAACGGTAGAAACTTGACATCTAGTAACTAAACATATTTACAAGTTCAAAACATTACAAAATTTAACATCAAGATTCCACCAACTCCTCGACCCTCTAGTACTTGGTAGTGGACTTCAAGCTCCCCTTGATTCCCAAAAAATTCATCAACTGTGGTGGTTGAGTAACCACATGCTCAATGAATAAACAATTTTAATATATTGATAATAACAAAAATATACTCCATACATCATCACTTAAAACATGTTTTGTTAACACGAAGTTAACACAGAACATTTACCACATATCAGCATACTTCACGCGCCAACAACTAAACATTAATAACAAATATAACAAAGTCACTTACATGTTTGTACATAATTATCCTTAAAACCACATAACTATCATTATGGCCACGTACCCGCCACTAAGGCATAATCATGTCACTATCGGCTACTTATCTATCTTTCAAGGTCATATTCCCTCCACTAAGGTGCATACATGCCACTATTTTTTTTGGGTACAATACATGCCACTATTGGCTATTTACATTTGCCTTTAATGTCATATCATCATATACATTCAATAACGTCACATAAGTATACCTTAGTCATTATCAACCACTTGAAAAAAAGCCCACTCACCTTAAGTCCCAAAACATAACAATTTATTTCCCGGTCGGTGCCTTTGATTTAGAGGTTAATGTCTCAGTTCCTATCATATATCATGGTATTCACATATAAGTATCAAATACTTCCATTTAATTTTATCGTGTATGTATGCATGCTTTGTTGGAACAAAAATCCAAAGAATTATTGACAATGCGTATGAATCGAATACAAAATTTTTTCTTTAAAACCCTACAAGTCGGAATTAGGCTTTACCTTCAAAATCACTCTGGATTGATCTCGTTTCAGTACGAATACAAAAACTAACAACAAATGTGAAAGATAGCTCGACGAACCTTACAACCTTCTATCGTATATCTCCCAACGTCAAAATTCAGATATAGTGTGGGCTGTAAGAACCTTTAAACTTCTGTTCTCTCTCTCACCCTCTCTAAAAAACGTGAATAATAAATTGATATTGATTTAGAGAGACTAAACATCTATATATAGGCTATTAAACCCTAAGAATAAATAAGGATCGGACTTTCAATGGGCTTATGATTCCTATGTTCAATTTAGAACAAACATCCTACAGCCCATTAATAATAAGTTAATCCACTAAAAATTTATTATTGATCTCTTGAGTCTTATTTTAAAATTATATTCGAACTCTTTATTATTATATACTTAATAATCTCTCCACTTTTAAGATTACAGATATCCATCAATTAAATAAATTACTGACAATTATATTTAATTGATTTTTTTTATTCCTTGAAACCTTACCACTCAACTTATTTGTCATGTCAGATAATTAAATCCACCTGTAGGGTTTGACATGGACAAAACTTATAAGCTTCTCAAGAGAACATTATCAACCCATTCAAATATCAGGACATGATTTCCTTTAATAATTAATTTTCACCATACAAATAATATTGTCTGCCAATTCATCGAGCTTATTAACTCAATATGAATTTCACTCTTTGATAAATTAAAGTGACAAATATTGTATGCTCGTGGTAATTAAATATTTCATGATTAAAAGTATAAACAATCATATAATCATGAGGTATTTATTATCTTATTGAATCAATAAAAGATAATAATCTCAACAAGGGTCTGTTCAATACACAAAGTGTACTAGCACAATAATTCAAGACATCAAACAGTCTCCTATAGTCAAGACAAACTATGCCAGAATATTACACTATAATCATATTGATGGTGTGTCCAATTTCATCTAAGATTATAAACCTATTCTCGTATTATACAAGGATCCGATAATCTGGTCTTTTGTGTATAACTCAAACTCTACACACTAAATTCTCTACAATATAAAATATAAGACACATATGCATATCATATATTAAATACAATGCAAATATTTTGCACATATAGATTCTCAATAAAATAGAAATAACAAATTTCTATTAATTAATAAAACGAGTTTCACTACAAAAAATAAGTTTTTCATATACAACTCTATCATGTTTACCCACTCACATGCTAACACTTTTCCTTATCTTTCCCAAGGTGTATGTGTAACCCATAAAACTCATTAAGAACACATTTACGGTCCATTGAATAACTTAGCAAGGTCTTAGATAAGTCATAGAGAAGCCGAGGATACCCCTAACAAACTTGTCAAAGTTAGCTATGATCAATCGGTTGAAGTCCAACCGGTTGATCAGACAACGGGTTCATCACCAAATGTTCAACCAGTTCAACCAAATTCTTCAACCGCTTGAACAGTACCAAATTTCAGAACTCATTCCAAACTTCGTCATCTTCCACCCAACTCCAATTCTAACACTATACAACATCTACCCAAGTCTCAAAGATGTATTTAAAAATAGAAAAATATAGAAAATCATGAGAATCTCTTACCTCCACTGCAACCTGTTTTCTTTAATTTTCCTTCAAATTCCACCCAAAAGCTTGAAGAACTCTTCAATTCATCACTCCACTCATTAGTACAAACAAAGATCACACAACTCTCAAAAAAGAAGGTTTGTCTCACTCAAGAACACAAGCAAAAGAAACTCTGACGAATCTCACTCTCCAAACCCTTAAGCTTTTCCTTCTTTTTCCTTTCCTTCATTTTTCTTTTCTTCTTCTCTTTTCTTCCATTCACCACCTGAGATCATTTTCCCTTTTTATATATTTCTCAAAGCACATGGATGAAGAAACAAGACACAACCAGGTGTCCCTTTTTATGCAAAAGTTAGCATAATTATACTAAAGCCTCCACATATTTTGCTTATCTCTTAATTTAACTCCTCAGGTATTCCCGACACTTCCAAAATTTCATTTTTCTCCCCACTACCTTGTAATTCTNCTTTCAACTAATTTTTATTTTTTACTCTTATATGACTTTCAATTTGTTCTGAATTCTTTTATAAAAAATTTTACATTCTTTTAAACTCATTTATTAGTAGTCTAGTTACACACAATTTTTTATATCGATATGAAAAAGTAAAATCCTAAATTTTTATATACATGTAATTACCGAATTGAATTTCACGGTCAAAATGCATAAAAGAGTCACAGAGATATCTAAATAAATGATAAATTAGATACTCAAAGACTTATAAAATAAATTAATAATTAAATTTAGCAATAATAAAAAGACGGATTAATTATTCGGCACCTAATTTATTATTTAATTTAATTATACATATAATTATTAAAAAAATTATAAAAAAAAATTATTTAAATTAATTTAATGTAACCCACGTCGTGCATTGCTATTAATAATAAATTACAACAGAGCCAAGCTAGTCAGTTCAAAGTGCGAGTACACGTGATCCGGTCCATATTCCACGCAGTTCAGTTAGAATCGAGGCACATCAAAACTATGGTTAAAGCAAAAGTACGTAAGTAAATGAAGAAATTAGGTGAAAGATGGTGTAGAGCGAAGAGTATTAACAACTGTGTATTAGAGGCTAGTATATGAAGACAAAAGTGGGTGTAAAGATGACGAAAAAGGAAAGGTTTGGGGTGGGGGAGGGTGAGAAAGATAGCGTACTGGGATGGACAACTTGGGCTGCAATATTGATGCAAGTTTTAGATATCTTAGCAAAATCAGGATAGTCGCCATTTATGTGTGTGTGTGAGAGAGATAGAGAAAGAGAGAGAGAGTAAGCAAGTCTGATGGGATAAAACAAATAGCAGTTTTATTGATACTTGATTTATTATAGCTGTTGAATTTGATTGTGAGTTTTATTAAATATTATAATTTAATAATTATAATAAAAATAAATTATTAAATCAATAAATTATATCAAATTTTTTAACTTCCTAACATTACTCTAAAGAAAAAAGAAAAATCAGAGGGCTTGCTAATTGCTATTCCATTCCATTCCATGCCATCCAGGTGGGTGGGTGGATCAGAAAATGAGTCCATAATTCTCAGAGGAAAGAAGATGAGGCCCACAAGTCACACTTCGTAGTGTACCTCTTTTTGCTTCATATGCACCGTCTTTACGGCTGTTATGGAGGGTTGTGCGCAGCCCCACACCCATGACCAGTTACTATCACCACACCAACCCCTATATACCCCTATACAATTCGTTATAATTGCGGGTGTGTTTTCTGGGATCTGCTGCCACCCTTTGCACTGTCGTTGTTAATGATCCCATGTGAATACCGAGACAGGCATTTGTAGATTTTCTTTTAATACATTTGCTTCGTTTACCTTGTGGTTGTGGGTAGATTCTCTATTGCAAATCCTAAGACTTTAATGTATATTACCGAATCTCTATTTATCACAGTGGATGACTGACAAAAACGAAATTAAAAAAAAAAAAAATGCTAAAAGAGATTTGGGTCCCAAGACATTAATCTCTAAGAAGTAGCGCTAGAATTAAATTGATAAAACCATAAATCGGGAATACATTTTGTATTATCTACCCTTTTATTTCGTGCTCTCTTTCTCTCATAAATAAATATATATATATATAGGGCAAAGCAATCAGTATGAGACCTGAAAAGCATTTATTTGTGAATATTTGGAAGACCCACATGATCCAAATGGATATGTTACATAATTTTGCTTTTGATCCGGAGTAGGAATGAATAATGATAATTTAGAAAATGCTGAAAGAAAGTGTTCCACATGTGTTTGTGTGGGCATGTAAAAGTCCAGCAGCGGATCGCCAAAAGGAAGATCGATGGAGAGAGAGAAAGAGAAAGAGAGATCACGGGAATGCGGTGCATTAAAACCAAGCAAAGAAATATCAACGTGGTCCATGCAGCAACAGTATTAGTAGTGGAAAGAGTTGATTGCACGCGTCCTTTATCATTCCCTTTTATCAAGAAATCAAAATTCCAAAACTACTACTACTTCCCTTTTCTATCTTTCCTCTCTGTTTTTCTTTTTCAATGTCGTCACTGATTACGCTCCATTACTTATTCCTCCTTAGTCCTAACCCTAGTTATTTTTACAAATTCATTGCAATCACACTCTTTATTTTAGTTAGCTACTTCACCCAACTTTCACTAACTTCCAATAATTTAAAAGGAATACAACATATATATATAGAGAGAGAGAGATAAACAGAGAAAGAGGTAGAAAGATAATTTAGAGAGGCTAAATGACTCTCTACATTTTGAGAGTTATTTGGGTGAAATAGGAAGTAAAGTGGATTAGAGAGTGTTTTTTGTGTTTGGCTATCTAAAATATCTAAAAGAGAGAAAATGGAGAGTGGGTTGGAGATGTTTTTAGATATCTTTTTTCTTAATACATCTATTAGTGGCCGCCCAGTGAATTAATTTCTTTTTTTTTTCTTTTATGTCCTTTATCCTTTGGCTATTTGGACCAATTGTTTACAAGTTTTAATTTCTGTATGCGCTGCATATATATATATGGTATGGTATGGTTGATATAGTCACTGGACTGGTTCCCCAGCCCCATGCACTATAGGCATGCATAGAGCATAGACAGATTAGAGTGAAGACAATCCACAAGTTTTCAGTAGTTGCCTCAAATAGACGGACCCGCTGAGGGTACGTACGTGGTTGAAGCACAGGCATTTTGAAGTTGAAATGACACATCCACCTTGCGTCCCTACATCATATACCGTGTTATACTATAATATCACAATCTTGTCTGGTTAGCTAGCATACCACATATCNTCCAATAATTTAAAAGGAATACAACATATATATATATAGAGAGAGATAAACAGAGAAAGAGGTAGCAAGAGGCTAAATGACTCTCTACATTTTGAGAGTTATTTGGGTGAAATAGGAAATAAAGTGGATTAGAGAGTGTTTTTTGTGTTTGGCTATCTAAAATATCTAAAAGAGGGAAAATGGAGAGTGGGTTGGAGATGCTTTTAGATATCTTTTTTCTTAATACATCTATTAGTGGCCGCCCAGTGAATTAATTTCTTTTTTTTTTCTTTTATGTCCTTTATCCTTTGGCTATTTGGACCAATTGTTTACAAGTTTTAATTTCTGTATGCGCTGCATATATATATATATATATATATATATATATATATGGTATGGTATGGTTGATATAGTCACTGGACTGGTTCCCCAGCCCCATGCACTATAGGCATGCATAGAGCATAGACAGATTAGAGTGAAGACAATCCACAAGTTTTCAGTAGTTGCCTCAAATAGACGGACCCGCTGAGGGTACGTACGTGGTTGAAGCACAGGCATTTTGAAGTTGAAATGACACATCCACCTTGCGTCCCTACATCATATACCGTGTTATACTATAATATCACAATCTTGTCTGGTTAGCTAGCATACCACATATCTTTGATAGACACTCCCAATCTCTTGTGCAAATAGAACACAAGCATACATATATATATATATTGAAACACGGGATGTTGACAATCATACAAGTTGCAATTTCTTACCTCTTTTCCCTTGGTATCCCTAGCTTTCTTAGATCCAATAAGTTCCTAGTTGACAGTTTAGATATATACAATCTAATTTATCCCTAGCTTTATTTAATTTTTAAATAATTTGAGAATCTTTCAATTCTTAATAGTGAGAATCTATCTACATTAGCATGGACAGACCCATGTATTCACCAAAGGGGGCCATGGCCACTCCAACTTCACCTTTTGTTTTTAGAAAACCTAGCTACATGCAAGTTATTTGATTTTGTGTATTAAAAAATTTTAAGGGCTTGACATTAATAACCAAATGTCAGATGTCGTCAAATGAATGAGTGACACTCTTATGGATAGAAACACTTGTTTTGGTGAACTAAGTGAAACAATGCATTGGCTTATTGGAGACAATTGAAAGCATTTTCTAATTATTCCACTTATCAAAGAAGAGCCTAACCCGCTGACCTCTTATCATAACGACAAGTCAGTTTATTGCAACCTTAACCTTACCATAATCATGCATACTGGTCTGATATAGTGAGGAACTACGATTACCAGGTTGGGTTCTAACTTATTCCTTTGCATGTTTTTGAGATTGAAAAGAAAAGGTAAGTTACAAAAGGATTGGAAGTTAGTTTTGGGTTGGAATTTCAGTCCCAAAGACAAATAAGAATAGAGGAATTGGAAACTTGGGGAATAATAGCCTGACAATTTGGTCTAGAATGAAATGGAGCAGCGTACCAATCTGCTTTTTCTCTAAACAACATGGGTGGCATTGGTTTTTTGCCATTATTTTTGATATCGTTAGAGTTGCCTGCCTGCACTGTCCATTAGAGTGGTGACCACAGAGACAAATAATCACTCGGGCAAGCCAAGCGTAATATCGACCGCTACGGAAATGCCTGACCACTCGCCTAGCTACTTCTATATAGTCTACATAGTGTTATAAGTAATCACTAGCGTGGGGCCCCCTCTAAGGCTCCTCTTCATGCTTTAGAGTAAGACTAGAAAGCATGGCAGTGGGTTGTTCTTCAAATTTCAAACCGAATCACAGTCTAGATCGCCTACCATTCTGTATGAAAGTATTATAGATATAATCTATCTCAATTTTATAAGATGACCCAACATGCATTTTTTTGTTTGTCATCTAAATTTCCACATTTTTGAAAGGGATTTCGGATGCTTTTGCCCATCATACAGAATTAATGCTGCAAGTAATTTAGAGGAATGTTACTTGTATATATTTTTTGTTAATTTATTTTATTTATCTAATTTAACACTTTCACAAATTGAGTGTAATGAAAATGAGAATGTTAAGATGGATGTATGGAAAAATTAAAAAAGATATAATTAAGAATGATATTATCCGTAAAAAAGTAAAGGTANGGAAATGAGAATGTTAAAATGGATGTATGGAAAAATTAAAAAAGATATAATTAAGAATGATATTATCCGTAAAAAAGTAAAGGTAGCTCATACAAGAGATAAATTAAGAGAGAACTGACTTAATATATCTACAGACGGCCTATGATGTANGAAAATGAGAATGTTAAGATGGATGTATGGAAAAATTAAAAAAGATATAATTAAGAATGATATTATCCGTAAAAAAGTAAAGGTAGCTCATATAAGAGATAAATTAAGAGAGAACTGACTTAATATATCTACAGACGGCCTATGATGTATGGCACTGGTGGGAAAGAGTGATATAATAGGTATTGAAAGTAAGCATATGTGTAAAGTTAAACCAAAATTAATTTTAAGTGAAATAGTAAAGAGATGCATGATAACACATAATTTAATAGAAAATGATGGTTCAAGATGGAGCACGGGAGGAAAGAGGATTCATATAGCTGAGCTCAAAAAATTTAGGACAAGATTATGTTGAGTTGAGTTGTGTCTAATTTATCATTATGGTCGGATTAACAATTTATTGTTTCAGCGAATTCGATCCACAAGTATTATTTTAGGCATGCTTTGATCCGTCACTGTTAGAACTCATGTCGGTCTCTCCCCCACCACCTCTATATAACTTTATATAATCTCTTTCCTTCCTACACCCATTTCTTTTCACTCTATCTTGATTCCTTCTTCACACAGGGTCGGATCCAACATAAAACCACTAAAACAATGGTTCTAGACCTCACAAAGAAGGTCCCATTTTAATTTGGATCTAATTTTATTTGATTCACTTTACTAACCTCAGCTATTGTAGCTGTCAGATTAAATGTAGATACTTAGAGAACTCCAAATAGCTCTCTATTCTCACTCAACTTTCTATTTTTAGAAAGTCAACCACAAAAAATCAAGCTCCAATAGACTTTCTCTTCAGACTAACTAAAATGCTCTCTACATTTGGAGAGCCTAACTCATTCTCTATTATATTTTTAATGAATGACAAGGTGACACATATATACTATTCATTAAATGTTATTGACTATAAGACTTTTTTTTTCTATAATAGAAAATCTATTGGAGTTGTCAAAAATATTTTATTCTCTGCTTCAAAATTTTATGATAGATGTTTCTATTTAAAAAAAGATGTTCTCTAAAACAAAAAGTACCGTTAGAAATGCTCTTATACTACGTGGTGTACTTCATCCCTCTTATACTTCCTTTCGCACTGTCATTATTGAGGAGAAAGCGACCCTTTTTCAACTTCATTTCATTTCATTCCCTCCCCCCTATAGGAGACCTTTACTTCACTCAAGGAATTAAATATAAAGGGAGGAGCAATGTTATGGGGATCTATTCAAAAATTTATTCCATTGCAGTCATTAGATTAATTAATTATGAGATCCAAAGTTGGATAAAATTCACTTTCAATCCAATAGTTACACTTGATTAGGTCCAAATAACATTTTCTTTATAAAGGCTACTTGATGCAAATTCTATTATGGAGCTGTGCTGGACATTTTGTTGAAAGCTTCTCACCATACTTGTGTATTCCATGCATATATTCTTACGCATTCTATCTGAATCCTCATTCAGTCATCACTTTACATCCAATCTGACAATACATAGCTTATATTTGGGAAGGTGAACAAATTAATCAACTGCAATAGTCATAAGCTGATTTCAGCAAGCCCAAAAAATCTATGCACAAAGATTAGCCTCAGAATATGAATTACTCCCGACCAAAAGGATAGAGACAAGTCTAATCAACACTTGCCAAATTCTAAAAAGAGGGGTCCTTAACCTCGCTCGAAAATCCTTAATACTTAAAGTATTGATATTTGATCTTCTAACCTTCAAACTTTGAACAGAGAGGACGTGTGGAGTAGATCAAACCACAATCTAGCAAGCTATTTTATCTATTACTGAATAAAAGAGGTGCAGGCACTGAAGAAACACACACATTTAAGTTTCTGTTTGCAGTCAACACAGTTACACAAGAGTTGATCATACCAATGTCACAACAAAATTGCTACCCGTAACTGCACCACATAATAAAGTATATGGCCCTTCGGGACTTGTACTAATACATGGAAAAAAATCTAGAGAATCTGTATACCAAATTGCGTCAAGCCTCTGTTGATTACTCATTCCCCCAACAAAAACTAAAATGCAGCTACTCCCAGTTTTTCAGATGAGTTCCCTCGCACATAATTAGTTTGTGGGAGTAACACGTTTTCAACCAAGACATAAAGTAGTTGTGTATATTTCTGTTGTCCTTAGCTTAAAATAACCCATATTTAAAAATTGCGTCTATGGTGTCATATTCATCATGTCAGCAAAGAAACTTGAAATTTACCTTAGCTAAGCATAGTCTAGTAGTTGGAAACTTATTGAAACAGCAGAGAGACATACCACAATTTATTCATGCCATTGATACATCATCAGGTTGGCATTCCTTAACACAGAAGTGTAGTCATATACCCTAAGTACACATCTTTTTGGTCAAGTCCACATTTTGATTTACCAAGATTCTCAATTTCTTTGTTCACAACTTGCGAGGGAGGAAATGCACAAGCTCTATTAGGTCTGATTTATTAATGGAGCAGATGTAATCATCGCATTAGGGCATAGGAGCATGATTAATAAGCAGCTATGAAACTTCAAGGCTCTAATTGAAATACGGTAAGGTGCTCATACAATAGACTCATCCTGAATGAAATGATGAGGGCAAATGAAGTATAGAATAGGGTGGACTCAACACTTGACAAAAGCCCTTCTGTCCATATTATCTGATCAAATACCACCCCCCCCCCAAAAAAAAAAAAAGAAACTCATCAAGGGGCGGAGGTTGTAAGAAGATTGATGCAGATTTTGAGCAATTTGCAATTAGGAAATGTACTTGGTCTTGAATAGTCGTGTTTTAGATTTTCAGGGAAAATGCATTCTATTTATACTAATGAGTCTTTTGGTTCAATGATACTCTTTGTCTTGTGAAAACTTTGTTTTCTTGAGGTCAAGGATTCAAGTCTCCCTCTCTCTCCCAAAAAATAAATAAATATTTGTGATATATCTTTGTATAACTGCAAATAGATAAATTAATTTGCACAAGACCTGAATACATTTCTACAAAAGAAAAACTAAAAAAATTCAGAATGGGAAGAAATTTTCCAAGTGGAATACCTCTACAATGATGTTGTATAATATACATTACGATCACTGGTAATTTTGGAACTTCTATGAAGTGAAAGCTGAGGTTAGAGAAATGTTTGCGCGTCCAATAACATGAAAATGTTCATTCAATTAATTAGCAGTCTTCTCTTATGGGGCAAATCACAATGTAAATACACACACAACTAATTAAAGCAATAGGATAGTAAAGTGAACGAGGAAGTAGAATCTGCCATGTGTCCAATCAAGAAAAGGATCCAAGTGGTTTCTAAACAATGTGCAAGAGCTTAAAATTACTATACTATCTAAGATGACAATTGAACGAAAAAACATCATTTTGCATCCCTAAGCATATGATTTGCATGTGTAACGTTGTAAACAGCGACCTCTCCTAGGTCTAGATGTATCATGTTCTCTTTTATATATACAATAATAACCTTAGGACAAGGACATCTGTTTCTACGAAAGAACTTGTAGCTAGGCGTATGGAACGTTGAGAAAAGAAAGATGGCTGGTGACATGAAGGAAGAGGAAGCGAAATTTAATGATAAATCAAGTAATTAAGATAGATGCTGTTACCTTTTTAAAGCTCTGCAACGACTCTGTGCAGTACCTGCTGGCGTGCCCAACGAAGCAGCGACAAGAACAACCACCTAACAAAGGCAATAAAGACAAAACAGATAAAAGAAGAACTTCAATTCCATCAGGTAGCTAGCTACACAGTGTACTCAGAAAAAAAGTCAGGAAAGGTTGTTAGCAACAGAAGCACTATATATGTATATATGAGAGGGAGAGGGGGGGGAGAGAGAGAGAGAACAGTTGATAAACCAAAGAAGAATATAAAGATTTGTCGATGTGAAGGAATGCAATGCAATATTAACTAAGGCTTTGACACATATCTTCGCTACAAATTATAAAGAAAACATGAAATAATGGACATGATGGACCTATAATGTGTCTATCTATACACACAAATTAAGTCAAATTCCAAAAGCTCTTTCATCCTCCATATCTTCTAGTAATCCTTGAATCAGACTTGATACTCGTAAAGAAATCTCAACATCCCAGTGTGGGTCTTCCTATATATAGCCTTATTTACCGGGTATTGATGGATGATGAGTCTGTAAGGTTCATAGCTAGACTTGAAATTCTGGGTTCCTTTTCCTCCTCTACCCTTTGTATATGTGTATCATTTCTCTGGCTGATCAGATATCCAAATCCAAGGACATGGATGCCTTGCCTTCGTTGAGCGTGCCAGAGTGCATTGCAGCAAGGGGGCTACTATTATATGCCGTTAACTGAAAGGGCGGAAGTGAAGAAGAAAGCTGAGGAGGCTGAGGTGCCATTGTAGAAGAAGAATATTGGGGTATGGAGGTGGAGGACAATATGTCACATCCATCCGACTCCAAAATGGGACACTCCAAGTTCACTCCAAACAGCCTGAGTCTCTTTGCTGCAACTTTCCCTTGGACCACCGGCACCGACTCGAACACCATGGGCTCAACAACCCCACCCCCAATACTAATCCCCCCTCTTTGCAATTGTAACATTCCAACCTTTTGTGGCCCTTGTGGGGCTACCACTGCTGGTGCTGCTTCCTGTGCCGATCTGAAATAAACTACCGAGCCCGAACAAGGGTTTACCACACCGTTGTAACTACCGAGAGAGCTGCTTCCATGGCCGTAGGTATACGGATAATTGGTGGTGGTGCTTGGCTGTAGCAGGTGCGAGTGGCCCCGTGCTGCTGGTACTAGTGATATTGACGACATCCCAGTCTGAGGCGGCAAGAATAAGGGATTAACATTCCAATTGGGGATGGACCGATGGTGGAAAGACAAGTATTGATGTGCTGGAAATGAGTGATTGGGAATTAGTGATGATGATGGGAGTAGTATATCGGGTGCATCTAGACGTCGCCTCCAATCAATAAACAAGCGATCCTTACACAACTCACCCACACCTCTCTGGAACGATACAATATCACCTGCATCGAGCTTTTTCTCCTTCACAAAACGACTCCAACCTTTGGTCATCACATAGCTTTGGCTGCTATTCCAGTAAGAATATCTGAATCGCCACGGCTTCCCATTCCGATCCTCAAAATTCAGTAGAAGACCCTTGTCGTTGGTGGACGAATCCAGGGGGAAGTATTTCTCGGCGTGTTGTTTGGGGATGACTAGTCGGTTGAGCTTTCCAACATCGCTTGGTGTGACAACCTTATCGAACATATGTTCTCTCTGGCTCTCCATCACCATGGCATCGGAGGAATCCCTTGTACCGACCAGATGATCATCATTGGAATCATCAGCATCATCTCCACGATCATTATTTGGAGGCGATGAGTGCGTCATTAGCTCAAGCTGATGAGCAGCTGCTATGTTATGGCGCCTGAAAGTGGCCACGTCTTGGTGGTTGTCTAACCAACCTCGTTGGTTTTGTTGCTGCTGCTGTTGTTGTTCGTAGGTGAGAGGCACGAGGCCTTTGTGCTGAGAGGAAGATGATGAGGAAGAGTACTGAGAAAAGGGGAGCTTACTTTTGGAACTCATCTGTTCTTCTTCTTCTCAGAAGAACCCTTTCCTACTTGACTGGCCAGGTGATTTACAATCTGGGCTTCCAATTCCAATATATATATATGTAGATCTACAACATGGATATATGATATAAATTCAAAACCCAAAATAGAAAACATAAAGAAAATGGGTGTCCTAACTTCTAAGCCAGGGAAGGGTTAGCTCAGTTGAGCGCTGGGTTTGGTTGAAGGGTGGAGTTAAAACCTCAGGCATTTGTGTTAGTACTACTGCACGTTTTTGTTGGTTTCTATCCTCTCTAGGGTTTGAAGATATTTCTTGCAAAAATTTGAGGACCAAGACTTTCTCACTACAACACAATGACGGTCGGTGCTTTCTTATTTGACTGAGAAGACCACACGAAACTTACACACCGCATGGATGATTCAAAAGGGTGCCCAGTTCTTCTCCCCGTTCTTCTTCTTCCTATTGTTGACCACAGTGAGTGAGAGAGAGAGAGAGTCTGTATGTGCGGGGTATTTTCTTAGTTGGTACCTCCCTGGAAGCTTCTCAAGTTAGGCGATTTGGCTTGAGTAAAATTCTACCTTGTTAGAGAGAGAAGAGACAGACTTTATAGGTAGAAGGGATAGGGAGGGGTCTCTCGGGGTGGAGGGATGAATTATCTAATAATGCTATTTGTATTTAATTTATTGATCTAATTTATCATAATATTTGGATTGAGTGTGAGTCAAATAAAGTAATAAAATTTGATGTTAATTCGATAGTTACAATACAACCATGTCATTAGTTCAACAAATTAAATTAAATTTTTAAATCTAAATTGAATTACTCAGGAATTATCTGGTTGGACTCACGTAAGCTTGTCCCTGTCATCTTCCTGGCTGCTATACACAGTTTTCTTTTTTGTTATAAGGCTAAAAAAAAATAATAATAAAAGATCAGGAAAAAAAAAAAAAGCCAGCTGTTTGGTTGACCACGAGCTCCTATTGTAATTCTATTTGCCTTTGTGCAACTGGTCATTATTATAATAAGTATTTATTCATTTCAGATATTAATTAAAGCGCAATATGCTAGTTAAGTATTCATTTAGTCACAAGGAAGTAGCTAAGACACGAATAAAATACAAAATGATCTCCGTAACCAGAGTTATTTGGTAGAGTATTGACTTGGTGTCATGCAAGAGTCGTACGNTTAACAAATTAAATTAAATTTTTAAATCTAAATTGAATTACTCACGAATTATCTGGTTGGACTCACGTAAGCTTGTCCCTGTCATCTTCCTGGCTGCTATACACATTTTTCTTTTTTGTTATAAGGCTAAAAAAAAATAATAATAAAAGATCAGGAAAAAAAAGCCAGCTGTTTGGTAGACCACGAGCTCCTATTGTAATTCTATTTGCTTTTGTGCAACTGGTCATTATTATAATAAGTATTTATTCATTTCAGATATTAATTAAAGCGCAATATGCTAGTTAAGTATTCATTTAGTCACAAGGAAGTAGCTAAGACACGAATAAAATACAAAATGATCTCCGTAACCAGAGTTATTTGGTAGAGTATTGACTTGGTGTCATGCAAGAGTCGTACGGATCTCCNGGCTGGCCAGGTGATTTACAATCTGGGCTTCCAATTCCAATATATATATGTAGATCTACAACATGGATATATGATATAAATTCAAAACCCAAAATAGAAAACATAAAGAAAATGGGTGTCCTAACTTCTAAGCCAGGGAAGGGTTAGCTCAGTTGAGCGCTGGGTTTGGTTGAAGGGTGGAGTTAAAACCTCAGGCATTTGTGTTAGTACTACTGCACGTTTTTGTTGGTTTCTATCCTCTCTAGGGTTTGAAGATATTTCTTGCAAAAATTTGAGGACCAAGACTTTCTCACTACAACACAATGACGGTCGGTGCTTTCTTATTTGACTGAGAAGACCACACGAAACTTACACACCGCATGGATGATTCAAAAGGGTGCCCAGTTCTTCTCCCCGTTCTTCTTCTTCCTATTGTTGACCACAGTGAGTGAGAGAGAGAGAGAGTCTGTATGTGCGGGGTATTTTCTTAGTTGGTACCTCCCTGGAAGCTTCTCAAGTTAGGCGATTTGGCTTGAGTAAAATTCTACCTTGTTAGAGAGAGAAGAGACAGACTTTATAGGTAGAAGGGATAGGGAGGGGTCTCTCGGGGTGGAGGGATGAATTATCTAATAATGCTATTTGTATTTAATTTATTGATCTAATTTATCATAATATTTGGATTGAGTGTGAGTCAAATAAAGTAATAAAATTTGATGTTAATTCGATAGTTACAATACAACCATGTCATTAGTTCAACAAATTAAATTAAATTTTTAAATCTAAATTGAATTACTCAGGAATTATCTGGTTGGACTCACGTAAGCTTGTCCCTGTCATCTTCCTGGCTGCTATACACATTTTTCTTTTTTGTTATAAGGCTAAAAAAAAATAATAATAAAAGATCAGGAAAAAAAAGCCAGCTGTTTGGTAGACCACGAGCTCCTATTGTAATTCTATTTGCTTTTGTGCAACTGGTCATTATTATAATAAGTATTTATTCATTTCAGATATTAATTAAAGCGCAATATGCTAGTTAAGTATTCATTTAGTCACAAGGAAGTAGCTAAGACACGAATAAAATACAAAATGATCTCCGTAACCAGAGTTATTTGGTAGAGTATTGACTTGGTGTCATGCAAGAGTCGTACGGATCTCCTCACTAATATATTTTGAGTGGTGGAAATTCAGGGCATCCGGAGACCACAAGTGATAAAGTGGTCCATCCAAATGAGATTACCACTAGAGAATTGAACTCCATTTTTTTTTTTTTTATCCCTATTGCATAATTTGAGAATTAAGTTTAGGTTTACTCCAAAAATATTTGAAATGGTTCATGAGTGGATAGATTACTTAATCTTTTCCATCAGCTAGTCAGTTGTGTTGGGACAGTCTACATATTGGTGAGCCAGGACCACCTACCTTTTGTTTTGAAGCCATGCGGTGATGGACCATGGGATGGGAACAATAAAAAGGGTTAAAGTACTGAAGGTGGCCATGTTTGATGCCTCTCTTGCAGTTGATTGAACATTTGGACGCTAACTGCTCCATTGAATTAGTAATTAGTTGTTCAATACTTCAAATTCAAGTTTGAGAGTGCATGCATGCATGCTATCAGAGACCATTTGATTCACACTGATAATTTTTGCAATAAATATTAAGAATATGACATTCACCAAATTTGATATATCAGATGCCAACATGTGCTTGTGACCCCTCACCTGTTCAATCATTGAATTTTCTAAGGCCGGGAAGAAATATGTTTGTTGAACATGCAATCTGCAGATCGAGGAGAAGTCATTTGTTGGACTGGATGGTGGAGGCAAATATTCATTTATTTATATAGCCACCCCACCCCCACCCACCCACATCCAAGTGATGAAACTAATTAAGTAGTTACTCAAGCTGCATTTGCATAGATAGAGGGATGGCTAGGCTATGTGGTGTGGTGCAGGTCTGAGTATCTCTTAATTTTTGGTGGGTTTGACTTTAACAGAAATTCGTATAATTATGATCCGCAACAGAAAACTAAGTATAAGTTTTTCTCCCAAAAAAATAAACATGTACGTAGTTATCTTTATATCATGATTTGCTTGCTTATTCAAAAGACAACTACCGGTTAGAATAGCTGTCAAAAATATCCCTAGATATTTGATTTAATTGTAGGAGTAATATAGTAGCTAGAGAGGGTCTACAACATTAATTACACACACACAAAAAGAAAAAGAAAAAAGGCACGCATCTGATCAATATCATGCCAAACTACTTCACATTATAAGAAGACTGCCTGACTAAAATGACAGGTAGGTGGGGGTGGGGGTGGGGCAGCGGAAACCACAGGTGCGACGGATGCCTAATAAATTAGAAAAAAACAATTAGTGTAGAAAATGGCAATTAGCCACATGCATGCGTATGAGTATTTTTAGGTCACTCTCCCACTTGATGTAATTACATTTTTCTAATTAAGTTTGTCTAAGATAAGAAGAAGGTCCATTTCCTTTCTTCCACAAACAAAAAAAAAGTAAAACAAACAAAATTATATATATGATGCTGTCTGTGAGTACTTAAATATATAAATAATTAATGTAATGATTATTTAATAATTAAGGATGCAAGTAGTGAGTTGTGAAAGAGTAAAGTAATTAAACTAGGGAGGGAGTGGCCAGTTAATTAAGATGCAGCTCTCGTCATGTCCTAGTGATTAGAGTGACGTCTGTGTTGTATTGAACTAATCAATTTCGGAACCCACTTGTTTTTGTTAACTCTAACACACCTTATTAGTACTATAAGTAAGTAATTAAGGTTCTTTAATTAGTTTGACTTGGATCAAGACTATGAGGGAGGGAGGCTAAATACACTCCTTAATTAATGTCAGACAAGTTGCAATTAAGTCTCACATTCCCAAAGCGCCAGGCCCCCATCCCCAACCCTTTAAACCACGTACTACCTACTCCTTAATTACGAGATGGGTGCGTGGAATCAACTTCAACGATGCCTTTTTTTTTTTGGTTTCTTTTGCTAATCAGACGATATCTAGGCATTTTAGAAACCCCCCACCCCCTAACTTGGATTTTTGTAGACATTTAATCCCTACAGTATATTGGAAATAATCATCACATGGAGGGACTACAACTAAATGTCATGTCATACTCATATACACAGTGCCAAATTTTAATTGAGTTATATATGGGACTCTAATATACCCACATATAGTCATTGTCACTGTCATTATTGAGTGATAAACAATTGTAATTGAGATCAAGTTACAATTATTAATTATTTTCATGGCCACCACAAAAACAAATCGGAAGGAAGAGGAGAACGAAAAGAAAATAAAATAAAATACTTGCAGCCACCAACCAGCTGGCATCATGAATCTGTAGTGTAGATAAAGCAGAGTGCAGAAGGGTGGGGGCTGGACTATGATATGTCCATTTGCTAGAGATATTGGGAATGGACCGATTTATTAGCAATAACTGATTGCTTTTTATATGGCCATGTGTTTGCAAGGTGAATCAAAAAATCTGAGCTAATCTAGTAAAACATTATTTCGTCTTTCTTTTTCTGAATTCTTGATAGTTCACGAAAATTAAATCAAATTAGTTGCAGTAAATAATAAATTAAAAATATTAATTTAAAGGCTTAAACGATAGAATTTGTCCAAAAAAAGTCTACCGTGAGGAAAGATAAAATTATAATTACTTGGATGGCTTTTGTTTAAATTGCAATGATCTTGCTCCATTCTGGTTTTGCCATCTATTTTTGCCTCTATGTTACTTTTCGTTCAGGTTTGGGTGTGTCAAGATTTTCTTACTTTAAGAAATTTGTTGCGACGACTTGTTTTGCAATAATTTGGTTAGTAACTTGGGATTCTCCTATTTTGAAAGTNGATTTTCTTACTTTAAGAAATTTGTTGCGACGTATTTTACGACTTGTTTTGCAATAATTTGGTTAGTAACTTGGGATTCTCCTATTTTGAAAGTTTGTTCAGAGAGCAGGGATAAGTGAGAAAATTTTTGATATTCTCTCTAATAAATATTGTAAAGTTAATTACAATCTAACCGATCTTTTGATCTATTTTTTCTTAATTTTTTTTAATGAGTTTGATAAATTTCATATTAATTCAATATCCTATTAGGGGACCAGACTAGTCCTATCCTATTCATATCCCACTTTCAAATATTTTCAGGCTCATGCATTCTTTCATAAAATCTATATCTGTGTCTATATCTATTTTTTCGATTTTAGACAAATCAAAATTTTTCTAGGACTAAAGTACTTGTGTATTTTATTAGGAATTAGAATCCCCTAAAGATTGTATTATTTTGTTAATGACATGAACGAAATTATAAACATGCGAGCCATATAAAATATTTTTTTGGTGAATAAATGAATTTATTGATAGGTAAAACATCTGTGCTCAAACAAGAAGAAGGGAAAAACTATTTAAAAAAAAACCCTTTAATCATCAAAGTCAACCCAGGTTCCAAAGGAATTTTTATCCAATAAGTTTCAGCATTGGACAATCATTATGTTTTGGAGAAAGCAAGGGATGTTCAAGATTTACAAGTCTATTCAATTAAATCCATCTTAAAAGAGCAGAGATTATTAGTTTGAATCTACTATCTAACAGTTGTAATAATAACAATAATATTTTTTTTTTAAATAGGGATCTTCAAGGAGAAAAGTCTACCTCTAATTAGATATACAATCAATTGTAAAATTATATATGCATCCTTCGAAGAATTGCAGAATGTTCTTAAGTTTCTTTCTTGACAAATGTAGTAAATAATAGTAGATAATTACAGTTTGGCCACTNGCACGAAATTATAAACATGCGAACCATATAAAATATTTTTTTGGTGAATGAATGAATTTATTGATAGGTAAAACATCTGTGCTCAAACAAGAAGAAGGGAAAAACTATTTTAAAAAAAACCCTTTAATCATCAAAGTCAACCCAGGTTCCAAAGGAATTTTTATCCAATAAGTTTCAGCATTGGACAATCATTATGTTTTGGAGAAAGCAAGGGATGTTCAAGATTTACAAGTCTATTCAATTAAATCCATCTTAAAAGAGCAGAGATTATTAGTTTGAATCTACTATCTAACAGTTGTAATAATAATAATAATTTTTTTTTTTAAATAGGGATCTTCAAGGAGAAAAGTCTACCTCTAATTAGATATACAATCAATTGAAAAATTATATATGCATCCTTCGAAGAATTGCAGAATGTTCTTTAGTTTCTTTCTTGACAAATGTAGTAAATAATAGTAGATAATTACAGTTTGGCCACTAAATTCTGTGCAGACTTTCCTTTCCACTTCTCTATAGCTTTGCTAATCAAATCATCCCATGATACACATTGCATAGAGGGATCACATTTAGTGATAATATAGCTCTCTACACGCTTGCTGAATAAGAACATTGAAAGAATAGACGATGGATGTTTCCAGAAGTTGATTTGCAACACATGCGCAAAGTATCCACATTACTGCAATGTGATTGTAATCTATCCTTCATTCGAAGATTGTTTTTAATAGCTAACCACATAACAAAACTCTATCTTGGAACAGTTTTCCCAAACAATAACCACAAGGCTGATGAGAATGAATGCATAATAGCTTGTATCTCCCTTACATCATCAGAGATAATTGGTGGCCAACACCACTGATCATGTTGTACAATAGAACTAACCAATGAATCCAAAGGCAAACTAGAGTCATAGGCGACTCCGAGTGACCAACATGGACGGCTCACAATCAGAGTCACATGGTTGAAGAAAAGTCGACTTGTGGCTTCCAATCCATTTTTTTTTGTAAAAGTAGATTTGTAATTAAATTTTAGCATGTAATGTGTAAAGGAATTGTAATAGAGTATATATGGACTGTTTTAATATAACCTTGCATATTTTGATATAAATATGATGATTGGACCCGGTGTGGTCAAGTTTTACGTATAAAATGGACCCTGTGTGGTTATGGTATTATATTGGACCTCGGATGGGTCATGTAAATGTTGATTGCACAGATTGTGTTTTGGGGTAGAGCTTCCTGTACAAAGGAGACTCTGCCCGAATTTCGTTAAATTATGGATCCCGGTAAATGGGACACAACGGTACGATATCGAGTTATACGGTATCCACGGGCATTCCTTGGGTTGATGGGAAATTAACGGACCCCATGATTTGGGGTGTCACAGATAAGGTCACTATATGCTATGCTGGAAGAAATATTGACAAAATCACGATCAGTATCTATGGAGATGCAACTATTTACCTCCATATCTATCAAAGGAAGCCCTGTCAAATGAACGATGTCTAATATCATTGGGAAAATCACGCTAATAAGAAGAAGTATGAGATTACATGATTGAGACCAAAAACACACCGCAGTAAATATCAGTCATTGATTCATATGCATCTCATGGTGGAAAGCTTGATCATTTTGAAAATGACTGAACATCTCCATTGATAGACAAAGTGAGGCTCTAATTTTGCAACCCAATCGATCCATTGTTGATCAAAATTAATCGACAAATAAAGAGGATTAGTCCCTTGATTCCAAGACCTCCATAAAAGCTGGATTGATTCAACATTAAGGTTTCACTTTCATGAACAGGGTAGTAAACTAAGAATCTTTCACAAACATATATGACTTGAAAGAAGGACCGATAACAAGTTTCCCACTAGAACTAGGAGTAGGAATCAGAATCTTATGGTCCACTGAGTCATGTGCTATTTGCTTGATATTGGCAGGAAATCAAGAGAAAGGGATTCCAGATAAAGATGAAAACGGAGGTTTTTGTTTCTTGGGAGCCATTCCGAACACAAGAAGAAGAATTGTTGGAGAAAAATTGAGGCAAGGAGTATAAAGCAAATGAAGAGAAGTAAAGTGAATAGTTCAACCGCTAAAGCTCTTTAAGTAGGCGTTTAAGAGAAATAATGATCGTGACTATTTATTCATTTGGGTTATTAAATTAAACTCAATTCAATGAGGAGGGCTTTGTTTGGATATAAAATATAAAATCCTAAGAATATTCAATGTATCGATACCTAGCTTCTCAGGTGCATAAAGAAAATGTCACATGGAAGAGTCTAAAGAAACGTAGGAGATAATTAGTCATAATCATATTTAAAAAGAAGAATAACTCACTGAAAAGTATCATTCAGTAACAGTAAATGGAAGCAAAATCGTCGAAGACAATGACTATAAAATGACATATAATGGAAAAGATAAAGGAGACACTAAAACACCCCACAAGACCCACGATCTAAGCATTTTAGGAGTAGTTTTAGATTATTTTTAGAAAGTAGCTACCGTTGCAATTAAGGTTATTTATTTCGTCTTTTTATAACCAAAGTCCCTTCGATTAAATTAATAAATGAATTTTCTTTTATTAATTCTCTATACTGTGTGTTTGATCCATTAATTTCATCCAAAAAAAATTCTAAAATAAAGCATTTGATCCCCTCATAAATAATTGCCTAAAAATAATCTATCAATTGAGATATTACCATCAATGTCAGCAGATATTGGAGCAACAAAATATTAAGAAAAATCAGCAACTCGCAAGGGAAGACTAGGCCTTAGCAAAAAGTCCAAGGCCCAATTGGCTGCCCAAAGCCCAGCAGCCCAGCAGGTTAATAGGCCGCTCGACCCATACATGTGGCAGGCCTTAGGTAGCCCGTTAGCTTGGTAGACAGACCTTGGGCCTTTTTTTTGGGCTGGGGCTCAACGGGCTGGCCGTTAAGAAGGCCGATAGGCTGGCTCGTTAACCCAATAAAATATACCCATTAGAATTCTAAATATTTTTTCAAGTTTATTTAAAAAAAAAATTAGAGATCACCCAAAAAAAAAAAANGAAGCCCAGCAGGTTAATAGGCCGCTCGACCCATACATGTGGCAGGCCTTAGTAGCCCGTTAGCTTGGTAGGCAGACCTTGGGCCCTTTTTTTGGGCTGGGGCCCAACGGGCTGGCCGTTAAGAAGGCCGATAGGCTGGCTCGTTAACCCAATAAAATATACCCTTTAGAATTCTAAATATTTTTTCAAGTTTATTTAAAAAAAAAATTAGACATCACCCAAAAAAAAAAAAGCAACGACTTTTTTGCTTTAAAATGGTTGAAACTTCCAAATGATCGACAATTTTGTAAATGTCAACCTAGTTTGAATATATTCAATTTGTAATAATACAAAATAGTCTCATCCATCAATCAATGTAACATTATAATTCTTGATGGATATTTGTTAAATTCAATTAATATGAATTTTGTTAATTTATTTTTCATATCCAATTTTATAAATTTATGTCTTTTTGTAATTTGTAGATAANTTTCATCCATCAATCAATGTAACATTATAATTCTTGATGGATATTTGTTAAATTCAATTAATATAAATTTTGTTAATTTATTTTTCATATCCAATTTTATAAATTTATGTCTTTTTGTAATTTGTAGATAAAAAATTAAATTTTTTGAAAATTTCAACTACACCCCACTTAATTTATCATATCTTTAAGAATACTCCCTCTATTATTAAAAATATCACTAACACCACTAATTTATATTTAAATATCACTAACATCCCCTAAAATTAAAGCACCATTTATAACAAAAATAAATTATCTCAAATACCAAAATTTCCCCTACATAAACTCTAAACAATCTCTCTACATAAAATTCGAGTCAATTAAAATTTATTTTTTTACATACTAAAATTCAAGCTAATTAAAATTATTTTTCTATATATTAAAATTTGAGTTGATTAAAATTTTATTCAAGCTAAATAAGTTTTGATTTTTTATATATATTAAAATTTGATCCTATTAAAAATATTTTTGTATGTATTAAAATTTGAGCTAATTTAAGCCTTACTTGAGTTGTTACCCCCAATTAAAATTATTTCAAATTGATTAAAATTTATATTTGTTAAAATTGAATTCAAGTTGATTAAAATTTATTTTTTACGTATTTATATTTGAGTAGATTAAAATTTATATTTTTTATGTATCAAAATTTGGGCTAAAAATTTAATGCGAGTTGATTAAAATTTGATTTGAGTCTAGAATAAAATTTTAACTAGGTCAAATTTTAATACATAAAAAAATATAATTTTTAATCAACTCAAATTTTAATATATAAAAAATAAATTTTAATTAGCTCGAATCGAATTTTTATTGATTTGAATTTTAATACTTAAAAATAATTTAAAAATAGAGGGATCTCATTGAAGATATTCCTATCTAAAAGGGGTGGGGATGAAATTTTTCCTAAAATATATCATAGAAAATTTAGTAAAATTATATTTTACTTAATACATTTGATCTGAAGGGGTGTTAGTGAAAATTCACAAAATAGAGAAAATGTATTTGAAGATATAAGTGTAATTGAAATTTTTCCTTAAATTTTTTTGGGGCCTAGGGAGGCCTTTACCTCCCAAAAAACTTAGTAGAATAAAAGTATATTTTTTAAAATAATTGGGATAAAAGTACATATGCTAAAAAAAAGTCATAAAAGTCCTTTTATCCCTATTATAAATAGTGTATACCCAATTGAATATGAGACTTTCAAGATTCTTTTTGATATTTATATATCATTCAAATTTTAAAATTATATATATATATATATACACACACATGTAATACAGTGACATTAAACAGTGAAACGCTCAATAAAAAAAATAGTAACATCAAATAGTAACACACTCAATAAAAAATTAGTAACTTCAAACAGTAACACAAATATTTTTGTTGAATGTGTCACTGTTTGATGTTACTATTTTTTTGTTGAGCATGTCACTGTTTAATGTTACTATTTTTTTGTTGAGTGTGTCACTGTTTGATGTCACTGTATTACGTGTGTGTGTGTATATATATATATATATGTATATATATATTTCAAAATTTAAATGATACAGAAATATCAAAAAAAATCTTGAAAATCTCACATTCAAGTACGTATACACTATTTATAGTAGAGATAATTATAAAATATATTTTAAAAAGAATTTTAAAAAATTTTAAAATATGTACTTATTGAAAACTATTTGATGAAAAAAAAGATTTAAAAGAGGATAAATTTAGAACTAGTACTTAAAGTCAAATAAATTTAAAAAAAAGATACTCACGATTCTTTACCTCAATTTTTTAAACAAAAGCCCGTTTGAGGCCCAAATAGTGGCCCGTTAGGGTTTTTCAATCTTAAGCAGAGCCATCATCGACAAGACGAGAAGCATAGCAAAAACACACACAAGCACACACTAACGCTCACAGAGAGATGGACTCGTTTTCAGCCCCCACCAGTGGGCCATCGTCGCAGCTGTCGCCGGAGGATTTCATGGGCCAGCTCAAGACTCAGCTTGCCCAGGCTTATGCTGAGGAGTTCCTCGAGGTACTCTCTCTCTCTATCTCTTCACACACAAACGATCTTTGTATCATTAGATTATCGCGGATACAAGATGTTAAATGAACCAAATTTGCCTAATGTAGAGGCAATCAAGAAAGCTGCATAAGTGAATATATAACCTACAGTAAAGTGTGGTAGTCGTACCAATCTTGCTTGCACAATGGAAAGGGCCACTGGTTTTTCTATCCAGCGAATCGAATTGGCCGAAGGTGTGCGTTCATGAGTCCATGTTTAAAGATTCAATCAATTTTTACCAATATCCAGCCCAGTAAACTAAGAATATAAATCCAGAAGCCCAAACAAGATGTCCAAATAAGAACATTCACGCCCAGACCAATAAACTTATTCGCATTGATAAGTTGTGAAGAGTTTATTCATAAATACCATCAAATTAGTGGAAGATTCATTTAACTGTGAGACGGATACTCTGCCATAATGTAATGTTCTTCTAATGGCAATAAAAAGTAACTGATCCAATGGTATTGATCATCCAAAAATTGCCAAATAAAATGCATCCCAAGCTAAACCATATGATTGAGTCCTTTAGTTTCCAAAATAGTATAAAAAGAAGTAATTTGAAGTTTGTAAGGGATTTCTATGCTTGTGTTTTTGTCCTTTTTTGGGAGTACAATAGTATTTAATGAAAGCAATGGAGTTGTTGTATTGGTTTTCAAGGATTTTTTTTGCACTTCCCGTTATTAAATTGTTTGTCACTGTGATCCCAGTGATATGCTTGGTGTTGGTGTCAAGCTTGAGCTTTTTTGTTCACTTTGACATGGCTTTTATTTGTATTGTCTGTTACCCTTTCATAAGTTAATAACCCGTCCCAACTTCCACCCTTCTTGTTTCTCATTCCTTCTAATTTTCTGCCACTTTTTTTACAGACAATCAAGATCTCCTATATTGAACCATGAGTTCGAGGTGGTTACTGAGTTACATATTAGGTGCCTCATTCCTGTAAATTTCTTACTCCTCAATTTCCAACCTTTTAATTAGATGTTGGAAAATAATTTGGTGGCGTGGACCTGTAGGTCCATGAGAGAGGTAGCCACACCTAGTTGTTAAATGAATGACGATTAGCTCTCTCATTAGGAGAATTTTTTGATAACTGTTTGCGGCCTATTTGTTCCTTCAATTAAATATAATATAGGTAACAAGCAACTGGAAGTCTGATAGTGCTTTCTTTGCATCAGAAAAAATTGTGTCTTTTGTATTAGTGAGTAGAGAAGTTGGAGAGGAAAATTGTGCAATAGCAGTACTCTCTTCTTTACGACACGATAAATGATATTACTTTTTTTTATTGTATTATTTATTGGTGGTTGGAGAGTGAGGATGCTAGGGTATTTCTTGTATGTGTGAATCTATTGANATGATAAACGATATTACTTTTTTTTATTGTATTATTTATTGGTGGTTGGAGAGTGGGGATGCTAGGGTATTTCTTGTATGTGTGAATCTATTGATTTCGAAATGTGGTTGTTAGTGCGTACTTTTGGGTTAGTGGAACCACTCAAGTTTCTCAAATATTATTCACTGTTGGAATTGCTTTGGAGGCTAATGTTCTTTAGTCCTGAGGGCATCTTTTCCTTTTTTTGTTGTTTTTTTTCTTTTGTTTGCTATCAAATGCTGTCAAACAAAGTTCATTCGAGGATTAGAGCTACACAACTGAGTGCATGTGCTGAAATATAAGGTTTCAGAGAAAGACGCTGATGACAGTCTGTTGCACAAAAATACTCGACACATTTTTTATGTTATACATTGCGTATAATTGCTTCTCGTGTATGAAGGTATGACATGGTAGCTCCCATCAAATGTCTGCATTTATGTAATGTGCACTGTTCAATATTTGGAATTCCTCTTGAAAGTTGTTTTATATGTCTATTGACTTGAGATTAATTGTTTTCATCATTTGCTCTTTACACTGGCTACAGACTGTAAGAGGGAAGTGCTTTGACAAGTGTATCACCAAACCAGGGAGTAGCCTGAGTGGGAGCGAGAGTAGTTGCATCTCCAGGTGTGTGGATCGCTACATCGAGGCTACTGGCATAATTAGTAAAGCTCTATTCAGTGCACCACGTTAGACATTTGAAACAGAACATTTTTTGAAGAACACTCAAGCTGTGAAATTTTACGTTGGGGGGGAAAATTCATGGGGAAGCCTAGAGGATGTCCTGTACTGTTTTCAATACTCATTATAATGAGTGAGGATAATATAATTTGTGAACGTTAAGGTCAACGATATGAACATCGTGCCTGTGTTTTTAGCTGATGTTGGGGTACTATTTTATTGTTGGATAATAAATTTATGCTGAAATTATTTTAAGCATTGGTAAAAGAATGAATGATTATGGTTTAATCATAGTTTCAAGAATATCAAATTTAAGTGATCCTGCCATCCGGCTGCTGGATAAATTTGTGTATTCAATATTTTGCTATCTGGTCCGTTGGCTTTGAGAAGAGGTTAGAATTGGTTAGAAGCATGAATACAAGTATGATAGGGAAATATACATCATGCATATCCAACTCTTCCTCTCGTTCTTTTCCCGGAAAGTATATCAAGCTCTCGTAAACGTGCGACCCTTCCATGTTCTCAACGGTAATGCTGTATTTCCCTCCAATTTTTACATATCCTCCTCTCTCAAGAAGTATCTGGCAACTTGCACAAACATAAAAAATAAAAAAATAAAAAATAAAAAGGGACAGAAAAGCGTCTGGCCATTGTAACACGGACACACAGGCAGGCAAGCAAGCTCTTTTTTTGCCAGTACAATCAAGTCGTCTGCACTTGATGGAATATTTTGTATATTTAATGAATACTTTCTCAAGGGGAGAGAGAGACCGAGTTCATTTAGAGTTCAAGGATACTAAAACCATGGAAGAAGGAAAAGAGAGGGGAGGAGGGGAAGAGAGATGATGATGAGTGTGGCATGCCAAGTCTGCCAGACTTGTAATGGATAGACAAGTAGGAAAAATGAGTCAGCTTGCAAATAGGTCGTTCTCAACTCAAATACTAAACGTACTTAAAAATTTGTTACCATTCAGCTCATTTTATAATATGAACGAACTCGAGCCACCCGAATCATTTAACATCCCTATTCACAACATGAAGATGGGCAGACATACTCTGACAACATCAAGATTTGTTGTAAACTAAAGGTTCTTTTACAGCGCATGTTGGCTTTGAAGCTTGTTAGAAACCCCCACCAGACTAAGCAAGACAACTTTGATTACAGTGATTTGGCGGCATAGACAGAGGGTACACGTACTACTACATAAAAGTGTTTGTACAGTCGAATATATGTAACAATAACAGTAATAGTAACACACGCAAAATTTGCCATTTTTCAGACTGCAATCGCATTCATTAGCGTTATGTCTTACTTTTGGGGCAAGGGCAAGACTACTTGAGCCGAGCTTACAAGTTAAGTTTGAATGGCAGTACAAAACAAAATGGAATGGAAGTAAATAAATAGAAAGATGTCATTTATTTGCCCTAGAGAGGAACTTTTTTAAAATAACAATAAGCGAGCGTCACTTGTTGGCTGCTGCTGCTGCAGCAGCATTACCAAACACAGATGTGCTTTGGAATCAACCGCCTTTTTTTCAGCAAAAGTAGCACCAAATTAAACATTAAACAACAAATAACAAAGGCACAAATCCCATACGCCTATTTCCTCAAGGTCTGCATGATGTACTCAGCATAGAGGTCCCTGCATAATAAATACCATAAAATAAAATCAAAACGAAACACATGATTCAATTCAATAACAGAGCTAAACTAGATAGTGTAGCGAGTGATGGAAATTTGAGTTTCACTTTGCCATGTATCCATTTGTCAAATGTAAAACTTACATGGAGTACTGGATAGCATCATGAGCAGTAGTTGAAGGCAGAAACTCATTAACTGCAACCTCTTTGTTCTCATTCTTCTTGTCTAAATATTTGTCAAGAAAATTCTCTGTTCACAATTTTTTTACTCTTATGATCAATACCTCGCATCTCACACAAGGTTCTTGAGAAAGCTTAAACTGAAAGATGAAAAGGATACAATCTTCAAAGAACCGACGGATCTCAGTTAGACGGTGAGGGGCAAGCTGGTTGATATCAGTGTAGTGGCGATACTCTGGATCATCAGCACAGACTGCAATGATTTTATCATCCTTCTCTCCCTAATAAACCCACTTAATTATGTTATTGATATATTATTTACCCAAAACGAACAAAAATGGTTAGTTTCAAGGCATCAGTAATACCTGATCAATCATAGGCATCAGTCCTATTGCCCTGGCTCGAAGAAAACAGCCAGGAAGGACTGGTTCCTGTTGAAGGGATCGAATTATTTTCAGTTGATCATCTTAAAAAAACTGGAAATTAAAGCTTTGGCTTGCAAAAGAAAAGGAGGACTAGTGATTCTTCCTTACAACACATCAGAATGTTTCTCCTCCAATGCTTGGTTGTATGGCAAAAACAAGAGTTCTTTTTCCTATACATTTATGCTTACTATATGTTTGACCTACCTGCATGAGGACTAATACGTCCATTGGGTCATTATCTTCGCACAATGTCCGAGGAATGAAGCCATAGTTATGAGGATAGACCACTGATGAATATAAGATGCGATCAACCTGAGCGTCCATTGGAATTGTCAGAAAACAAGCCATCAAGGGAATGATCAGAATGCGAAGCTAAAGCCAATAATACCGAAGTACAAATGGCTTGTCCTCGTGGTAGATCTTGATCAGTAGATACTTAAAAGTATCTGTAAATTAGGATCTGATAATTAAATATTTAAAGCAAGAAACAGTAAGGATTCTGTCGTACCTTGATCAAACCAGTCTTCTTGTCAAGTTCATATTTCACTTTACTTCCTTTAGTTATCTCAGTAACCTGTATAGAAGAAGTATTTAATTGACAAATCAACGGCCATATGGGCTAAACACCAAGCGATAGTAAGTCTCAACTAGGCAGTTGATGAATCTACCAATCAAAGTAAACTAAGTTCCAATAAGATGGCAATAGAGAACCTGTGTCATATTCAATGCGGACTTTAATAGGGTCAATGTGGAAGATAGAGAGCATCAAACAACCAGTAAAACAGTGTTCTGTTGTGTAAATTAATACTAGATTAATTTGTCAAAAGATAAAATAGATCAGGATAAGGAATGATAAATCGTGTTGAATCTGAATGAAGTTAGGGTAATTTTGGATAAATGCAGTGCAAGAGCAGATCAAAATTCTGGGTTATGGTCAACTGGCATGCAACAAAATATATGATCTCATCTTCCTTGGTACAGAAGAACAATAGGTATTAAGTTAAACAACAGATGTAGAAACAAACGGAAGGTGTATCAGTACTTCACTTGAACTGGGACAATATCATATGTTTTGCCTGTATATCAGGTTTTGCCAACATTATTTAACTATGTTTAGTATCATATGTTTTGCCTGTATATCAGGTTTTGCCAACATTATTTAACTATGTTTAGATCGATGCTTAAGAAGAGGCATAAGTTGATTGAGTACATACAACATTGACAATCTGAGGAGCTCCGGGTCCTGCACCAAAGGTATTGAATTTGATGTCAATCGTATGCAGAGCGCAGCCTTGAGTTATGAAAGTGTCCATGTGATATATACTTACCTATCTCAAGATCATGCCAAGGATGAGCAGCAACGGATCTCCTGGACAAAGTTGAAAGGATCCTCTCATTCAGGCGGGGAGCATTTCTTTGTGGTACAGATTTAGCTCCATTTTCATTTGTCTCGTTGTTCATTTTGTTTCTGATGGGATCAAGAAGAAATGAAATGTGCCAAAGCTGTCAGGACTTGTTCCAGCAAAAAATGAATTTGCAACAGAGGCAAGAGAAGTAATATATATAGTATAAACAAACGAAAACACAAGATTTGGAGTTTGGAAATTTTAGAATGGAATGGTTATGGAGAGTACAATATTCTCAGAAAAGAAAGAAAAAAGAATAAAGCACCATCAAGTCATCGCTTCTATCTAGAGGTAGGATGGGATTGGGATCTTATTATTCAGAGCATGCATGAAAAAAAGCTTTAAAAGGGGAAATGGGATAAGTAAAAAACACCAAAAAGTCAATACGTGCATGTTCATGTTGGACATACTACCATTCCTTGAATAGTGCATCAAATTCAGTATACAAATGCAAGATTTATATTCAAAAATACAAAGGCCAGTAGTGTAGAGCACAAATATAAATCTGACAAGTACCAGGTTGGTCAATAGATTAGATCGCTGTAACAACGAACTCAACTTTTGGCTTTTGGCTTTTGGTTGTATAGAAAGAACGAATGGAGTTTATATAGGGAGACTGGTCAACTTAGATGGCAAATATAGGCTTGTGGTGGGAAGAGAGCATAGCAGCGTAAATAGTGGCCGCCCAAGTCTAAGCCCGTAGACTTGTTCCCGATTGTTGTTAGGTCAAAATTCATTCTTGGTCCCTTAATTTTGTCTTTAATTTTAATTTAGTTCCTTAACTTTCAATTATTCTAATTTAGACCCTCAAAAAATAATTTCAACTTAATTGAGTCCTTCCATGAATTTTCTTCGTTAGATCAACTAGAGACTAACTCAATCTGATATATTTCAGTATTGGTCTAACGGTGAAAATGGATAAAAAAAAATTAATTAAGACAAAATTGATAATTGATGAACTAAATTAAAACAATTAAAAGTTAAAGAACTAAATTAAAATTGAAGACAAAGTTCAAGAATTAACTATTATTACCCTTCTTGTTATTAAACAGTCTCCCTTCCCAAGCATACAAACTAATAAAACATATTATTTAATTCACTTACACATTTAGACTTGGCCCGCATCTGTCTGTCTGATTGTTTGTGAGTTGTACTGATATCAGAGTAACTAGTGCCTAATTTCGGGCTGGAATATTGTATTGGTTCTTCAATCTACCCTTTACTTTCTCTGTGTAATTTCATTCCGCCCACGACTGGATGGCTGACTAAGATGAATAAGGCTTTGAGTCTTGAGTTCATCACAATCACCAGCTGCGCCAATCTGGAATGTTGGTTTTACCGACCCCAAGGCCATTTTTCTTTTTTCTTTTTTCTTTTTTTTAAAAGCAAAAAATGGATGCCCTCTGCAATTTTCCCATGCTTTTATATGCATCCCCTCTCCGGATGCTCTCCTCCAACCACTCTATTTATTGTTTTCCTACCTCTCTTTAGTTCAATCCACTGTTATGTTACCTCATGGGATTCCCTTGTGGTGGGTTCACAGTGACAAAGTGAAACATTGCAATCTCAGTTTTATTAAACCTTTTACACCATATCAAATTTATGTCTTATGATACCACAAGCACTCTCGCCTGCATTTATTCAATCATCCACTAGAGCAGGACTATTATACTTTTGTTTACACCCTGCCAGTTCTCTTTTTGTCGTGGATCAACCATCACCTTCATTAGTCCTACTACCAACACACTTATGCAAAACATCAATCAAAAAAGAACTTGCAGTTATCAATTATTGTGCTTTTCGCGAAAAGTGCAGGATACAGGAAGATGAAGAAACATAGTGTGCGGTTTGTTTGAGCAGTATTGAGGAGAACCAGGAAATTCGAGAGCTGTCCAATTATGGTCATGTATTCCACCGAGAGTGCCTGGATAGTTGGGTGGATGAGGGCCGAGTGAGTTTCCCATTTATGTAGATCTTTGCTGTTTCCAGCAAACGAATAGACGGGAACGTGTGTACTGTATGTAGATGTATGATGGAAAGAAAGAAACGACTACTTGTTTGGCAAGGAGTATCATGTGATTGAATCAACTTGACTTCAATATCTATACACAAATATGAATACAAGTAATTCATGCAATTGAAATATCCCAGTGTCTATGGGTTTGTCATCATTTTAGTTCAATTCCTCACGTTGCTCGAAAGAAGGGCAAACATGACATTAGAAACCGAATCCATATCAATTGGACTATCATTTGTCATTTAAGATTACTAGTTATTGTCTGTGTCCGAAGGCACAGAGTAATAAAAAATGATAAACAATAAATATATTTATATTCATATCTAAAATTAAATCACAAATAAAGAGAAGAGATAAAGGAATTTAAGCATCAATTTGTAGTGGGGGTGTTAGGTGGTGGGCGACAGTGGTGATGGTAGGAGACAGTGATGGTTGTGGTGGGTGGTAATATTTGTGGCAGCTAGGGCGCCGACGATAGTGGTGGTGACAGCGGTGGTAACGATGATGGTGGTGGTGGCGATGGTGGCAGTGGCAGTGATGGTGACGGTTGCGATGGTGGTGGTGGTGATGGCGGCAGTGATGGTGGTGGGGGGCTGTAACGGTGGTGCTGGTGGTGGCGGTTGTAGCGGTGGTGCTAGTGGTGGCGATGGCAGTGGGATGGTGGCAGTAATGGTGGTGGAGGCGATGGTAAGGGTGGTGGTGACGATGGCAGTGATGGTGGTGGTGGCTGCGGCGGCGGCAGCGATGGCGATGGTGACGGCAATGGTAATGGTGGTGATGTCGGCGATAGTAATGGTGGTGATGATGGCGACGGCGGTGGCGGTGATGGTGGTGGCAGTGACGATGGTGGGGGTGGCGATGGTGGTGACAGCAGTGGTAGTGGCAGTGGTGACGGTGGCGGGGCAGTGGTGGTGGCGGCGGTGGTGGGGACGACGGTGGCGATGGTAGTGGTAGTGGCAGTGGCAGTGGCGAAGGCAGGGGCAGTGGTGGTGGTGGCAGCGGCGGCGGTGGTGATGGTGGCAGTGGCGAGGACAGGGACGGTGGTGGTGACTATGACGACGATGGTGGTGGTGACAGCGGTGGTGGTAGTGGTGGTGGTTGCGGCGGTGGCAGTGGTGTTGATGTAACAGTTCCAAACACTATTTTTTTTTATAATACTTATGAGAAATAATTACTAAAAGTATTTTAAAAAATCACTCCAAACACACATTTAAGGACTTATTTTTCCTATTAAATTTAGGGTGTTAATATTAGTCATTAGATTAACTTTAAAGTAAAATTTAAAGTGATTTCAACCGCGAATAACAAAAATTATTTTATTTATCTTTTGAGATTTGAATTGTATTGTATTTTACTATATAAATATATATATCAGGAATGTCAAGCTAAGCTTCAAGTAGAGGTAGCCTAACCTACGAGTCTATTGGGCTGGCCTACTTGTGGGTTTTTTTATATATTATTTTATTTAAAAATAATGAATATTTTTATAATTTAATATTTATGTAAATTATATTTTTGAATAAAAAATATAGAAAAAATGGATAAAAATAAAATAATGAATAATTTTATTTTTAATTTGGGGATGAACTACATCCAATAGAATGAATACATCCTAACTATGTTGACACTTACTCACTTATCTATCATTTGCAGTACTCTACCATTTAAAACTTATATGCTTAATACATGGAAAATAAAATAATACATTATTTATAGTATTTAAATTTTTAAAATTTTAAATTTTGACAATGAGAGATTTATTTCAAAATTTCAAATTTAATAGTTTAAAAATAAAATTTTTTTTCAAATGAAAGTTGGGCGGACTTGGCGGACGGGTTTTTGGGCCAAGTAATAGATTTAAAAATAAACCCAAGTCATCTTTTTAAAGATATTAGTTTCGAACTCAGGCGGGTCAACTATTAAATTTATTGAATTTCGAATCTATTTTTTTTGAATTAAATAACAGAATCGGTAAGTAACCTGGGCCATTGGACAACCCTGCATGAACAGTCATTCAACAATTAACGGGGACTGCATTAGAATACCATTTAATTGCCTACGTTCAACATTTACATCTATGTTTTAATAATTAATCTACACTATCTCAAATTCAAGTTTTCACAATCAAATAAACAAACAAAAAATATATTGCGATAGAGTACGATTTTGTGTGTGAAAATTTAGAAGCCAACAATATTTTTAACTAAAGGACTAACAGAACAGTTGCATACAGTGGCGGACCCGACCCAGTCATGGACGAGAACGAGCACTTGCTTCTCATTTATCCTCTCTTACTTTTTTTGAAAATTAGTATGGTGGGTCCTGCTCTTGTTTATTTTTAGAAAATTCATGGTCCACTCACCTCTAAAATTAAATATTTTAATATTTGAATTGATTAAAACAGATGTCATGACCTATACGAATATTTGATAAAAAAAATAATATATCTATCCCTTGAAAACAATTATGTAGCTAGTTGCATTCGATCGTGTTTTCGTAAGTTTGTAGTTCATAAACTCATAAACGAAAAAACATGATAACTGTAGAAGGCAAAATGCGTTAACCCAAAAGTATTTTTTTACCATCTTAAATAATTAATTTCTCAATAAAATAAAGTATGAGTTCAGCATCTTAAATTTGTCACAAAAATAAATAATAATTTCATCACAGACTCTCTAATGGTGTTATATTGAAAGGAATTAACAAGAAACGTTGTTTAGCATTAATCAATTATAGGCAATTTTGGAGATTTGAAAAAAATATTTTGCTTTAATGTAATAATGATATATGAATGTGGTTTAGTTGAAATGTACCCAAGAAAATTTGAATGTCTTTGTTGTTCATGTTTATTTAGAATAAATGACAACTATTATTGTGTTTGTATCATATAATTATTATTTTTTTAAAGTTGTGCTCAATTAATATTTTGGAATCAAGTTGATTGGGATGTATTTCCTCAACAAAAGAACAATAAAATACATGAGTCGCATCGGAAGTGGAAGTGGGTGGGGACCAATCTGTCATTCAGAAATCAGAACCCGTGACAAGGAGAGGGGTAGCAAATAGGAATAGCCACATCCCTACATACATAAATAAATATATATATATATTATTAATTACCCGTACTTGAAAATACGATATTACTCACAAATTAGTAACACCAAAACATAATAATTCAAATATATAAAAAATTATGCTACAAAAATTATGTTATAACTACCGAAACATAATAATTTAAATATCTAAAAAAATATATCAGTTAACAATATTTAATGTTCTGTTTTTGATTTAAAATCTACGATTTCTACATTTATAATCAACTTTATCTAAATAATAACAAAATTCATAACTAATAGAATGAAAATTAAAACAATACTCCCACAAATAAACTAATTCTGCAAATATTGTCAAATGACCAAATATAATTATCAGAAATTCAACCGACTTCCAAAAGATACGACTTGAAAAAAAAAAATTTACAGTTAGGTGTTTATTTATTCTCTAAAAACATACACTTTTTCTTTTATCCACATTCAAATAATAAAAATATAGAAAAATAATGTTTACCTAAAAAATATTGTTTCATCTGTGGAGGTCTTGTTCATAGTAGGTTCAGTTGAGCCTCCATGTCTTCTAACGCTCGTAAACAGAGTATGTCATCTTCGATATCTGTCAATGTCTCCTCTAATTCTATCATATCTATGAAGTCATTCTCAAACTTCTTATTGATTTTGTCAATTGGCCACGTAGATGGAAGCGTGTTAACAACATCATATAACATAATTAGATTATTCGGCATAAAACCTTCCTGTTACAGTTTATAAAATAACTGTTCTTTCTGTTTTATATGATTTAGAACATTTGTTTCTGGACCCATTTTTTCTTGCTTAAATTGTATCCATAATGGATGGATATTGCGTTCCGCTTCCACCAATAATTATACAAACCATACTGTATTGGTTGGTTTGTCGTCTAAAAAAAATTTTTCCGTTTAAGAATTCCAAGTTGTGGGAAGGGTCTCCATTATTTTATGCATAATATAATTATCACCTATATTTTTTCCTGTCATTTGTAACATACGACCTAATTCAACCTTTTTCATCCCAAATTTCGAGATTGGGGTTCCATCTTCAAACAATTCATTTTCAAATTTTTCTTGTATGCTTGATAGAGCTACACACGTACTATGATGTACAAATATTGGAGGTTGTTCCTTTATATCTGTACATAATATAAAAGATACAAATTAAAATTGTAATAATCACATTAGCAATGACAACGACTCGGTGTCAAGGAAAGAAAAAATCTAGGTTGACTGGATGGACGTTACGATCTTTCCCGTTCCTGACGTGCACGTTTCGCCAATTAATATTTGGTTAAAACATTATTATTGATTGCCTAAAAAATAAATAAGAAACATATATTATTGTGAATAATAAGTAACTTTTTTAAAAATTAATTAAGTCTTGAATGGGCAAATGACCAATCATACCACTTGGTCATCTGTATTTTCTTTTCCGTCGACAGAACAATTTGCTTTTTCTTTTCCTTTATAGCTAGCATTCACCATCGTGTTTCACTTTTTTTTTATCTAAGCAAACAATTTGAATTAGTAATAAACATATATTTAATATTATGTGTGAATATTACAAACACGTGAATGTTGGAGATTTGTAAAAGGAAAAAAAAATAATGCAATCCAAGTTTTTGTGTCAAGAGACAGGCATTATTTATGAATTGATCCAACGAATTATTGGAGCACAACCATTTATGATTTGTTGTTTTCATGTTGTTCACTAAATATTGAATTTCTATGATTCGTGTTCATAGTAATATTTTTAGTTTTATATCATTCTTTGTGTTGTTCAATCTTGTATATTTTAAATGTTAAACATGTTTTATTTAATATATCTTGATATCTGNAAAAGATACAAATTAAAATTGTAATAATCACATTAGCAATGACAACGACTCGGTGTTAAGGAAAGAAAAAATCTAGGTTGACTGGATGGACGTTACGATCTTTCCCGTTCCTGACGTGCACGTTGCGCCAATTAATATTTGGTTAAAACATTATTATTGATTGCCTAAAAAATAAATAAGAAACATATATTATTGTGAATAATAAGTAACTTTTTTAAAAATTAATTAAGTCTTGAATGGGCAAATGACCAATCATACCACTTGGTCATCTGTATTTTCTTTTCCGTCGACAGAACAATTTGCTTTTTCTTTTCCTTTATAGCTAGCATTCACCATCGTGTTTCACTTTTTTTTTATCTAAGCAAACAATTTGAATTAGTCATAAACATATATTTAATATTATGTGTGAATATTACAAACACGTGAATGTTGGAGATTTGTAAAAGGAAAAAAAAATAATGCAATCCAAGTTTTTGTGTCAAGAGACAGGCATTATTTATGAATTGATCCAACGAATTATTGGNTAAAGAGACAGGCATTATTTATGAATTGATCCAACGAATTGTTGGAGCACAACCATTTATGATTTGTTGTTTTCATGTTGTTCACTAAATATTGAATTTCTATAATTCGTGTTCATAGTAATATTTTTAGTTTTATATCATTCTTTGTGTTGTTCACTAAATATGAATTTAATCTTGTATATTTTAAATGTTAAACATGTTTTATTTAATATATCTTGATATCTAAGTTGTCCAATAACTTGAATTTAATCATGTATATTTTACATGTTAAGCATATTTTATTTATTATATAGATTTTTTGCAAGTTATATTTTTTTTATTGATTATGAAAAAAACAAAATCGACTATTAAATTTGTATAATTTGAGTTTGTACTAGTGTTTTTAATTTTATATCATTCTTCTCGATTATTTATATTCTTAGTATATTTTCTTAAACTAAACGTTATTTAGTATTGAATTATTTAGTAAAAATTGTTGTTTCGTGTTGTTCACTAAATATTGAATTTTTATGATTCATGTTCATAATATTGCTTATAATTTTATATTATTTCTCTCGCTTGTAATTTTGTATTATTTTTCTCAGGTATGTAGATTTAGATTATTTAATAAATATTGTTGTTTTGTGTTGTTCACTAAATATCAAATTTTTATAATATTTAGTTTATCGTGTCTTCAGACATTGGTCATATTGTTAATATTAAGACTTGACAATGTTCATTGAGTTCTCTTCAATATTATATTTTGTTCACCAACAAAGTGAATTTTGAATTTTGTTTTGAAATTTAATTATCAATGAAATTGAATTTATATGATTCGTGTTTATAGTATTGCTTGCGTGAAAATAAATTGAATAACAAATAATCCTTACAGTATAGGATTCATCGGGCATACATGGAAAACAATATAACCAATGTCAAAATAAAATTTTGAGCATAAATTAATGAACAATTAACAAATGAAAAAAAATTAAGCAAATAATGTCAAATTCAAAACAAAACTCACTTTACACCTTGAACAAAATGAAATATTGAAAAAAATTTAATGAACAGTGCTAACACAACACACCTTGCACTTGAACATATCACCAATGTCAAAAAATTAAATCTTATATTAAAATTCAAAACAAAACGCACCTTGAACTTGAATAGAATAAAAAATTTAGCAGCACCAAATTTATCCCAATGCAGTGAATTTTTAGCAGCAAGAATTCAATTCGTCGAACTCCCGAACCCAAATTACAAAAAACTTGTCCACCAAAAANAAAATTTAGCAGCACCAAATTTATCCCAATGCAGTGAATTTTTAGCAGCAAGAATTCAATTCGTCGAACTCCCGAACCCAAATTACAAAAAACTTGTCCACCAAAAATCAATAATGTTATAAACAAAAGGAAACATTAGAATTTAATGTAAATATTGAAAAAAAATTAGATAATTTTGGTGAGAATAGGAAAACATGCTTGCAATAAAAACAGAACACGATCAACTAGAAAAGAAAATTAAAAATTTAAGCTAATAATTTCTTGCAAACTAAAATTAGAACACGGTCAGGGAAAAATGCTTGCAACCCAAATGAATCTTAATGTCTATGGCCATAATTGACTACAACAACAAAAAAAAATTTAGTATCATGTCACTTATTATTGTTTAGAATATAATATATTATTTTTTGGTGTAATTTACTAACTTTTAAGGTGCAATTATTTTTTGGGTTTACTTAACATTTTTTTACTTAAAATTTATTACTTTTTGAATAAAATTTAGGATAAATTTCATCCCCCACCCCCTTATAAATAAGCCTAACTTTCATCAACACCCCCACTGATTTTAAAATTTCACTTCACTATCTTATAGTTTTTATGTTTATTTTAATTAAACAATTAAACCCCCTTGTTGTGAGAAACCATCACTGACAACTAAAAAAGTGCTAATGCCATCTTATTTTCTTTCAAAAATATCAATTTTACCTATTTCTTCTTCGCACCATTTCACCTCACATGTCCTTCTATTTACACACATTGTTGCACCACCACAATACTGTAGACTCCACGGCCCCTTCCCTACTAGATCGTCAACAAATAGCCTCTAACACCATCATTATGCACCACTACAATTCATCAAATAAAAAACAATGGTTTTTTACCCAATATTTTGTTGATTACCATTGCGCATAGCCACTGAAAATTCACTGCATTAGGGTAAAGGCACAAAGGCAAACAAACAGGCAAGCACCAAATGTTTTGTCCAGAAAAATAAAAAATCTAAATAGAAAAATAGTCATCATCATTAAAAAAAAATTTTGTCCGTGTTTGAGAGAAGAATCCAATCGCAAATGTTGAATTATAAAATGAATTTAATTATTGTTATGAAGTAGATGACACCCAAAATTTGGTGTTGGACTATATAAAAAGGAATCCACTAGAATTTAAAGGAAACTACTGGAATTCAAGGAAGCCACTGAAATTTAATAAATACTTGGCAACTCATCTATATGTTGGGCTATATAAAAAAAAAGAAAAAAAAAAGATACAAACTGGTAACTCATCGAACAGTTGGTGTGCAGGGGAACAAAACAGGAGGAAGCAGAAAAAAATCAAAACAGAAAAAAATTAGAACAGAAAAAAAATCAGAACATGACATACCTGAGAGAAGTAAGTAGCAACGACTGAGGGAAGAGACCCAAGCAGGCAGGGAGAGCCTGCCAAGCAGAATAGGTAGAGAGATAGAGAGCAACGACTGAAAGTTTTTTATTATGATTTTGGCAAGCCATTAGGGCATAAATTGGGTGAGATTTTTCAGAGATATGCATCAAATTTGGAAAAGAGTGAATTACGTGAGAGTTATTTTGGGCAATGAATTTTTTTGGGGAGTCAGGTGCGTAATTTTTGGAGTTCAAAATATGTCTAATTTGTGATGCAAAGTGGGTCTGTGAGTGAAAGGGGTAGAAAGAGCAAAAATGTATTTTTTTTTTTTTTGTGTGTGCGTGTAATGGATGAGAGAGGACATTGGCTTTACGGAGGATAGAGGGAGAGATAGGAGATTTGGGGAATCACAGACCTTCTCATATGGAAAGGAGATTGCAGAGATCACAATGAGAGACAATAGAGAGTGGCGTAACATTAGGGACAAAATTGGGATGAACAATTAATTATTAGAAGTTAATTTTAAAAATTAAAAATTTTGAGCGTCAATAAGGCTTTCGAGAGTTATTCTGATACGTCGGATCAAAACAATTTGAAATATCAATAGCTCAAGACAGTTTAAAATAGCGCAATCCGTTGAATGATGTCTTTTTTGATTTCGAAACGATCTACCCCGTTCTTTATGTTTAAAATTCAAATTCATTCTAATTTATTATACAGATAACATAGGGTTGGGCCGGGGCGATTCGGATCGTGGCGTACTGGATTCTGTCATGTCTACTTGTGTCGTCTTCGTCTTCGAACATTCTCTCTCCTCCAGCATCGACGCGCTGTGTTCTTTTTCTCATAATAAAATTACGAAATCATCCTCCACCCACTTTGGTCTCCTCCTTTTCTTTATCTAGCTGAGCTGCCCCCCATCTTGCTTCAAATTTTGAATCCTCCTTCCTACACGAGTACACTGTACACTGTACACCACCAGGGCGAACCCTTACTTTTCAGTATGGACCGAATTACCCTTTTTAGTTAGTCCCATAAATAATGATTCAATTGAGAGTCAGTAAACAGTTGGCAGGCACAAATTGCATCATCTCTTTTATTAGAGGTTCTATATCTATCCTCCAATAATAATATTCTAATCAACACTCAGCAAGTAAGTTACCACTAACCTAATACTCTGCTTCATTAAAACTCATGTTGAAAACAAGAAAGAACTGACTTGGAATGATTAATATTTAGAATAGAATAATTATTAGATATGGACTATTAAAACTAAGTCATATAAATAATTCTCCTCTCCTCCTTTGAATTTGTTCATAACCACATCAAAGCAACCCCTTTCAAAATTGGCAGTTGCAACAATAAAAGAGCCATAAAAAGGTTTGTCAAAAGACATGTTATTGTAGAGTTAGTCATCTATATATTGCAATAGTGGTGTTCAACATGTTAAAGGCAGATGTAAATTTATTCACATAACCCAAAACGACAGAGGAGATATTAGTAATTAGCAATATGAGTTGCAAAAGAGGGCACTCGTTGTAGTGAAAGCTGTTGTGACTTTTGTCTTACTATTATTTATGCAGTAATGCTATATTGATCAAATTTTGAGATTAAATTTAAAATTAAAATAACATGACAGCTGATTATTAAGAGTTTTTATTAGGGTTCAAATGACATAACACCAATGAAAGAAGTTCAAGTCAATTACCATATCATTTAAACTCTAAATTTGATCTAAAATTTAATCAGTATAGCATTCCTCTTATTTATAATATCTTCAGATGAAGCGATGAAATCCAATATAATTACAACTTGGCCCATATCTCACCTCACTGTTTGTAGTTAGGGAGTTGATCTGACGATATCCCCTAACTGGTTCAAGACAATCGAGTACCCCTAACGTTGTTCTGCTTTTCGCTGTAATCTTTTCTTCGGAATCCTACTCTTCTCTCCAATGGAATCCGTCACAAGTTCGCTCTCTCTTCTGGCACAATCGTAAGGCCACCCAAGCTTTTGTGGGTCGTTTGGGACAATGGGGTTGATGCTGGGTACCAGACCACCGCACAAGGGTGGCAATGGTATCTCTACTCGATGGGTATCCGTCTTCTGCATTGCTAGCTTCTGCTTGGGAGTCCTAGTTATCAACAGGTCCTTCCACTACTCCCTCTCATTATTATTGTTTTCTTCAGTAAAAATGCTTAGGGTATTCTCATAAAATGATCATCTTGTAGTTTTCAGGATCTCGATTGTTCAGTAATTTTTAGTGGTTAGTTACACTTTCCCAGGTCAGATTTTTACAATCCAACACTTAAATTTAGTGGAGGCTTTTTGGTTCGGCCCCTTGATTTTTTCCCCGTCCTGGACATGAGCCTTTGATATCTGAATCCCAGGGCTTTGTCTCCGAACCCATGTTTATAAGTTTGGATTTTACGCAATTCTATGTTGTTAATTTACTTCACTAAATTTGCGTTGCTTTGGGTTACTATTTGCTGGATGGTTGTTTACTTCGACCAACCCTTTTGCTCTCTCTCTCTCTCTCCCCCCAAACCAATGAATTAAATTGCTTGCCCACGAAGCTCATGAATAAGGATCATGGGGACTTTTGGTCAAATTCTTGCAATTAGTTCTTGTTTGTTCTGTTCTTTCCCCCTTTTACTTATGTAAAAACCTATAACTGGAAACAAAGGGTGATCTCACTTGAAATCAATAATCAAACCACCCTTTTTTTTTTAACTTTTTCTTTACCAGGAGGATCTTCTCCAAGACAGGACTTTTGGACCCATCGCTTTGACAAAAAATTCCGAATACCAACAATGACCACAAGTCATGGATAAGCCCAAAGATACCAGCAAGAGTCGAATACATTCAAGCATAAGGCTCGCCCTAGAGTCAACTTCACACCACTGTTTTTTTTTTTTCTTAGTACTTTTCAACTTATTTCTCAAACAGCGGTAGTTTTCATGAAAGCATGGTTTCTCAATGTAGAATGATATTTGCAAAGCACGCTTTTGGAAAATAAACTGGAAACCATGTTATATGGAAACTAAAGTTCCAAAATCTCACTTTTGTACATATATAGGTTGTGATCAAGTCTAGCCATAATCCGTATCTTAAACTAGGCGAAGATATTTTGTAATTGCTAGAAATTGGTGAGTGCCTCTACATGCATCATATACTATACAGTTGTTATGTGTTTTGGTGATGTAAGATTTATTAGATGAATGCATGTGTTGCATAAGTCTCTATCAGTTTAAATTTTTAGAGTAGATGGTGATTTAACATGATATTAAAGTCTAGAGGCTTCAGTTTAAATCTCAACAAACCTTCTCACTTACTAAAAAACAATAAAAACATTGTCGCGTGAATGGACCACCAAAGGAACTGAAGACCCTAGACTTTGATATCATGTTGAACTACCATCTACTCTAAAGTTTAAATCCCAACAAACCTCCTCACTTTCTAAAAAACAATAAAAACAATGTCACATGAATGGACCACCAAAGAGGGGTCCACACGTGTGGGAGTATTAGATAGATATATATCTTACACTTCTCTTTATGGGTTTAAACTTTTAGAGTAGATGTTGGTTAAACAGGATTGGAGGATTGTTTTACCACTTTAATCTTCTATAATTATGAATACAACTAATATAGATTACTCATTATTGCCTTTGAGAACCAATATTAGTTTTATAATACTCTGTATTAGCTTTATCTTATCTCTGGGATCAATGTTAATGTAGTTTCTAATCTCCTGAAAGTCTGAGGCCAAGTCATATGTAATGACTACTAGAGATTGTTTTTGTGATTTATGACAATTTTCATTCATTTACTTAACCCTGGTAAGTATAGCTAGCATTTTTTACTTAACCCTGATAAGTATAGCTAATATTTATCAATGTCATACTTTTTGATTGAAACTAAAATCCCAAGCAATGGATTTGTAAATTATCATTTTAGATATTGTTGCAAGTTGTAGATTATTCCGCTCTCTTAATCCTCAGCTACGAACATACTGGGATCCAAACTCTGAGTTGGGTGAAGAGATAACTCTAGTGATTACATCTTAGTATTCTCACAAAATAATATTTCCTCATAACATCACTTGTGACATATCATCCTCGAATTGGGTTGGAAAACATGTTCTTACCAATGTCTGATGATTTCATATTTTTCTCTTTTGTTAATGAGGATAAGAAGCATAACCCAAGGTTGGAACACGACGTAGTAATAAGTGTCATTATATTGGTTTAAATGTGCATTTTTCTTGAATGTAAGATCTTGTAAAAGTAGATGTTGTCCTATCCCATGCTATCTGATATGTGGGGAATTTGAGGGCCATCATCAAGGTAAACCTCATTGCTACAGCCACGAGGGCCGGGTGGGGGGAGGAGGCAATGCACTGTGTGTGCATTCATGACACATCATAGCAACTTTTCTCTATTTGATTGTTAGTGATGAGCTTAGATTCTAAGGTTGAGACTGGAAAGTCAATTTGAAGGGAGAATGGATTAGCATGTGGATTTTTTATTCTTTTGATGGTTTTTTAGACCAATTTTGCCGAATGAAAGTTAATTTTAGAATTTTTGATAGCCATGCAAAATAAGAAAACAAATAGTGTTGCTATAACTTTATAGATGCAAAATATTATTTTGCAACAAGCTGTTACCTTTTGACCATGATGTTTTGGTTGTTGCTTGACTACTAAAACCTAGGTAACTTGCAACAATTACTATGTTGTGAACTGTAGTTACATATGGCCTCATTTTTTATTTGTATTTTGTTCTGACACAGTTCTTGTCTTGACCCTAGGAAATGTCATTTGTTGAATAAACATGTGGCATATGTCATATGGTATCAATTTTATTTTCTTTTATTTTTTGGGGGTGGGGGATGGGGATGGGGATGGGGAAGGGGAAGGGGAAGGGGAGGGGAGAAAGAGGCGTGAACTTTTGACTTCAAGAAGACAAAGCCTTCACAAGGTAAGGAGTACCATTAGATCAAAGGCCCATTGGTATATGGTATCAATTAGGCCTGCATCTATCCAGGGTTTTTGCCTCGGTGGAAGTCATATACCAAAGATGTGTATGGTTGCAGGCACTTGTGTGGCGCTGTTGTTGGATTATGTGGGCATCTTGTGGTAATTTTAGCTCATTTAGTAAGGTTGTGTACATTTGATCCAATGTTGGAGCTTTGTGCGCTGGGTTGCCCATTTTAGGGTTATGGTTTGCTATTTGTACACCCCTCATGGATGCCAAATCATTTGCATTGTCACCCTTTTAAATCCTAGGAACCTTTCCAATTTTCTAATTTCGATCAACTAGGTCAACTTACACAACATATTATCTATTGTTCACACGCTTTGTTAGAATTCTCATATATGTAGCTATGTCTTGTAGTTGTACTTGAATGTGCTCTGATGAGCTATTTATGACTTGTTCATAGGTTTTGGACTACCACTGAATCAGTCAAAATGGATGAGGCTTTATCCGTGGACAAACATAAATCAGGAGAACTTCAGCCTGTTGTTAAGTGTGAGAAGAAGGCAAGTTGCATGGGTGATTTGTTTTTGGCCTCATGACCTCCACTTGTGTATCTAGATAATTTTACTGTGTTAATGCAGGAGGCTTCAGTCGAGGCAGGGGACATCCTTTCTCAAGTTTCCCAAACTCATGATGTAATCATGTAACTTTCTGCATCCAGCTTAATTTATACAGTTTCCAATTTTGTCGCAATCTTGCTATTGTTTTTCTCATTTCTTTCATCCTGAAACTTCAATTATGGATATATTTTTTGATGGTCTTATGCTGCACTCTTCTAACAAAATTTTCAGGACTTTAGACAAGACCATCTCTTCGCTGGAAATGCAGCTTGCTGCAGCTAGAGCTGCTAAAGCCGACAATGAGAAACGATCTTCAGAGAAAGCAAATCCAAGAAATGAGCAAATAAATGAGCGCCAAAAGGTTTTCTTTGTCATGGGAATCATTACTGCATTTAGCAGCAGAAAGCGCAGGGATTCAATCAGAGAAACTTGGATGCCTCAAGGTTCGATTTTTTAGTGTGAAAATGTTCTCTCCCATTAACCTTGGATGGCTCTAGACCTAACCCAGTTTCCCAATCTTTTGTTTTATAAACCAGGGAAGGATTTGAGGAAGCTGGAGAAAGAGAAGGGAATTGTAATACGTTTTGTAATAGGGCACAGGTAGCTTGTTCTTAAAGTACTTGAGATTGAAGATATGACTTGCTTAAGGGCCATGGTTTCTGTAAGTTGATGGATTGATCTATATGTTCTGCAGTGCAACACCAGGTGGAGTTTTAGATCGTGCTGTTGATGCCGAAGATGAACAACATAAAGATTTTTTGCGACTAGTGCGTTACTGTGTTATATTTCCAACTACCTACTACCGTAACATTGATTACCACATTGTTATACATGTTTCTACAAAAAATTATTAGCTTTCCAGTTGGTGGCTATTGTTCTTTAGATTTAACGTTAGGTCTATTTCCAGCTTCAAATGCAAATTAAAATGGACTATGTTTTGTTATCAAATATTCTAAACATATTTTGAGCTGGTTGCATCTTGCATGGTCTAATGGTCAGGAAGAGAACTTAATTCTTAGAACAGTTTGGAGAGCTTTTCTTAACGGCCAGAGTTTTATGGTTTGTGACAAAGCTCAATTCACATATTTAAATTTATATGTGTTTTCTCTGTTGCAGAACCATGTAGAAGGATACCATGAATTGTCCTCAAAAACCCAAATCTACTTTTCAACAGCCGCTGCAAAGTGGGATGCTGACTTTTATATTAAAGTTGATGATGATGTGCATGTCAATCTTGGTAAGCATGATAATATCTCAACTCTCCAAAAGCCCGAACTCTTTATGGTCAGATGCAAATGTGGGGGGCGTTGATTTGATTAATAATCTTGACAGGTATAGTCGGTTCTATCTTGGCCCGTCATCAGTCAAAACCTCGTGTCTATATCGGTTGTATGAAGTCTGGACCTGTTTTGGTACAGAAGTAAGACCGTGAAATCTTGTGACATATTTTGAATTGCGGGTTACTCGTTTCATACTCTACCATGCATGCAGAGGAGTCAAGTATCACGAACCAGAATACTGGAAATTTGGAGAGGAGGGAAATAAGTACTTTAGGCATGCAACTGGACAAATATATGCGATCTCCAAAGATCTGGCGACCTATGTTTCAGCTAATCGGTAGATCCTTGTCTCAAGATATTTTCATGTTTTTTTGTAAATTTAATCTGTTTATTAATGAGGATTTTCTCTGTAGACATATACTTCATAGGTTTGCAAATGAAGATGTCTCTCTTGGTTCTTGGTTTATTGGTCTTGATGTTGAGCATATTGATGAACGAAGCCTGTGCTGTGGTACCCCACCAGGTATAATATTTTTCAATATGTACTTCAATTCTGTGAGTTGTCATCAATCTCACTCCGTGTGTCTTGATCTGTGAGAGCAGTCAAATATCTGCTCTCACAAAATTTTTATTCCACTGTAGTTATTTAGATTCAAGTTGGTATTCTTCAACATATTTGCAATTAACATTGATGTTTAAAGGCTAACTTGGACCAACAAGAGCCATTGATACACCAGTGACATAATTACTGGGACATAAGTGTAAAGAATCATATAAGAAACGTAGTGGAATTTTTTTTTAAAAAAAAAAATTCGATTCCTCAGTCCAAGGTTTATTCATGCTTAATACAAACCGGGAACCCTGATCAATGGAGAAGAGTAAGGGTTACCTCTTGAATTGTGTTTATAATATTCTTCAAAGTTTTTTTCAAGGAGTCTTGCTCTTTAAATTTAAATCTGATCACTCCAAGACTCACAATTGTTTGGCCTCTATTGTCACACGAATGGACAAATTTGAAGCAAGAGTGTGTAGTTATCATCCTCCTCCTCCTCTATGAGGGNGACAAATTTGAAGCAAGAGTGTGCTAGCAAGAGTGTGTAGTTATCATCCTTCTCCTCCTCTATGAGGGTATTTATAGAGCCTTAGAAGACCTCAGTCCTAATTTGATNGGCAAATTTGAAGCAAGAGTGTGTAGTTATCATCCTCCTCCTCCTCTATGAGGGTATTTATAGAGCCTTAGAAGACCTCAGTCCTAATTTGATTCTAATTGCAATTATCCCATAATTACACAACGGCCCATTTTATTAACCATTAATTGTAACGCAAGCCCTAATTAACTCTTAATTAGGTTTTCACTTCAATTAACTCTTAATTGATTTTTTCTTATTTATCTCTTAATTTTCAATCTATTGTGTGTGACCCAATAAGTTCAAACATATCCGGTCGTAGGCATTAGACACTAACTTCAAATAGCATCTCAAATCGAAACTCATTCTAATTTTGTTTGAATTAGAACTCTTCTAATTCTTCCTTTATGAAGAACATTATATATTCATATTATNTCAAATCGAAACTCATTCTAATTTTGTTTGAATTAGAACTCTTCTAATTCTTCCTTTATGAAGAACATTATATATTCATATTATTTTGTTCTTCGGGCTTCTAATAATCATAAATGATACCTAGTAGCATATCATAATTAACCCCGAATAGCACGAAGTAGGTAAATAATTCATTCAGTCTATAGTTATCATGGAATTCAAATCTTTCTATCATACAATGCCCCAATTGAATCACTAGGATATGGAATTACTATATTCTTAACATTTTGAGAAACTATCTTCTTAATTTATCCTCTATAGACTATATCATGTATATCAAAATAAAATAAAGCAGAAACATGATAAATACACTTGTCCTTTTATTTAATTAAATAATGAAATGTTACTAGTACAATCCCAAAATATCATCTGTATGATTGGTCTTAGCGTATACTACTAACATTAAGTTCCTCACAATACGAACTTTGCCTAGTGTATAAGTCTAATATGGAGTTTGTGCTTGGATTTATGTAAAGCTGAACCTAGCTAACATGCTAACATGTGTCTAGGTTTTGGACTTGGGGTTGGGACTGTTTTAAAATGAATCCCAACTTGACCTTTAGTTGGGTTGGGCCTAGGTTGAGTTGAGTTCTATGACAGCATACCAAACACGAATTCAATCAGCCATAAGCTTATAAAATGCACCATAATTATGCTTTTAGTGTCAAACACTAATGACTATATTTTAACAACCAAACATGTTTTACCGGAATTGATCGTCCATACTCTCTAACATAAATTCAGCAGCAGACGGAAAGTATGACTACTTTTAGTTGATGACAAATCCCAGTTCAGAAAAACAAAAGGGAAAATGTCGGTGATAATGTTTGTTAATTGGCTGACCTGACCATAAATGAGCTTGAATTGGACATTTCAAATCTTTGGTAAGTAGGGTTGGGACTTTGGGCAGTGAGCAACCTCATCAACTTTTCTTCTTTGGCTTGGACTGGCTGAATCCAATCCAAACCTATTGGTTGGTGTTGAAGCCTTGGTAGGGATATATATCTTTCTGCCTGTTTACACCATCATTATTGCCACTCTACATTTTCTGCTGATTTACTAAACAGAGTTAAGTATGTAGNTCTAATATGGAGTTTGTGCTTGGATTTATGTAAAGCTGAACCTAGCTAACATGCTAACATGTGTCTAGGTTTTGGACTTGGGGTTGGGACTGTTTTAAAATGAATCCCAACTTGACCTTTAGTTGGGTTGGGCCTAGGTTGAGTTGAGTTCTATGACAGCATACCAAACACGAATTCAATCAGCCATAAGCTTATAAAATGCACCATAATTATGCTTTTAGTGTCAAACACTAATGACTATATTTTAACAACCAAACATGTTTTACCGGAATTGATCGTCCATACTCTCTAACATAAATTCAGCAGCAGACGGAAAGTATGACTACTTTTAGTTGATGACAAATCCCAGTTCAGAAAAACAAAAGGGAAAATGTCGGTGATAATGTTTGTTAATTGGCTGACCTGACCATAAATGAGCTTGAATTGGACATTTCAAATCTTTGGTAAGTAGGGTTGGGACTTTGGGCAGTGAGCAACCTCATCAACTTTTCTTCTTTGGCTTGGACTGGCTGAATCCAATCCAAACCTATTGGTTGGTGTTGAAGCCTTGGTAGGGATATATATCTTTCTGCCTGTTTACACCATCATTATTGCCACTCTACATTTTCTGCTGATTTACTAAACAGAGTTAAGTATGTAGCAAAAGAATGCTAGTTCCCTGGAATTTTCTGCCCTAGCTAGATATAGTTTGGCATTTAAATGTTAGATCTAAAGAACATAACTCTGAGATTACTGTCAACCCCATAAAAAATAATAAATGGAGCCATGCATGTTCATCATGCCTTTTTTTTTTTTTGTGTTTTTTGGTCTTGCAAATAGATTGTGAGTGGAAGGCTCAAGCAGGGAACCCTTGTGCGGCATCATTTGATTGGAGCTGTAGTGGCATCTGCAAATCGGTGGAGAGAATGGAGGAGGTTCACCAGCGCTGTGGAGAGGGGGATGGAGCAATCTGGCATACTAGTTTTTGAAACCACCTTCAATTGGTTGTATTATGTTTGTGCAATGTGTAATCATGTGAATGGTTAGAGCACACCATCTGCCCCATTTTTTCTCATTGTGTCTCGGGACGGCTGGTTGATCATTTAGTTTTTGACTGCTCACACGGACTCTGATTAGAGAAAAGAAATGAATGAATTCTTTAGTTTACAGTTGAATTATAGGTGTTTTATTTTTCTACTTCTAAAGCCTACCAACTCGACAGCCAAACCTAAATTTTATTTGCCAGGTATTCTACCCTAGAGCCAAATCCTTGTGTTCCTCTCAAAAGTTGTTAATGGTTTTGGGCTTTATCTTGTGTTGGCTGCATAGTGACCAAAGGAGAAAAAGACATTGCAGACTTGAATAAGAACCTAAAAGGTGCAGTGGGGGAATGGGATGGTGAGAATAGCTAAAGTAACTTGCTGGAGTCTTTAATGAGTTTGGAGTAAATTGGGATCAAAATCTGAAAGAAACCAAGTCTTTTCATAAGAGATTTTGGGCATGCAGGAAATATCGTTCGGAGTTGAATCGCTTTTGAAACACCCAATTTTGGTGGGTTTGCAGCTCAATTATTGATAAACTTTGAAATTATTTAACCAAAAAGGAAAAAAAGAAAATTCTTTACTCTTTGATTTAGTTTCCTGTGCTAATTTAAAATGTGTGACAAAAGACTACCAGTACCAGGCAACGTTTCTATACTATGTTAAATCATTTAAAGGAGGTAGGCCAGTTTTGGACGGTGCTTGGCCGGAATATGTCACTATGGCCGTCCTTCAAACCTTAATAATGCCCACTAAAATTGTTGGCAACCAATCATATATAATAGAAGTTTCTGGACTGTTAGGCGGAAGTGATGTAGTAGTAGATGAGAGTGACGGGTGGGGTGGCTGGTCATTTCTGGACGGAGATCTAGCTGTTAGTTAGTTGCAGCTCATTTCTTTTTTTTTTTTCAACTACATACTCTATCATATATTTTTGATTTGAGAGGCCGGCCCACATTTTAATCGTGTACTTGTAATTTGATTTGGCTAAAGTAACGGGACCGTGGACTGCATTATCTTGGAAAATCAAAAGTTGTTCAAAATTCTCAGTTTTTGAGGAATTTGTATCACCCTTGTAATTTTGTAAGGGACCGACTATGTTTCAAACGTTCAATAATAATCAATAATTAAAAAAATGAATTATTTATTTTTTTACAATAATATTTTATGCCTTTTCAAGAAGACAAAGCCTTCACAAGGTAAGGAGTACCATTAGATCAAAGGCCCATTGGTATATGGTATCAATTAGGCCTGCATCTATCCAGGGTTTTTGCCTCGGTGGAAGTCATATACCAAAGATGTGTATGGTTGCAGGCACTTGTGTGGCGCTGTTGTTGGATTATGTGGGCATCTTGTGGTAATTTTAGCTCATTTAGTAAGGTTGTGTACATTTGATCCAATGTTGGAGCTTTGTGCGCTGGGTTGCCCATTTTAGGGTTATGGTTTGCTATTTGTACACCCCTCATGGATGCCAAATCATTTGCATTGTCACCCTTTTAAATCCTAGGAACCTTTCCAATTTTCTAATTTCGATCAACTAGGTCAACTTACACAACATATTATCTATTGTTCACACGCTTTGTTAGAATTCTCATATATGTAGCTATGTCTTGTAGTTGTACTTGAATGTGCTCTGATGAGCTATTTATGACTTGTTCATAGGTTTTGGACTACCACTGAATCAGTCAAAATGGATGAGGCTTTATCCGTGGACAAACATAAATCAGGAGAACTTCAGCCTGTTGTTAAGTGTGAGAAGAAGGCAAGTTGCATGGGTGATTTGTTTTTGGCCTCATGACCTCCACTTGTGTATCTAGATAATTTTACTGTGTTAATGCAGGAGGCTTCAGTCGAGGCAGGGGACATCCTTTCTCAAGTTTCCCAAACTCATGATGTAATCATGTAACTTTCTGCATCCAGCTTAATTTATACAGTTTCCAATTTTGTCGCAATCTTGCTATTGTTTTTCTCATTTCTTTCATCCTGAAACTTCAATTATGGATATATTTTTTGATGGTCTTATGCTGCACTCTTCTAACAAAATTTTCAGGACTTTAGACAAGACCATCTCTTCGCTGGAAATGCAGCTTGCTGCAGCTAGAGCTGCTAAAGCCGACAATGAGAAACGATCTTCAGAGAAAGCAAATCCAAGAAATGAGCAAATAAATGAGCGCCAAAAGGTTTTCTTTGTCATGGGAATCATTACTGCATTTAGCAGCAGAAAGCGCAGGGATTCAATCAGAGAAACTTGGATGCCTCAAGGTTCGATTTTTTAGTGTGAAAATGTTCTCTCCCATTAACCTTGGATGGCTCTAGACCTAACCCAGTTTCCCAATNTGAACTTTTGACTTCAAGAAGACAAAGCCTTCACAAGGTAAGGAGTACCATTAGATCAAAGGCCCATTGGTATATGGTATCAATTAGGCCTGCATCTATCCAGGGTTTTTGCCTCGGTGGAAGTCATATACCAAAGATGTGTATGGTTGCAGGCACTTGTGTGGCGCTGTTGTTGGATTATGTGGGCATCTTGTGGTAATTTTAGCTCATTTAGTAAGGTTGTGTACATTTGATCCAATGTTGGAGCTTTGTGCGCTGGGTTGCCCATTTTAGGGTTATGGTTTGCTATTTGTACACCCCTCATGGATGCCAAATCATTTGCATTGTCACCCTTTTAAATCCTAGGAACCTTTCCAATTTTCTAATTTCGATCAACTAGGTCAACTTACACAACATATTATCTATTGTTCACACGCTTTGTTAGAATTCTCATATATGTAGCTATGTCTTGTAGTTGTACTTGAATGTGCTCTGATGAGCTATTTATGACTTGTTCATAGGTTTTGGACTACCACTGAATCAGTCAAAATGGATGAGGCTTTATCCGTGGACAAACATAAATCAGGAGAACTTCAGCCTGTTGTTAAGTGTGAGAAGAAGGCAAGTTGCATGGGTGATTTGTTTTTGGCCTCATGACCTCCACTTGTGTATCTAGATAATTTTACTGTGTTAATGCAGGAGGCTTCAGTCGAGGCAGGGGACATCCTTTCTCAAGTTTCCCAAACTCATGATGTAATCATGTAACTTTCTGCATCCAGCTTAATTTATACAGTTTCCAATTTTGTCGCAATCTTGCTATTGTTTTTCTCATTTCTTTCATCCTGAAACTTCAATTATGGATATATTTTTTGATGGTCTTATGCTGCACTCTTCTAACAAAATTTTCAGGACTTTAGACAAGACCATCTCTTCGCTGGAAATGCAGCTTGCTGCAGCTAGAGCTGCTAAAGCCGACAATGAGAAACGATCTTCAGAGAAAGCAAATCCAAGAAATGAGCAAATAAATGAGCGCCAAAAGGTTTTCTTTGTCATGGGAATCATTACTGCATTTAGCAGCAGAAAGCGCAGGGATTCAATCAGAGAAACTTGGATGCCTCAAGGTTCGATTTTTTAGTGTGAAAATGTTCTCTCCCATTAACCTTGGATGGCTCTAGACCTAACCCAGTTTCCCAATCTTTTGTTTTATAAACCAGGGAAGGATTTGAGGAAGCTGGAGAAAGAGAAGGGAATTGTAATACGTTTTGTAATAGGGCACAGGTAGCTTGTTCTTAAAGTACTTGAGATTGAAGATATGACTTGCTTAAGGGCCATGGTTTCTGTAAGTTGATGGATTGATCTATATGTTCTGCAGTGCAACACCAGGTGGAGTTTTAGATCGTGCTGTTGATGCCGAAGATGAACAACATAAAGATTTTTTGCGACTAGTGCGTTACTGTGTTATATTTCCAACTACCTACTACCGTAACATTGATTACCACATTGTTATACATGTTTCTACAAAAAATTATTAGCTTTCCAGTTGGTGGCTATTGTTCTTTAGATTTAACGTTAGGTCTATTTCCAGCTTCAAATGCAAATTAAAATGGACTATGTTTTGTTATCAAATATTCTAAACATATTTTGAGCTGGTTGCATCTTGCATGGTCTAATGGTCAGGAAGAGAACTTAATTCTTAGAACAGTTTGGAGAGCTTTCCTTAACGGCCAGAGTTTTATGGTTTTTGACAAAGCTCAATTCACATATTTAAATTTATATGTGGTTTCTCTGTTGCAGAACCATGTAGAAGGATACCATGAATTGTCCTCAAAAACCCAANTTCTTAACGGCCAGAGTTTTATGGTTTGTGACAAAGCTCAATTCACATATTTAAATTTATATGTGTTTTCTCTGTTGCAGAACCATGTAGAAGGATACCATGAATTGTCCTCAAAAACCCAAATCTACTTTTCAACAGCCGCTGCAAAGTGGGATGCTGACTTTTATATTAAAGTTGATGATGATGTGCATGTCAATCTTGGTAAGCATGATAATATCTCAACTCTCCAAAAGCCCGAACTCTTTATGGTCAGATGCAAATGTGGGGGGCGTTGATTTGATTAATAATCTTGACAGGTATAGTCGGTTCTATCTTGGCCCGTCATCAGTCAAAACCTCGTGTCTATATCGGTTGTATGAAGTCTGGACCTGTTTTGGTACAGAAGTAAGACCGTGAAATCTTGTGACATATTTTGAATTGCGGGTTACTCGTTTCATACTCTACCATGCATGCAGAGGAGTCAAGTATCACGAACCAGAATACTGGAAATTTGGAGAGGAGGGAAATAAGTACTTTAGGCATGCAACTGGACAAATATATGCGATCTCCAAAGATCTGGCGACCTATGTTTCAGCTAATCGGTAGATCCTTGTCTCAAGATATTTTCATGTTTTTTTGTAAATTTAATCTGTTTATTAATGAGGATTTTCTCTGTAGACATATACTTCATAGGTTTGCAAATGAAGATGTCTCTCTTGGTTCTTGGTTTATTGGTCTTGATGTTGAGCATATTGATGAACGAAGCCTGTGCTGTGGTACCCCACCAGGTATAATATTTTTCAATATGTACTTCAATTCTGTGAGTTGTCATCAATCTCACTCCGTGTGTCTTGATCTGTGAGAGCAGTCAAATATCTGCTCTCACAAAATTTTTATTCCACTGTAGTTATTTAGATTCAAGTTGGTATTCTTCAACATATTTGCAATTAACATTGATGTTTAAAGGCTAACTTGGACCAACAAGAGCCATTGATACACCAGTGACATAATTACTGGGACATAAGTGTAAAGAATCATATAAGAAACGTAGTGGAATTTTTTTTTAAAAAAAAAAATTCGATTCCTCAGTCCAAGGTTTATTCATGCTTAATACAAACCGGGAACCCTGATCAATGGAGAAGAGTAAGGGTTACCTCTTGAATTGTGTTTATAATATTCTTCAAAGTTTTTTTCAAGGAGTCTTGCTCTTTAAATTTAAATCTGATCACTCCAAGACTCACAATTGTTTGGCCTCTATTGTCACACGAATGGACAAATTTGAAGCAAGAGTGTGTAGTTATCATCCTCCTCCTCCTCTATGAGGGTATTTATAGAGCCTTAGAAGACCTCAGTCCTAATTTGATTCTAATTGCAATTATCCCATAATTACACAACGGCCCATTTTATTAACCATTAATTGTAACGCAAGCCGTAATTAACTCTTAATTAGGTTTTCACTTCAATTAACTCTTAATTGATTTTTTCTTATTTATCTCTTAATTTTCAATCTATTGTGTGTGACCCAATAAGTTCAAACATATCCGGTCGTAGGCATTAGACACTAACTTCAAATAGCATCTCAAATCGAAACTCATTCTAATTTTGTTTGAATTAGAACTCTTCTAATTCTTCCTTTATGAAGAACATTATATATTCATATTATTTTGTTCTTCGGGCTTCTAATAATCATAAATGATACCTAGTAGCATATCATAATTAACCCCGAATAGCACGAAGTAGGTAAATAATTCATTCAGTCTATAGTTATCATGGAATTCAAATCTTTCTATCATACAATGCCCCAATTGAATCACTAGGATATGGAATTACTATATTCTTAACATCTTGAGAAAATATCTTCTTAATTTATCCTCTATAGACTATATCATGTATATCAAAATAAAATAAAGCAGAAACATGATAAATACACTTGTCCTTTTATTTAATTAAATAATGAAATGTTACTAGTACAATCCCAAAATATCATCTGTATGATTGGTCTTAGCGTATACTACTAACATTAAGTTCCTCACAATACGAACTTTGCCTAGTGTATAAGTCTAATATGGAGTTTGTGCTTGGATTTATGTAAAGCTGAACCTAGCTAACATGCTAACATGTGTCTAGGTTTTGGACTTGGGGTTGGGACTGTTTTAAAATGAATCCCAACTTGACTTTTAGTTGGGTTGGGCCTAGGTTGAGTTGAGTTCTATGACAGCATACCAAACACGAATTCAATCAGCCATAAGCTTATAAAATGCACCATAATTATGCTTTTAGTGTCAAACACTAATGACTATATTTTAACAACCAAACATGTTTTACCGGAATTGATCGTCCATACTCTCTAACATAAATTCAGCAGCAGACGGAAAGTATGACTACTTTTAGTTGATGACAAATCCCAGTTCAGAAAAACAAAAGGGAAAATGTCGGTGATAATGTTTGTTAATTGGCTGACCTGACCATAAATGAGCTTGAATTGGACATTTCAAATCTTTGGTAAGTAGGGTTGGGACTTTGGGCAGTGAGCAACCTCATCAACTTTTCTTCTTTGGCTTGGACTGGCTGAATCCAATCCAAACCTATTGGTTGGTGTTGAAGCCTTGGTAGGGATATATATCTTTCTGCCTGTTTACACCATCATTATTGCCACTCTACATTTTCTGCTGATTTACTAAACAGAGTTAAGTATGTAGCAAAAGAATGCTAGTTCCCTGGAATTTTCTGCCCTAGCTAGATATAGTTTGGCATTTAAATGTTAGATCTAAAGAATATAACTCTGAGATTACTGTCAACCCCATAAAAAATAATAAATGGAGCCATGCATGTTCATCATGCCTTTTTTTTTTTTGTGTTTTTTGGTCTTGCAAATAGATTGTGAGTGGAAGGCTCAAGCAGGGAACCCTTGTGCGGCATCATTTGATTGGAGCTGTAGTGGCATCTGCAAATCGGTGGAGAGAATGGAGGAGGTTCACCAGCGCTGTGGAGAGGGGGATGGAGCAATCTGGCATACTAGTTTTTGAAACCACCTTCAATTGGTTGTATTATGTTTGTGCAATGTGTAATCATGTGAATGGTTAGAGCACACCATCTGCCCCATTTTTTCTCATTGTGTCTCGGGACGGCTGGTTGATCATTTAGTTTTTGACTGCTCACACGGACTCTGATTAGAGAAAAGAAATGAATGAATTCTTTAGTTTACAGTTGACTTATAGGTGTTTTATGTTTCTACTTCTAAAGCCTACCAACTCGACAGCCAAACCTAAATTTTATTTGCCAGGTATTCTACCCTAGAGCCAAATCCTTGTGTTCCTCTCAAAAGTTGTTAATGGTTTTGGGCTTTATCTTGTGTTGGCTGCATAGTGACCAAAGGAGAAAAAGACATTGCAGACTTGAATAAGAACCTAAAAGGTGCAGTGGGGGAATGGGATGGTGAGAATAGCTAAAGTAACTTGCNTAAAATCGAAACTCATTCTAATTTTGTTTGAATTAGAACTCTTCTAATTCTTCCTTTATGAAGAACATTATATATTCATATTATTCTGTTCTTCGGGCTTCTAATAATCATAAATGATACCTAGTAGCATATCATAATTAACCCCGAATAGCACGAAGTAGGTAAATAATTCATTCAGTCTATAGTTATCATGGAATTCAAATCTTTCTATCATACAATGCCCCAATTGAATCACTAGGATATGGAATTACTATATTCTTAACATCTTGAGAAAATAACTTCTTAATTTATCCTCTATAGACTATATCATGTATATCAAAATAAAATAAAGCAGAAACATGATAAATACACTTGTCCTTTTATTTAATTAAATAATGAAATGTTACTAGTACAATCCCAAAATATCATCTGTATGATTGGTCTTAGCGTATACTACTAACATTAAGTTCCTCACAATACGAACTTTGCCTAGTGTATAAGTCTAATATGGAGTTTGTGCTTGGATTTATGTAAAGCTGAACCTAGCTAACATGCTAACATGTGTCTAGGTTTTGGACTTGGGGTTGGGACTGTTTTAAAATGAATCCCAACTTGACCTTTAGTTGGGTTGGGCCTAGGTTGAGTTGAGTTCTATGACAGCATACCAAACACGAATTCAATCAGCCATAAGCTTATAAAATGCACCATAATTATGCTTTTAGTGTCAAACACTAATGACTATATTTTAACAACCAAACATGTTTTACCGGAATTGATCGTCCATACTCTCTAACATAAATTCAGCAGCAGACGGAAAGTATGACTACTTTTAGTTGATGACAAATCCCAGTTCAGAAAAACAAAAGGGAAAATGTCGGTGATAATGTTTGTTAATTGGCTGACCTGACCATAAATGAGCTTGAATTGGACATTTCAAATCTTTGGTAAGTAGGGTTGGGACTTTGGGCAGTGAGCAACCTCATCAACTTTTCTTCTTTGGCTTGGACTGGCTGAATCCAATCCAAACCTATTGGTTGGTGTTGAAGCCTTGGTAGGGATATATATCTTTCTGCCTGTTTACACCATCATTATTGCCACTCTACATTTTCTGCTGATTTACTAAACAGAGTTAAGTATGTAGCAAAAGAATGCTAGTTCCCTGGAATTTTCTGCCCTAGCTAGATATAGTTTGGCATTTAAATGTTAGATCTAAAGAACATAACTCTGAGATTACTGTCAACCCCATAAAAAATAATAAATGGAGCCATGCATGTTCATCATGCCTTTTTTTTTTTTTGTGTTTTTTGGTCTTGCAAATAGATTGTGAGTGGAAGGCTCAAGCAGGGAACCCTTGTGCGGCATCATTTGATTGGAGCTGTAGTGGCATCTGCAAATCGGTGGAGAGAATGGAGGAGGTTCACCAGCGCTGTGGAGAGGGGGATGGAGCAATCTGGCATACTAGTTTTTGNTTAACATATTAGTAAGCAATGATGTCTACATGAATCAGCATTAACAATGACTTATCATACATGGAGAGACTTTAGGTGGTCCTACGGCCTCCAAACTGACACGTGTGAAGATGGATTCGTTACAAAGGCCCGATAGGTGCCGAGGAGATAAATCGAAAGGTAACGGCTCGGAGGAGCCGAATAAGACAGTTGACACCGCATTTAATATGACTTGACTATTCATTTATGGCGATATGAGTGATGGTGACCAGACATTAATGGACGCCTGTATCTTCAGAGCCTAAGCTTATTATTATGATGACTAGGCATTAATGGCTACTATGCTTTATATATATGTTCGACTNAGGGAACCCTTGTGCGGCATCATTTGATTGGAGCTGTAGTGGCATCTGCAAATCGGTGGAGAGAATGGAGGAGGTTCACCAGCGCTGTGGAGAGGGGGATGGAGCAATCTGGCATACTAGTTTTTGAAACCACCTTCAATTGGTTGTATTATGTTTGTGCAATGTGTAATCATGTGAATGGTTAGAGCACACCATCTGCCCCATTTTTTCTCATTGTGTCTCGGGACGGCTGGTTGATCATTTAGTTTTTGACTGCTCACACGGACTCTGATTAGAGAAAAGAAATGAATGAATTCTTTAGTTTACAGTTGAATTATAGGTGTTTTATTTTTCTACTTCTAAAGCCTACCAACTCGACAGCCAAACCTAAATTTTATTTGCCAGGTATTCTACCCTAGAGCCAAATCCTTGTGTTCCTCTCAAAAGTTGTTAATGGTTTTGGGCTTTATCTTGTGTTGGCTGCATAGTGACCAAAGGAGAAAAAGACATTGCAGACTTGAATAAGAACCTAAAAGGTGCAGTGGGGGAATGGGATGGTGAGAATAGNCCTTGGCACTCATTGTTAATCCAGGTACAAATACCCCTCAGAAAAGTGAACACAGGTACGCAACATTGAACCAGAAATATTATATTCATTAGGCTTGAACCTCGAATCTTATACTGACTAAGCTTCGGAGGGGATATACCGGGTGTTCATCTAGCCCCTCTTTTTGACCCTATAATTGTTGCAGGTCTACCTAGTTGAAGGTCGCTATCTCAAACTATGACAGGAATTAACTTGTGTAATTTGGCGCCGTCTGTGGGAACTTGAGCATCTTTCCCCGTAGCGATCATCTAATAGTGAACACTCAATCTCAGGGCGAATGAGGAGCAAGTGTGCGTATAAGGAACATCAGGGTTGTCTAGTTTCCAATGGTCCCAAAACCAGGCCCCTTGAGCCAATCAGGCAGAGGGGAGCATTCCTCGCATCGAACGCTCTCTGTGGATCAAGGCCTTGGGGGGCACGACCTCTTGGCTCGTGATATCGTGGAGATGGTGGAGAAGTGGATGAGCAAACGAATTAAACAACTAGAGAAAGAGAATGCCAAGGTTCAGCAACGACTTGACGATTTTGAGCAGTCGGTGAGTGCTAGTGGGCGGAGCCTCAGCGGAAACTCCTGGGGTCCTAGGCAAAAGGCCCCCAGGAAAGGCTGGCGTGGGCGGTCGCCCGAGGAGCCTGACCGTCAAAGCGGGTGGTCGGCCCCCAAGGGGAAATCAGAATTGGGCCTAAAGGCGAACCTATCTCGATGGGACCTCTGCTGTGGGATACCAGAGGACACCAGGGCAGTTAAGTTCTAGGTAGAATCTACACCCAGAAGGCCGAGAGAAGGAAGGCTCCGAGGGGTCCCCGGGTGCTCCTCGGCGCACAATGCAAGCTCGAGCCCGTGGGTGATGCTGACGAAATCATCTCCCCGTTCGTTCGGGCTATCAAGGAGACCAAAATGCATAAAAAATTTACTGTCCAACGATTCAAAATCTATGATGGAAGGACATATCCCCAGGCCTACTTGCGATAGTACAAGCAGTTGATGTCCATCTACGACACCGATCAACGAGCTGTGCCGAGTTTTTTCCATGAGCTTGGGGGACATGGGCATGAAGTGGTGCGAGAACTTGGCTCCTGAGAGCGTCAAATCCTAAAAACAGTTGACGGAGCTCTTTTTAGCCCGATTCATCACCAGTAGTAAGAAGTCGAAGGATATTGACGCCCTATTGACATTTAGGCGGAAGGGAGGAAAGCCTCTTCGGTAATACGCCATGCAGTACTAGGAGGAGGTTAACGAGGTGGAAGCGTGTTCGGAGGCAATGACCGCAACATCATTTAGGCTAAGGGTGTCCCGGGATACCGATCTATACAAATCATTGACCAAGAAGGCTATGGTGGATATAAAAGACTTGATGACCCGGATCAACAAGTACGCCCAAGTGGAGGAAGAATCCAGCATCCTGAGAACAAAGTTCCAGCGCCGAGGAAAAGAGAAAAAGAATAACCACCCCGGAGGGCGGCACCCATTCCAACCCCGAATTGCTTGTCCTTCCAGGGGTGAACACGATCTTTAAAGAGCCTATTTACAAGATGCTAAACAAAATAAAAGACAAGCCCTACTTTAAATGGCCCCCTAGGATGCAAGGAGACTCATCGATGAGGGATTCAACTTCCCGTTGTTCCTATCATAAGGATATAGGCCATTTGACGGAGGATTGTAGGGTATATAAATCCTTCCTTGAGCAACTGGTACGAGAAGGGCACCTCGGGAAATTCATCGATAAAGGCCGGGGGATTAGCAAGAAAAGGGACCGAGGCATTTGCTAAAGTGGCAAGGCTGACATATAACTCCTTTCGTGCCAAGCTACAGAAGGTCTCTCAAGCTATAAGGGTGGAAGAGAGGGGTGAAGAGCGACCCCCCAAGAAGCCCCGGTACAATGCCGAGATTATTCAATTTTTTGACGCCGACTTGGGCGAGATAGTCCTCCCCCATGAAGATGCATTGGTGATCACTTTACGGGTCGACAAATTTGATGTCAAGAGGATCTTAGTAGACTCAGGTAGTTCTTCCGAGGTGATATATGACCACTTTTTTCTCAAAATGGGGTTCTCACAAGGAGATCTGAAACCTATGAAGACCCCCCTCATAGGTTTCAATGGTTCCACCGCCCACCCCCTAGGGAAGATCACTCTTGCAGTACGTGTGGGGATTGTTACTATCCCAGTTGAATTCGTAGTAATAGACTTTGACTTCCTATACAATGTCATTATGGGCAGGGCATGGTTGCATGTGATGAAGGCGGTCCACTCGTCTTATTATCAGAAGGTCAAGTTCCTTACCCTGCAGGGCATAATGGAAATTCAGGGTGATCAAGCGTTGGTAAAAAATTGTTTCTACACCACAGTTAAGACTAAAGTTAGCAGCCGAAGTCAAGAGCGTGATCCTGAAGCAGTGGTTGTCAAATAATAATCACAGTTCGGTCGGCCAGAGGTGGATGAACCCATTACGGAACTGGCCAACCGGTCTACTGAAGCCTTGGTTAAACTTCTCCTGGGCCTAGATAGCGATGAGAAATACTTTTTAATATGGGAGTCACTCAATGATGCTGAGAAGACTGATATGGCCTCGTTCCTGCTACAGAACTCCGATGTCTTTGTATGGACCCATCGGCTCCATGTGGACCCATCATTTAAATTCGTTAGGCAGAAGGCTCGAAGGACGACGCCTCACCATGCGAAGGTCGTGGATGAAGAAGTGGACAGGTTGTTAAGGGTTGGGTCTATCAAGGAATTACAGTTTCTTTAGTGGTTGTCCAACACAGTGTGNGACTCCATGTGGACCCATCATTTAAATTCGTTAGGCAAAAGGCTCGAAGGACGACGCCTCACCATGCGAAGGTCGTGGATGAAGAAGTGGACAGGTTGTTAGGGGCTGGGTCTATCAAGGAATTACAGTTTCTCTAGTGGTTGTCCAACACAGTGTGTGCCAAGAAGAAAGAGGGAAAGTGGCGAGTATGTGTGGATTTCACGGACTTGAACAAGGCATGTTACAAGGACGAGTATCCGTTACCGAAGGTTGATCAACTGGTGGATGCAACCGCCGGCCACAAGCGAATCACCTTTATGGATGCTCGGGCAGGGTATCACCTGATTTCCTTACATGAATCGGATCAAGAGAAAATGACGTTCATTACACCCCGTGGGATCTACTGCTACACGGTGATGCCCTTTGGGTTAAAGAATACATGGGCGACTTACCAAAGCTTGATGAATAAGATTTTAGACAACAACTTGGTGNGGATCAAGAGAAAATGACGTTCATTACACCCCGTAGGATCTACTGCTACACGGTGATGCCCTTTGGGTTAAAGAATACAGGGGCGACTTACCAAAGCTTGATGAATAAGATTTTAGACAACAACTTGGTGAAACTATAGAGGTGTATATTGATGATACGTTGGTCCAGAGCAAAGAGAGCGCCGATCACCTTCATGATCTCGGGACGACGTTCGCTATCCTCTGGAGGTATGGTCTGAAGCTTAATGTCTCGAAATGCACTTTCAGGGTAAGGTCGTGAAAGTTTTTGGGATATTTAGTTACTCACAAGAAGATACAAGCAATACAGAATGTCNTGATGATACGTTGGTCCAGAGCAAAGAGAGCGCCGATCACCTTCATGATCTTGGGACGACGTTCACTATCCTCTGGAGGTATGGTCTGAAGCTGAATGTCTCGAAATGCACTTTCAGCGTAAGGTCGAGAAAGTTTTTGGGATATTTAGTTACTCACAAGAAGATACAAGCAATACAGAATGTCTGGGCGTCGAGAACTACCAAGGACATCCAGAAACTGACTAAGATATTAGCAGCCCTTAATCGATTTATTTCCAAGTCTTCGGACAAATGTAAGCCATTTTTTACCAAGTTGAGGGGCAGCTAAGGAAACCTGGGATGAGGAGTGTGACCGAGCTCTCAAAGGGATCAAGGAGTACTTAAGATATCCTCTGACGACAGGGGAGGTGCTCAACCTTTACTTATCAATATTCGAAAAGGCCGTGAGTGGAGTGCTGGTCAAAGAAGGTGAAGGAACACAAAGGCCCATATACTTCGTGAGCAAAACTTTGCTCGACTCCGAGACAAAGTACTCGCCAATGGAGAAATTGGTTCTGGCACTATTAGTCTCGACGAGGAAACTTTGACACTATTTCCAAGCTCACACTATAGAATTCCTGACCGATTGACCTTTCAAGTCGATCCTTCACAGAGCCGATATGTCAGAGAGGGTCGCCAAATGGGCTGTGGAGCTTGGAGAGTTCGAGATCAGGTACAAACCTCGCACTTCGATAAAAGGGCAGAACCTCCACAAGAGACACGAGCTTCATTGTNTCTTTGACACTCATTGTTAATCCAGGTACAAATACCCCTCAGACAAGTGAACACAAGTACGCAACATTGAACCAGAAATATTATATTCATTAGGCTTGAACCTCGAATCTTATACTGACTTAAGCTTGGGAGGGGATATACCGGGTGTTCACCTAGCCCCTCTTTTTGACCCTATAATTGTTGCAGGTCTACCTAGTTGAAGGTCGTTATCTCAAACTATGACAGGAATTAACTTGTGTAATTTGGCGCCGTCTGTGGGAACTTGAGCATCTTTCCCCGTAGCGATCATCTAATAGTGAACACTCAATCTCAGGGCGAAGGANTCGAGTTCTCGACGTCCGAATCTCCACAAGAGACGCGAGCTCGAGGTGATGTTGTTTGGGACCTTCATGTTGATGGATCCTCGAACGCAAGGGGGGTAGGGATAGGTGTAGTACTGGCCAATTCAGGAGGCTTCATCGTAGAAAGGGCGATCAGATTAATGTTCAAGACATCCAATANTATGTGGATCAAGGCCTTGGGGGGCACGACCTCTTGGCTCGTGATATTGTGGAGATGATGGAGAAGTGGATGAGCAAACGAATTAAACAACTAGAGAAAGAGCCAAGGTTCAGCAACGGCTTGACGATTTTGAGCAGTCGGTGAGTGCTAGNAGGGATAGGTGTAGTACTGGCCAATTCAGGAGGCTTCATCGTAGAAAGGGCGATCAGATTAATGTTCAAGACATCCAATAATGAGGCCGAGTATGAGGCGTTGCTGGCAGGACTCGATCTAGCATACTCGATTGGGATCAGACACTTTTGGGTCTTCTACGATTCCCAGCTGGTTGTGAACCAGGTCNTCGGCCCCCAAGGGGAAATCAGAATTGGGCCTAAAGGCGAACCTATCTCGATGGGACCTCTGCTGTGGGATACCAGAGGACACCAGGGCAGTTAAGTTCTAGGTAGAATCTACACCCAGAAGGCCGAGAGAAGGAAGGCTCCGAGGGGTCCCCGGGTGCGCCTCGGCGCACAATGCAAGCTCGAGCCCGTGGGTGATGCTGACGAAATCATCTCCCCGTTCGTTCGGGCTATCAAGGAGACCAAAATGCATAAAAAATTTACTGTCCAACGATTCAAAATCTATGATGGAAGGACAGATCCCCAGGCCTACTTGCGATAGTACAAGCAGTTGATGTCCATCTACGACACCGATCAACGAGCTGTGCCGAGTTTTTTCCATGAGCTTGGGGGACATGGGCATGAAGTGGTGCGAGAACTTGGCTCCTGAGAGCGTCAAATCCTAAAAACAGTTGACGGAGCTCTTTTTAGCCCGATTCATCACCAGTAGTAAGAAGTCGAAGGATATTGACGCCCTATTGACATTTAGGCGGAAGGGAGGAAAGCCTCTTCGGTAATACGCCATGCAGTACTAGGAGGAGGTTAACGAGGTGGAAGCGTGTTCGGAGGCAATGACCGCAACATCATTTAGGCTAAGGGTGTCCCGGGATACCGATCTATACAAATCATTGACCAAGAAGGCTATGGTGGATATAAAAGACTTGATGACCCGGATCAACAAGTACGCCCAAGTGGAGGAAGAATCCAGCATCCTGAGAACAAAGTTCCAGCGCCGAGGAAAAGAGAAAAAGAACAACCACCCCGGAGGGCGGCACCCGTTCCACCCCCGAATTGCTTATCCTTCCAGAGGTGAACACGATCTTTAAAGAGCCTATTTACAAGATGCTGCACAAGATAAAAGACAAGCCCTACTTTAAATGGCCCCCCAGGATGCAAGGAGACTCATCGATGAGGGATTCAACTTCCCGTTGTTCCTATCATAAGGATATAGGCCATTTGACGGAGGATTGTAGGATATATAAATCCTTCCTTGAGCAACTGGTACGATAAGGGCACCTCGGGAAATTCATCGATAAAGGAATTCCCGGGGGATTAGCAAGAAAAGGGACCGAGGCATTTGCTAAAGTGGCACCTGTGATTGATGTCATACATGTATGCACCGTGGCAAGGCTGACATATAACTCCTTTCGTGCCAAGCTACAGAAGGTCTCTCAAGCGATAAGGGTGGAAGAGAGGGGTGAAGAGCGATCCCCCAAGAAGCCCCGGTACAATGCCGAGATTATTCAATTTTTTGACGCCGACCTGGGCGAGATAGTCCTCCCCCATGAAGATGCATTGGTGATCACTTTACGGGTCGACAAATTTGATGTCAAGAGGATCTTAGTAGACTCAGGTAGTTCTTCCGAGGTGATATATGACCACTTTTTTCTCAAAATGGGGTTCTCACAAGGAGATCTGAAACCTATGAAGACCCCCCTCATAGGCTTCAATGGTTCCACCGCCCACCCCCTAGGGAAGATCACTCTTGCAGTACGTGTGGGGATTGTTACTATCCCAGTTGAATTCGTAGTAATAGACTCTGACTTCCTATACAATGTCATTATGGGCAGGGCATGGTTGCATGTGATGAAGGCGGTCCACTCGTCTTATTATCAGAAGGTCAAGTTCCTTACCCTGCAGGGCATAATGGAAATTCAGGGTGATCAAGCGTTGGTAAAAAATTGTTTCTACACCACAGTTAAGACTAAAGTTAGCAGCCGAAGTCAAGAGCGTGATCCTGAAGCAGTGGTTGTCAAATAATAATCACAGTTCGGTCGGCCAGAGGTGGATGAACCCATTACGGAACTGGCCAACCGGTCTACTGAAGCCTTGGTTAAACTTCTCCTGGGCCTAGATAGCGATGAGAAATACTTTTTAATATGGGAGTCACTCAATGATGCTGAGAAGACTGATATGGCCTCGTTCCTGCTACAGAACTCCGATGTCTTTGTATGGACCCATCGGCTCCATGTGGACCCATCATTTAAATTCGTTAGGCAGAAGGCTCGAAGGACGACGCCTCACCATGCGAAGGTCGTGGATGAAGAAGTGGACAGGTTGTTAAGGGTTGGGTCTATCAAGGAATTACAGTTTCTTTAGTGGTTGTCCAACACAGTGTGTGCCAAGAAGAAAGAGGGAAAGTGGCGAGTATGTGTGGATTTCACGGACTTGAACAAGGCATGTTACAAGGACGAGTATCCGTTACCGAAGGTTGATCAACTGGTGGATGCAACCGCCGGCCACAAGCGAATCACCTTTATGGATGCTCGGGCAGGGTATCACCTGATTTCCTTACATGAATCGGATCAAGAGAAAATGACGTTCATTACACCCCGTGGGATCTACTGCTACACGGTGATGCCCTTTGGGTTAAAGAATACATGGGCGACTTACCAAAGCTTGATGAATAAGATTTTAGACAACAACTTGGTGAAACTATAGAGGTGTATATTGATGATACGTTGGTCCAGAGCAAAGAGAGCGCCGATCACCTTCATGATCTTGGGACGACGTTCACTATCCTCTGGAGGTATGGTCTGAAGCTGAATGTCTCGAAATGCACTTTCAGCGTAAGGTCGAGAAAGTTTTTGGGATATTTAGTTACTCACAAGAAGATACAAGCAATACAGAATGTCTGGGCGTCGAGAACTACCAAGGACATCCAGAAACTGACTAAGATATTAGCAGCCCTTAATCGATTTATTTCCAAGTCTTCGGACAAATGTAAGCCATTTTTTACCAAGTTGAGGGGCAGCTAAGGAAACCTGGGATGAGGAGTGTGACCGAGCTCTCAAAGGGATCAAGGAGTACTTAAGATATCCTCTGACGACAGGGGAGGTGCTCAACCTTTACTTATCAATATTCGAAAAGGCCGTGAGTGGAGCGCTGGTCAAAGAAGGTGAAGGAACACAAAGGCCCATATACTTCGTGAGCAAAACTTTGCTCGACTCCGAGACAAAGTACTCGCCAATGGAGAAATTGGTTCTGGCAATATTAGTCTCGATGAGGAAACTTTGACACTATTTCCAAGCTCACACTATAGAATTCCTGACCGATTGACCTTTCAAGTCGATCCTTCACAGAGCCGATATGTCAGAGAGGGTCGCCAAATGGGCTGTGGAGCTTGGAGAGTTCGAGATCAGGTACAAACCTCGCACTTCGATAAAAGGGCAGAACCTCCACAAGAGACACGAGCTTCATTGTCGAGTTCTCGACGTCCGAATCTCCACAAGAGACGCGAGCTCGAGGTGATGTTGTTTGGGACCTTCATGTTGATGGATCCTCGAACGCAAGGGGGGTAGGGATAGGTGTAGTACTGGCCAATTCAGGAGGCTTCATCGTAGAAAGGGCGATCAGATTAATGTTCAAGACATCCAATAATGAGGCCGAGTATGAGGCGTTGCTGGCAGGACTCGATCTAGCATACTCGATTGGGATCAGACACTTTTGGGTCTTCTACGATTCCCAGCTGGTTGTGAACCAGGTCAATGGGGACTTCGAGGTCCGGGATAGCAGAATGAAGGCATACTATCAAAAGGCAAAATCTAGAATGGAGAAGTTAGAAAAAGTGAAAGTTTTTCAGATTCCTAAAGATCACAACACCCATGCCGACGCTTTGGCATGTCTAGCTTCGACACTAGCCTCGGAGGTAACTTGATGCATCATCATTGAGAACCAAAAAAGNATCAACGAGCTGTGCCGAGTTTTTTCCATGAGCTTGGGGGACATGGGCATGAAGTGGTGCGAGAACTTGGCTCCTAAGAGCGTCAAANAGTCTGAGTATAGAAGAAACAAAGGTTGAAAAAGTGCTACCGACTCAAATGCAAGCACCTTCGGGATGGATGAACCCCATAATTGCGTACCTAATGGAAGGTGTGCATCCCGAGAATATCAAAGAGGCTAGGAAAATCAAACTCAAAGCTCCTAGATTCTGGATNTAAGAGCGTCAAATCCTAAAAATAGTTGACGGAGCTCTTTTTAGCCCGATTCATCACCAGTAGTAAGAAGTCAAAGGATATTGATGCCTTATTGACATTTAGGCGGAAGGGAGGAAAGCCTCTTCGGTAATATGCCATCCAGTACTAGGAGGAGGTTAACGAGGTGGAAGCGTGTTCGGAGGCAATGACCGCAACATCATTTAGGCTAAGGGTGTCCCGGGATACCGATCTATACAAATCATTGACCAAGAAGGCTATGGTGGATATAAAAGACTTGATGACCCGGATCAACAAGTACGCCCAAGTGGAGGAAGAATCCAGCATCCCGAGAACAAAGTTCCAGCGCCGAGGAAAAGAGAAAAAGAATAACCACCCCGGAGGGCGGCACCCATTCCAACCCCGAATTGCTTGTCCTTCCAGGGGTGAACACGATCTTTAAAGAGCCTATTTACAAGATGCTAAACAAAATAAAAGACAAGCCCTACTTTAAATGGCCCCCTAGGATGCAAGGAGACTCATCGATGAGGGATTCAACTTCCCGTTGTTCCTATCATAAGGATATAGGCCATTTGACGGAGGATTGTAGGGTATATAAATCCTTCCTTGAGCAACTGGTACGAGAAGGGCACCTCGGGAAATTCATCGATAAAGGCCGGGGGATTAGCAAGAAAAGGGACCGAGGCATTTGCTAAAGTGGCAAGGCTGACATATAACTCCTTTCGTGCCAAGCTACAGAAGGTCTCTCAAGCTATAAGGGTGGAAGAGAGGGGTGAAGAGCGACCCCCCAAGAAGCCCCGGTACAATGCCGAGATTATTCAATTTTTTGACGCCGACTTGGGCGAGATAGTCCTCCCCCATGAAGATGCATTGGTGATCACTTTACGGGTCGACAAATTTGATGTCAAGAGGATCTTAGTAGACTCAGGTAGTTCTTCCGAGGTGATATATGACCACTTTTTTCTCAAAATGGGGTTCTCACAAGGAGATCTGAAACCTATGAAGACCCCCCTCATAGGCTTCAATGGTTCCACCGCCCACCCCCTAGGGAAGATCACTCTTGCAGTACGCGTGGGGATTGTTACTATCCCAGTTGAATTCGTAGTAATAGACTTTGACTTCCTATACAATGTCATTATGGGCAGGGCATGGTTGCATGTGATGAAGGCGGTCCACTCGTCTTATTATCAGAAGGTCAAGTTCCTTACCCTGCAGGGCATAATGGAAATTCAGGGTGATCAAGCGTTGGTAAAAAATTGTTTCTACACCACAGTTAAGACTAAAGTTAGCAGCCGAAGTCAAGAGCGTGATCCTGAAGCAGTGGTTGTCAAATAATAATCACAGTTCGGTCGGCCAGAGGTGGATGAACCCATTACGGAACTGGCCAACCGGTCTACTGAAGCCTTGGTTAAACTTCTCCTGGGCCTAGATAGCGATGAGAAATACTTTTTAATATGGGAGTCACTCAATGATGCTGAGAAGACTGATATGGCCTCGTTCCTGCTACAGAACTCCGATGTCTTTGTATGGACCCATCGGCTCCATGTGGACCCATCATTTAAATTCGTTAGGCAGAAGGCTCGAAGGACGACGCCTCACCATGCGAAGGTCGTGGATGAAGAAGTGGACAGGTTGTTAAGGGTTGGGTCTATCAAGGAATTACAGTTTCTTTAGTGGTTGTCCAACACAGTGTGTGCCAAGAAGAAAGAGGGAAAGTGGCGAGTATGTGTGGATTTCACGGACTTGAACAAGGCATGTTACAAGGACGAGTATCCGTTACCGAAGGTTGATCAACTGGTGGATGCAACCGCCGGCCACAAGCGAATCACCTTTATGGATGCTCGGGCAGGGTATCACCTGATTTCCTTACATGAATCGGATCAAGAGAAAATGACGTTCATTACACCCCGTGGGATCTACTGCTACACGGTGATGCCCTTTGGGTTAAAGAATACATGGGCGACTTACCAAAGCTTGATGAATAAGATTTTAGACAACAACTTGGTGAAACTATAGAGGTGTATATTTATGATACGTTGGTCCAGAGCAAAGAGAGCGCCGATCACCTTCATGATCTCGGGACGACGTTCGCTATCCTCTGGAGGTATGGTCTGAAGCTTAATGTCTCGAAATGCACTTTCAGGGTAAGGTCGTGAAAGTTTTTGGGATATTTAGTTACTCACAAGAAGATACAAGCAATACAGAATGTCTGGGCGTCGAGAACTACCAAGGACATCCAGAAACTGACTAAGATATTAGCAGCCCTTAATCGATTTATTTCCAAGTCTTCGGACAAATGTAAGCCATTTTTTACCAAGTTGAGGGGCAGCTAAGGAAACCTGGGATGAGGAGTGTGACCGAGCTCTCAAAGGGATCAAGGAGTACTTAAGATATCCTCTGACGACAGGGGAGGTGCTCAACCTTTACTTATCAATATTCGAAAAGGCCGTGAGTGGAGCGCTGGTCAAAGAAGGTGAAGGAACACAAAGGCCCATATACTTCGTGAGCAAAACTTTGCTCGACTCCGAGACAAAGTACTCGCCAATGGAGAAATTGGTTCTGGCAATATTAGTCTCGATGAGGAAACTTTGACACTATTTCCAAGCTCACACTATAGAATTCCTGACCGATTGACCTTTCAAGTCGATCCTTCACAGAGCCGATATGTCAGAGAGGGTCGCCAAATGGGCTGTGGAGCTTGGAGAGTTCGAGATCAGGTACAAACCTCGCACTTCGATAAAAGGGCAGAACCTCCACAAGAGACACGAGCTTCATTGTCGAGTTCTCGACGTCCGAATCTCCACAAGAGACGCGAGCTCGAGGTGATGTTGTTTGGGACCTTCATGTTGATGGATCCTCGAACGCAAGGGGGGTAGGGATAGGTGTAGTACTGGCCAATTCAGGAGGCTTCATCGTAGAAAGGGCGATCAGATTAATGTTCAAGACATCCAATAATGAGGCCGAGTATGAGGCGTTGCTGGCAGGACTCGATCTAGCATACTCGATTGGGATCAGACACTTTTGGGTCTTCTACGATTCCCAGCTGGTTGTGAACCAGGTCAATGGGGACTTCGAGGTCCGGGATAGCAGAATGAAGGCATACTATCAAAAGGCAAAATCTAGAATGGAGAAGTTAGAAAAAGTGAAAGTTTTTCAGATTCCTAAAGATCACAACACCCATGCCGACGCTTTGGCATGTCTAGCTTCGACACTAGCCTCGGAGGTAACTTGATGCATCATCATTGAGAACCAAAAAAGTCTGAGTATAGAAGAAACAAAGGTTGAAAAAATGTTACCGACTCAAATGCAAGCACCTTCGGGATGGATGAACCCCATAATTGCGTACCTAATGGAAGGTGTGCACCCCGAGAATATCAAAGAGGCTAGGAAAATCAAACTCAAAGCTCCTAGATTCTGGATGTCAGCCGATCACCAGTTATACAGGAAGTCATTTTCGGGATCACTTTTGCTTTGTGTCCCCGAAGATAAGGTGGAGCCTTTGCTATATGAGATCCACGAGGGTGTATGTGGGAGCCACACAGAGGGAAGGTCTCTTGCACACCAAGCAATTACGTAAGGTTATTGGTCGCCATACATGCAGAAAGACGCCAAGAGCTATGTTTGGAAGTGTGACAGATGTTAGGAGTTTGCCCTCATTATCCGACAACCAGCAGGAGATTTGAACTTGCTAACGAGTCGTTCACCGTTTTTTCAGTGGGGGGTGGACATTGTTGGACCTCTCCCGAGGGCCCCACTGGGCAAGAAATTCCTGCTGGTGGTAACTGATTACTTCACCAAATGGATCGAGGCCGAGCCCCTGAGCCATCGTATTCGAGATGTAGAAACGAAAAAGTTTGTATGGTAGAACATTATCACTCGGTTTGGAATCCCTCGGGCTATTATCTTTGACAACGACACCCAATTCAACAGTGGTCCATTTAGAGAGTTCTATTTGGGGTTTAGAATACGTAATTTCTATTCTACGCTAGCCTATTCCCAAAGTAATGGACAAACGGAGGTTTCCAACAAAACTGTGCTGGCAATAATCAAGAAGAGACTCGAGGAGGCAAAGGGGAGATGAACCAATGAATTACCCAACATGGACCAATGAATTACTCAACGTGTTATGGGCCTACAGAACCACACCGAGGNACATCATTTAGGCTAAGGGTGTCCCGGGATACCGATCTATACAAATCATTGACCAAGAAGGCTATGGTGGATATAAAAGACTTGATGACCCGGATCAACAAGTACGCCCAAGTGGAGGAAGAATCCAGCATCCCGAGAACAAAGTTCCAGCGCCGAGGAAAAGAGAAAAAGAATAACCACCCCGGAGGGCGGCACCCATTCCAACCCCGAATTGCTTGTCCTTCCAGGGGTGAACACGATCTTTAAAGAGCCTATTTACAAGATGCTAAACAAAATAAAAGACAAGCCCTACTTTAAATGGCCCCCTAGGATGCAAGGAGACTCATCGATGAGGGATTCAACTTCCCGTTGTTCCTATCATAAGGATATAGGCCATTTGACGGAGGATTGTAGGGTATATAAATCCTTCCTTGAGCAACTGGTACGAGAAGGGCACCTCGGGAAATTCATCGATAAAGGCCGGGGGATTAGCAAGAAAAGGGACCGAGGCATTTGCTAAAGTGGCAAGGCTGACATATAACTCCTTTCGTGCCAAGCTACAGAAGGTCTCTCAAGCTATAAGGGTGGAAGAGAGGGGTGAAGAGCGACCCCCCAAGAAGCCCCGGTACAATGCCGAGATTATTCAATTTTTTGACGCCGACTTGGGCGAGATAGTCCTCCCCCATGAAGATGCATTGGTGATCACTTTACGGGTCGACAAATTTGATGTCAAGAGGATCTTAGTAGACTCAGGTAGTTCTTCCGAGGTGATATATGACCACTTTTTTCTCAAAATGGGGTTCTCACAAGGAGATCTGAAACCTATGAAGACCCCCCTCATAGGTTTCAATGGTTCCACCGCCCACCCCCTAGGGAAGATCACTCTTGCAGTACGCGTGGGGATTGTTACTATCCCAGTTGAATTCGTAGTAATAGACTCCGACTTCCTATACAATGTCATTATGGGCAGGGCATGGTTGCATGTGATGAAGGCGGTCCACTCGTCTTATCATCAGAAGGTCAAGTTCCTTACCCTGCAGGGCATAATGGAAATTCAGGGTGATCAAGCGTTGGTAAAAAACTGTTTCTACACCACAGTTAAGACTAAAGTTAGCAGCCGAAGTCAAGAGCGTGATCCTGAAGCAGTGGTTGTCAAATAATAATCACAGTTCGGTCGGCCAGAGGTGGATGAACCCATTACGGAACTGGCCAACCGGTCTACTGAAGCCTTGGTTAAACTTCTCCTGGGCCTAGATAGCGATGAGAAATACTTTTTAATATGGGAGTCACTCAATGATGCTGAGAAGACTGATATGGCCTCGTTCCTGCTACAGAACTCCGATGTCTTTGTATGGACCCATCGGCTCCATGTGGACCCATCATTTAAATTCGTTAGGCAGAAGGCTCGAAGGACGACGCCTCACCATGCGAAGGTCGTGGATGAAGAAGTGGACAGGTTGTTAAGGGTTGGGTCTATCAAGGAATTACAGTTTCTTTAGTGGTTGTCCAACACAGTGTGTGCCAAGAAGAAAGAGGGAAAGTGGCGAGTATGTGTGGATTTCACGGACTTGAACAAGGCATGTTACAAGGACGAGTATCCGTTACCGAAGGTTGATCAACTGGTGGATGCAACCGCCGGCCACAAGCGAATCACCTTTATGGATGCTCGGGCAGGGTATCACCTGATTTCCTTACATGAATCGGATCAAGAGAAAATGACGTTCATTACACCCCGTGGGATCTACTGCTACACGGTGATGCCCTTTGGGTTAAAGAATACATGGGCGACTTACCAAAGCTTGATGAATAAGATTTTAGACAACAACTTGGTGAAACTATAGAGGTGTATATTTATGATACGTTGGTCCAGAGCAAAGAGAGCGCCGATCACCTTCATGATCTCGGGACGACGTTCGCTATCCTCTGGAGGTATGGTCTGAAGCTTAATGTCTCGAAATGCACTTTCAGGGTAAGGTCGTGAAAGTTTTTGGGATATTTAGTTACTCACAAGAAGATACAAGCAATACAGAATGTCTGGGCGTCGAGAACTACCAAGGACATCCAGAAACTGACTAAGATATTAGCAGCCCTTAATCGATTTATTTCCAAGTCTTCGGACAAATGTAAGCCATTTTTTACCAAGTTGAGGGGCAGCTAAGGAAACCTGGGATGAGGAGTGTGACCGAGCTCTCAAAGGGATCAAGGAGTACTTAAGATATCCTCTGACGACAGGGGAGGTGCTCAACCTTTACTTATCAATATTCGAAAAGGCCGTGAGTGGAGCGCTGGTCAAAGAAGGTGAAGGAACACAAAGGCCCATATACTTCGTGAGCAAAACTTTGCTCGACTCCGAGACAAAGTACTCGCCAATGGAGAAATTGGTTCTGGCAATATTAGTCTCGATGAGGAAACTTTGACACTATTTCCAAGCTCACACTATAGAATTCCTGACCGATTGACCTTTCAAGTCGATCCTTCACAGAGCCGATATGTCAGAGAGGGTCGCCAAATGGGCTGTGGAGCTTGGAGAGTTCGAGATCAGGTACAAACCTCGCACTTCGATAAAAGGGCAGAACCTCCACAAGAGACACGAGCTTCATTGTCGAGTTCTCGACGTCCGAATCTCCACAAGAGACGCGAGCTCGAGGTGATGTTGTTTGGGACCTTCATGTTGATGGATCCTCGAACGCAAGGGGGGTAGGGATAGGTGTAGTACTGGCCAATTCAGGAGGCTTCATCGTAGAAAGGGCGATCAGATTAATGTTCAAGACATCCAATAATGAGGCCGAGTATGAGGCGTTGCTGGCAGGACTCGATCTAGCATACTCGATTGGGATCAGACACTTTTGGGTCTTCTACGATTCCCAGCTGGTTGTGAACCAGGTCAATGGGGACTTCGAGGTCCGGGATAGCAGAATGAAGGCATACTATCAAAAGGCAAAATCTAGAATGGAGAAGTTAGAAAAAGTGAAAGTTTTTCAGATTCCTAAAGATCACAACACCCATGCCGACGCTTTGGCATGTCTAGCTTCGACACTAGCCTCGGAGGTAACTTGATGCATCATCATTGAGAACCAAAAAAGTCTGAGTATAGAAGAAACAAAGGTTGAAAAAGTGCTACCGACTCAAATGCAAGCACCTTCGGGATGGATGAACCCCATAATTGCGTACCTAATGGAAGGTGTGCATCCCGAGAATATCAAAGAGGCTAGGAAAATCAAACTCAAAGCTCCTAGATTCTGGATGTCAGCCGATCACCAGTTATACAGGAAGTCATTTTCGGGATCACTTTTGCTTTGTGTCCCCGAAGATAAGGTGGAGCCTTTGCTATATGAGATCCACGAGGGTGTATGTGGGAGCCACACAGAGGGAAGGTCTCTTGCACACCAAGTAATTACGTAAGGTTATTGGTCGCCATACATGCAGAAAGACGCCAAGAGCTATGTTTGGAAGTGTGACAGATGTTAGGAGTTTGCCCTCATTTTCCGACAACCAGCAGGAGATTTGAACTTGCTAACGAGTCGTTCACCTTTTTTTCAGTGGGGGGTGGACATTGTTGGACCTCTCCCGAGGGCCCCACTGGGCAAGAAATTCCTGCTGGTGGTAACTGATTACTTCACCAAATGGATCGAGGCCGAGCCCCTGAGCCATCGTATTCGAGATGTAGAAACAAAAAAGTTTGTATGGTAGAACATTATCACTCGGTTTGGAATCCCTCGGGCTATTATCTCTGACAACGACACCCAATTCAATAGTGGTCCATTTAGAGAGTTCTATTTGGGGTTTAGAATACGTAATTACTATTCTACGCTAGCCTATTCCCAAAGTAATGGACAAATGGAGGTTTCCAACAAAACTGTGCTGGCAATAATCAAGAAAAGACTCGAGGAGGCAAAGGGGAGATGAACCAATGAATTACTCAACATGGACCAATGAATTACTCAACGTGTTATGGGCCTACAGAACCACACCGAGGACATCTATAGGAGAAACTCCCTATGCCTTGACATATGGGGTTGAAGTTGTCATCCCATTGGAGGTGAGACTTCCAACAATACGAAGCCAAGCCTTCGAGTTAGAAAACAATGATCAAATCCTTGTTAGGGATCTCAATTTAGCTGAAGAAAGGAGGGCATTATCGTCCATCAGACTGGCAAGATACCAAGGGAAATGTTGAGGCAACACCAGAAAAAGATCCGAATGAGAAATTTTCAAGTGGGAGATCTGGTGTTACGTAAAGTGGTTGGCAACGCTCGGTATCCCACTGAGAGGAAGCTGGGTCCTAATTGGGAGGACCCTTACAAAGTGATCTCTGTGGGGGGCACAAACGCATATAGATTGTAAAGTATGAACGGTAATGATGTAACTCGGTCATGGAATGTATCAAATTTAANGGTATATAAATCCTTCCTTGAGCAACTGGTACGAGAAGGGCACCTCGGGAAATTCATCGATAAAGGCCGGGGGATTAGCAAGAAAAGGGACCGAGGCATTTGCTAAAGTGGCAAGGCTGACATATAACTCCTTTCGTGCCAAGCTACAGAAGGTCTCTCAAGCTATAAGGGTGGAAGAGAGGGGTGAAGAGCGACCCCCCAAGAAGCCCCGGTACAATGCCGAGATTATTCAATTTTTTGACGCCGACTTGGGCGAGATAGTCCTCCCCCATGAAGATGCATTGGTGATCACTTTACGGGTCGACAAATTTGATGTCAAGAGGATCTTAGTAGACTCAGGTAGTTCTTCCGAGGTGATATATGACCACTTTTTTCTCAAAATGGGGTTCTCACAAGGAGATCTGAAACCTATGAAGACCCCCCTCATAGGTTTCAATGGTTCCACCGCCCACCCCCTAGGGAAGATCACTCTTGCAGTACGCGTGGGGATTGTTACTATCCCAGTTGAATTCGTAGTAATAGACTCCGACTTCCTATACAATGTCATTATGGGCAGGGCATGGTTGCATGTGATGAAGGCGGTCCACTCGTCTTATCATCAGAAGGTCAAGTTCCTTACCCTGCAGGGCATAATGGAAATTCAGGGTGATCAAGCGTTGGTAAAAAACTGTTTCTACACCACAGTTAAGACTAAAGTTAGCAGCCGAAGTCAAGAGCGTGATCCTGAAGCAGTGGTTGTCAAATAATAATCACAGTTCGGTCGGCCAGAGGTGGATGAACCCATTACGGAACTGGCCAACCGGTCTACTGAAGCCTTGGTTAAACTTCTCCTGGGCCTAGATAGCGATGAGAAATACTTTTTAATATGGGAGTCACTCAATGATGCTGAGAAGACTGATATGGCCTCGTTCCTGCTACAGAACTCCGATGTCTTTGTATGGACCCATCGGCTCCATGTGGACCCATCATTTAAATTCGTTAGGCAAAAGGCTCGAAGGACGACGCCTCACCATGCGAAGGTCGTGGATGAAGAAGTGGACAGGTTGTTAGGGGCTGGGTCTATCAAGGAATTACAGTTTCTCTAGTGGTTGTCCAACACAGTGTGTGCCAAGAAGAAAGAGGGAAAGTGGCGAGTATGTGTGGATTTCACGGACTTGAACAAGGCATGTTACAAGGACGAGTATCCGTTACCGAAGGTTGATCAACTGGTGGATGCAACCGCCGGCCACAAGCGAATCACCTTTATGGATGCTCGGGCAGGGTATCACCTGATTTCCTTACATGAATCGGATCAAGAGAAAATGACGTTCATTACACCCCGTGGGATCTACTGCTACACGGTGATGCCCTTTGGGTTAAAGAATACATGGGCGACTTACCAAAGCTTGATGAATAAGATTTTAGACAACAACTTGGTGAAACTATAGAGGTGTATATTTATGATACGTTGGTCCAGAGCAAAGAGAGCGCCGATCACCTTCATGATCTCGGGACGACGTTCGCTATCCTCTGGAGGTATGGTCTGAAGCTTAATGTCTCGAAATGCACTTTCAGGGTAAGGTCGTGAAAGTTTTTGGGATATTTAGTTACTCACAAGAAGATACAAGCAATACAGAATGTCTGGGCGTCGAGAACTACCAAGGACATCCAGAAACTGACTAAGATATTAGCAGCCCTTAATCGATTTATTTCCAAGTCTTCGGACAAATGTAAGCCATTTTTTACCAAGTTGAGGGGCAGCTAAGGAAACCTGGGATGAGGAGTGTGACCGAGCTCTCAAAGGGATCAAGGAGTACTTAAGATATCCTCTGACGACAGGGGAGGTGCTCAACCTTTACTTATCAATATTCGAAAAGGCCGTGAGTGGAGCGCTGGTCAAAGAAGGTGAAGGAACACAAAGGCCCATATACTTCGTGAGCAAAACTTTGCTCGACTCCGAGACAAAGTACTCGCCAATGGAGAAATTGGTTCTGGCAATATTAGTCTCGATGAGGAAACTTTGACACTATTTCCAAGCTCACACTATAGAATTCCTGACCGATTGACCTTTCAAGTCGATCCTTCACAGAGCCGATATGTCAGAGAGGGTCGCCAAATGGGCTGTGGAGCTTGGAGAGTTCGAGATCAGGTACAAACCTCGCACTTCGATAAAAGGGCAGAACCTCCACAAGAGACACGAGCTTCATTGTCGAGTTCTCGACGTCCGAATCTCCACAAGAGACGCGAGCTCGAGGTGATGTTGTTTGGGACCTTCATGTTGATGGATCCTCGAACGCAAGGGGGGTAGGGATAGGTGTAGTACTGGCCAATTCAGGAGGCTTCATCGTAGAAAGGGCGATCAGATTAATGTTCAAGACATCCAATAATGAGGCCGAGTATGAGGCGTTGCTGGCAGGACTCGATCTAGCATACTCGATTGGGATCAGACACTTTTGGGTCTTCTGCGATTCCCAGCTGGTTGTGAACCAGGTCAATGGGGACTTCGAGGTCCGGGATAGCAGAATGAAGGCATACAATCAAAAGGCAAAATCCAGAATGGAGAAGTTAGAAAAAGTGAAAGTTTTTCAGATTCCTAAAGATCACAACACCCATGCCGACGCTTTGGCATGTCTAGCTTCGACACTAGCCTCGGAGGTAACTTGATGCATCATCATTGAGAACCAAAAAAGTCTGAGTATAGAAGAAACAAAGGTTGAAAAAGTGCTACCGACTCAAATGCAAGCACCTTCGGGATGGATGAACCCCATAATTGCGTACCTAATGGAAGGTGTGCATCCCGAGAATATCAAAGAGGCTAGGAAAATCAAACTCAAAGCTCCTAGATTCTGGATGTCAGCCGATCACCAGTTATACAGGAAGTCATTTTCGGGATCACTTTTTGCTATATGAGATCCACGAGGGTGTATGTGGGAGCCACACAGAGGGAAGGTCTCTTGCACACCAAGTAATTACGTAAGGTTATTGGTCGCCATACATGCAGAAAGACGCCAAGAGCTATGTTTGGAAGTGTGACAGATGTTAGGAGTTTGCCCTCATTTTCCGACAACCAGCAGGAGATTTGAACTTGCTAACGAGTCGTTCACCTTTTTTTCAGTGGGGGGTGGACATTGTTGGACCTCTCCCGAGGGCCCCACTGGGCAAGAAATTCCTGCTGGTGGTAACTGATTACTTCACCAAATGGATCGAGGCCGAGCCCCTGAGCCATCGTATTCGAGATGTAGAAACAAAAAAGTTTGTATGGTAGAACATTATCACTCGGTTTGGAATCCCTCGGGCTATTATCTCTGACAACGACACCCAATTCAATAGTGGTCCATTTAGAGAGTTCTATTTGGGGTTTAGAATACGTAATTACTATTCTACGCTAGCCTATTCCCAAAGTAATGGACAAATGGAGGTTTCCAACAAAACTGTGCTGGCAATAATCAAGAAAAGACTCGAGGAGGCAAAGGGGAGATGAACCAATGAATTACTCAACATGGACCAATGAATTACTCAACGTGTTATGGGCCTACAGAACCACACCGAGGACATCTATAGGAGAAACTCCCTATGCCTTGACATATGGGGTTGAAGTTGTCATCCCATTGGAGGTGAGACTTCCAACAATACGAAGCCAAGCCTTCGAGTTAGAAAACAATGATCAAATCCTTGTTAGAGATCTCAATTTAGCTGAAGAAAGGAGGGCATTATCGTCCATCAGACTGGCAANGTTTCAATGGTTCCACCGCCCACCCCCTAGGGAAGATCACTCTTGCAGTACGCGTGGGGATTGTTACTATCCCAGTTGAATTCGTAGTAATAGACTCCGACTTCCTATACAATGTCATTATGGGCAGGGCATGGTTGCATGTGATGAAGGCGGTCCACTCGTCTTATCATCAGAAGGTCAAGTTCCTTACCCTGCAGGGCATAATGGAAATTCAGGGTGATCAAGCGTTGGTAAAAAACTGTTTCTACACCACAGTTAAGACTAAAGTTAGCAGCCGAAGTCAAGAGCGTGATCCTGAAGCAGTGGTTGTCAAATAATAATCACAGTTCGGTCGGCCAGAGGTGGATGAACCCATTACGGAACTGGCCAACCGGTCTACTGAAGCCTTGGTTAAACTTCTCCTGGGCCTAGATAGCGATGAGAAATACTTTTTAATATGGGAGTCACTCAATGATGCTGAGAAGACTGATATGGCCTCGTTCCTGCTACAGAACTCCGATGTCTTTGTATGGACCCATCGGCTCCATGTGGACCCATCATTTAAATTCGTTAGGCAAAAGGCTCGAAGGACGACGCCTCACCATGCGAAGGTCGTGGATGAAGAAGTGGACAGGTTGTTAGGGGCTGGGTCTATCAAGGAATTACAGTTTCTCTAGTGGTTGTCCAACACAGTGTGTGCCAAGAAGAAAGAGGGAAAGTGGCGAGTATGTGTGGATTTCACGGACTTGAACAAGGCATGTTACAAGGACGAGTATCCGTTACCGAAGGTTGATCAACTGGTGGATGCAACCGCCGGCCACAAGCGAATCACCTTTATGGATGCTCGGGCAGGGTATCACCTGATTTCCTTACATGAATCGGATCAAGAGAAAATGACGTTCATTACACCCCGTGGGATCTACTGCTACACGGTGATGCCCTTTGGGTTAAAGAATACATGGGCGACTTACCAAAGCTTGATGAATAAGATTTTAGACAACAACTTGGTGAAACTATAGAGGTGTATATTTATGATACGTTGGTCCAGAGCAAAGAGAGCGCCGATCACCTTCATGATCTCGGGACGACGTTCGCTATCCTCTGGAGGTATGGTCTGAAGCTTAATGTCTCGAAATGCACTTTCAGGGTAAGGTCGTGAAAGTTTTTGGGATATTTAGTTACTCACAAGAAGATACAAGCAATACAGAATGTCTGGGCGTCGAGAACTACCAAGGACATCCAGAAACTGACTAAGATATTAGCAGCCCTTAATCGATTTATTTCCAAGTCTTCGGACAAATGTAAGCCATTTTTTACCAAGTTGAGGGGCAGCTAAGGAAACCTGGGATGAGGAGTGTGACCGAGCTCTCAAAGGGATCAAGGAGTACTTAAGATATCCTCTGACGACAGGGGAGGTGCTCAACCTTTACTTATCAATATTCGAAAAGGCCGTGAGTGGAGTGCTGGTCAAAGAAGGTGAAGGAACACAAAGGCCCATATACTTCGTGAGCAAAACTTTGCTCGACTCCGAGACAAAGTACTCGCCAATGGAGAAATTGGTTCTGGCAATATTAGTCTCGATGAGGAAACTTTGACACTATTTCCAAGCTCACACTATAGAATTCCTGACCGATTGACCTTTCAAGTCGATCCTTCACAGAGCCGATATGTCAGAGAGGGTCGCCAAATGGGCTGTGGAGCTTGGAGAGTTCGAGATCAGGTACAAACCTCGCACTTCGATAAAAGGGCAGAACCTCCACAAGAGACACGAGCTTCATTGTCGAGTTCTCGACGTCCGAATCTCCACAAGAGACGCGAGCTCGAGGTGATGTTGTTTGGGACCTTCATGTTGATGGATCCTCGAACGCAAGGGGGGTAGGGATAGGTGTAGTACTGGCCAATTCAGGAGGCTTCATCGTAGAAAGGGCGATCAGATTAATGTTCAAGACATCCAATAATGAGGCCGAGTATGAGGCGTTGCTGGCAGGACTCGATCTAGCATACTCGATTGGGATCAGACACTTTTGGGTCTTCTACGATTCCCAGCTGGTTGTGAACCAGGTCAATGGGGACTTCGAGGTCCGGGATAGCAGAATGAAGGCATACTATCAAAAGGCAAAATCTAGAATGGAGAAGTTAGAAAAAGTGAAAGTTTTTCAGATTCCTAAAGATCACAACACCCATGCCGACGCTTTGGCATGTCTAGCTTCGACACTAGCCTCGGAGGTAACTTGATGCATCATCATTGAGAACCAAAAAATTCTGAGTATAGAAGAAACAAAGGTTGAAAAAGTGCTACCGACTCAAATGCAAGCACCTTCGGGATGGATGAACCCCATAATTGCGTACCTAATGGAAGGTGTGCATCCCGAGAATATCAAAGAGGCTAGGAAAATCAAACTCAAAGCTCCTAGATTCTGGATGTCAGCCGATCACCAGTTATACAGGAAGTCATTTTCGGGATCACTTTTGCTTTGTGTCCCCGAAGATAAGGTGGAGCCTTTGCTATATGAGATCCACGAGGGTGTATGTGGGAGCCACACAGAGGGAAGGTCTCTTGCACACCAAGCAATTACGTAAGGTTATTGGTCGCCATACATGCAGAAAGACGCCAAGAGCTATGTTTGGAAGTGTGACAGATGTTAGGAGTTTGCCCTCATTTTCCGACAACCAGCAGGAGATTTGAACTTGCTAACGAGTCGTTCACCTTTTTTTCAGTGGGGGGTGGACATTGTTGGACCTCTCTCGAGGGCCCCACTGGGCAAGAAATTCCTGCTGGTGGTAACTGATTACTTCACCAAATGGATCGAGGCCGAGCCCCTGAGCCGTCGTATTCGAGATGTAGAAACGAAAAAGTTTGTATGGTAGAACATTATCACTCGGTTTGGAATCCCTCGGGCTATTATCTTTGACAACGACACCCAATTCAACAGTGGTCCATTTAGAGAGTTCTATTTGGGGTTTAGAATACGTAATTTCTATTCTACGCTAGCCTATTCCCAAAGTAATGGACAAACGGAGGTTTCCAACAAAACTGTGCTGGCAATAATCAAGAAGAGACTCGAGGAGGCAAAGGGGAGATGAACCAATGAATTACCCAACATGGACCAATGAATTACTCAACGTGTTATGGGCCTACAGAACCACACCGAGGACATCTATAGGAGAAACTCCCTATGCCTTGACATATGGGGTTGAAGTTGTCATCCCATTGGAGGTGAGACTTCCAACAATACGAAGCCAAGCCTTCGAGTTAGAAAACAATGATCAAATCCTTGTTAGAGATCTCAATTTAGCTGAAGAAATGAGGGCATTGTCGTCCATCAGACTGGCAAGATACCAAGGGAAATGTTGAGGCAACACCAGAAAAAGATCCGAATGAGGAATTTTCAAGTGGGAGATCTGGTGTTACGTAAAGTGGTTGGCAACGCTCGGTATCCCACTGAGAGAAAGCTGGGTCCCAATTGGGAGGACCCTTACAAAGTGATCTCTGTGGGGGGCACAAACGCATATAAATTGTAAAGTATGAACGGTAATGATGTAACTCGGTCATGGAATGTATCAAATTTAAAGAAATACTACTACTAAATTGGATTTCAGGCTTTGCTTATGATGGTATCAACATGAGCCGAGCGCTCGATCGTTAGGAGTATGGCCCCGAGGGGTGTAAGACTCTACCCTTGGAGCAACGCCTTCAAATGATTAACATGAGCCAAACACTTGGTCGTTAGGGGTCTAACCCCGAGAGGTGTAAGACTCCACCCTTTGAGCAATGCCTTCGAATGATTAACAAGCCAAGCACTCGGTCGTTAGGGGTATAGCCTTGAGGGGTGTAAAACTTCAGTCTTGGAGTAATGCTTTCAAATGATTGAGCCAAGCGCTCGATTGTTAGGGGTATGACCCCGAGGGGTATAAGACTCCACCCTTAGAACAATGCCTTTGAATGATTAACACGAGTCAAGCGCTCGGTCGTTAGGGGTATGACCCCGAGGAGTGTAAAACTCTACCCTGAGAGCAACGCCTTTGAATGATTAACAAGTTAAGCGCTCGGTCGTTAAGGGCACGCCCCCAAGGGGTGTAAGACCACCTCGGTTGTTAGGGACTTGGCAGTTATGATACTTGGCCCTAGGTAAAACAAGATCAACACTTAGAAAAGTTATTTTACCTATTGAGAACTTCTCTTATCACACGGGAATTCCCCTTCCATGATACCTCTGGAGGTCATTACTGAATTGCAATTCTACCTCTTTGAGGTCGAATGATTGAGACCTTGAGCAGTCAATGAGATAAGAAATAAAAAGAACAAGTACATGGACAAGAAAGATTTCATTAAAGACGAAATGGGGCTTTGCGTCCCTGCAGTGTACAAAAAAAAGTTACAGAACTTGTCACAAAAGCACAGGACATACAAGTTACACAATCCTCGGGCAGCTAAGAACCTTCGGCTCCTTTGTCCTCGGCATCTCCCCCACTGAGGCCGCCACGCCGCCTTTGTAACTCCTCTCCAACCCCTAATATCTCGTCAAGTTCAGTATCATGTCCGCCAGTGATGATGGAGGGCGGAGGAGGNGCCAAGCACTCGGTCGTTAGGGGTATAGCCTTGAGGGGTGTAAAACTTCAGTCTTGGAGTAATGCTTTCAAATGATTGAGCCAAGCGCTCGATTGTTAGGGGTATGACCCCGAGGGGTATAAGACTCCACCCTTAGAACAATGCCTTTGAATGATTAACACGAGTCAAGCGCTCGGTCGTTAGGGGTATGACCCCGAGGAGTGTAAAACTCTACCCTGAGAGCAACGCCTTTGAATGATTAACAAGTTAAGCGCTCGGTCGTTAAGGGCACGCCCCCAAGGGGTGTAAGACCACCTCGGTTGTTAGGGACTTGGCAGTTATGATACTTGGCCCTAGGTAAAACAAGATCAACACTTAGAAAAGTTCATTTACCTATTGAGAACTTCTCTTATCACACGGGAATTCCCCTTCCATGATACCTCTGGAGGTCATTACTGAATTGCAATTCTACCTCTTTGAGGTCGAATGATTGAGACCTTGAGCAGTCAATGAGATAAGAAATAAAAAGAACAAGTACATGGACAAGAAAGATTTCATTAAAGACGAAATGGGGCTTTGCGTCCCTGCAGTGTACAAAAAAAAGTTACAGAACTTGTCACAAAAGCACAGGACATACAAGTTACACAATCCTCGGGCAGCTAAGAACCTTCGGCTCCTTTGTCCTCGGCATCTCCCCCACTGAGGCCGCCACGCCGCCTTTGTAACTCCTCTCCAACCCCTAATATCTCGTCAAGTTCAGTATCATGTCCGCCAGTGATGATGGAGGGCGGAGGAGGAGGAAGCTCATCTCCTTGTTCGACGAGCAGAAGAGACGAAATAGCAAAAGAAGGCTGGTCAGAACCATCACTAAGGGTGATGGGTTCATTGTCACCCTTGGCCCTAGCCACCTCTTTAGCCTGAACTTGCTCGCTTGGATCGGCTTGGACTTGTCCCTCGAAAACCTTGTCATCGACCTTTCCTTCAGAGGCTATGCATGACAAACAAGTTCGAGCCGACCTTAACGTGGCAGGCGTGAAGGGCAGTGTCCTAACCTTCGTTGAAAGAATTTTTCTTGGCTTCCTCAAAGGCGGGAATCATTTGGTTTTGGGTGGCCAACCACACCCTTTGGCACTCCGACTGTAGCCTTTTCTGCTCCTCTGCCTTCTCTGCTGTTAGGGAGTCCACTTTGGTAGTTAGGTCATTGATGATGGACTCAGAGTCCTGCAGTTTGACCTCAGCGGAGGAGATGCGAATGTCATATTCTTCGACCTTTTTGATTGCTGCAGCCTCACCCGTCTTTGCCTTTTCTAGCTCGACATCAAGGGCGTCGCGTTGGTGGATGAGCTCGGCGATGTGCTAAGTTTGGTCGCCGAGGGTCTTCTCCACCGTGAGAATATGTTCATCTTTGGCAATCGTAGCTCGCTCGGCATTCCTCGCCGCCTGCTTTTACTCCCAAAAATGCTCGATGATGGCCCCCACCTACTGGCTGGCCTGAAAAGAGAAAGGACGTAGGTCAAAAATGGCCAAGTATGCGGTTAGAAATACTCGGGAAACCATCCCACTTACCACCAGGTTGCTTTGAATGGTGCTCATCATGAGCCGATTGTCTGTATAGTCTTTATACATGGCCATATCGGCTTCGAATTGGAAAGTCCCCGCGACAGCAAGTATCACGTTGGGGGACTGGAGGATAGAGTTTGCCTCCAAGATAGGGCGCCCCCTCGGGGGGGCCATTCGGCAAAGACGGCCAGGCCTAGGGCATCTTGTCAGCGCTTCACTCAACGCTGTTCTGACTCTTCAGATTTCTGGGCACGCCGGTCCCTCTATCGATCTCCAGAGGGAGGACTTGGTGAGATGGGGCCCTTTGCCTCGGCGACACGACCAAGTCCCTGGATGGCTGAGGACGCAGTGGTGGCGGAGATGGTTGTCGTCGGGGAAAAGTCGGTGGTGGAATGATGGGGGATGGTGGAACATTTCTTCAAAAGGGGCAGAAGGCTCGGGAAGAGTAGGCTCGGGCTCTTGTTCCAAATCTTCCTCTGACTCTTCCTCTTCCGACGAAGAGTGGTTTTCCCAAAGAGAAGGGTTGAACGACGGAGGGATCTGGGAGAATCGACTATAGATTGGCACGTAGCCGAGCAGAGTATGCGCCGCTCGCTCAACGGGGTCGTGGGACCAAACTCTTAGGAGGTCGATAAATCTGACCTGAGACCTCAGGGGTTGAGTTGCGTCTCAACGGTATCCTTCTGCAAGAACAAATAGCCAAGATCAATACCAATGATAGCGAGAGGCCAACACAAGTCCAGAAAAGGGCAAAACACACTTTCATCTCTCGGCACATTGGAGCAATACAATCCGACATACTCGAGTCCTTGTCCCTTTTTCCAACTGCCACCGAGCATGATTAGATCATCTACATACCCTTTGTCCGAGTCGGGTATGTAGGTTACCAAATACATCGAGGTATCCCGGGTCTGGAGGTAATATCACCCCCCGACGACTAGCCTTAGATCATAATAGAACAAATTTTTGTCTACCCCTAAGTCTGTCCCCAGCCGAGTATTCAAGACGACTACACCCATCACAATCCTAAAGAAATTAACCCTACATTGAAGGGGAAAAAATTTCAGTTGCATCAACATTTTCAGCAACAAGAGGTGTAGAGGGAAGGTTAACCCCCCTTCTATGATGGCCTTGGTCCAAAAAGACATCATATCTACACTTCTCATGCCCCTCCTATGGTAGGTGGGGTTAAAAGAAAAGGTAAAAACAGGCTCAGTGATGTTGTATTTAATCTTAAAGGCGTGAATATTCTCATCAGTCACTTTGGTTCTCCTCAGTTTGGGATTTGCCCTAGCCCTAATAGGTACCTCCCCCCTGGTTCTATTGGTTCTAGCCATTGGTGGGTTCTAAAAGGAAGAAATGTAGAAGAAATGAGAAAGAAACTCAAGAGGAAGTACTTACAGGAAGGTGGTTTTCAAAGAGGGAAACTCGGAGAAGAACGGAGGACACTCGGAGGAGAACAAAGGAGTGCTCGGGGGCTGATTGTTGAAGGGAATCTGAGTATGCAAAAGTTCTGAGAAAGCATAAGCATCTCCTATTTATACTATTTTGCAAGGAGCGAAAATCGAAAAGTTGAGCCATCATTAGGGAATTTGAAAAGGGTGACGCCAGACGTGCAAGTAACCGTCGCTATTTATGAGACGTGTCTTTTGAGCCTCTAACCTCTTTATGACACCTGTCCCAAGCTGCAAAAAGAATGGAGGCTGGGGAGTAGTTGGAGAGACTTTAGGCGGTCCTACGGCCCCAGACTAACACGTGTAAAGATGGATCCGTTACAAAGGCCCGATAGGCGCCGAGGAAGTAAGCCGAAAGGTAATGGCTTGGAGGAGCCGAGTAAGACAGTTGGCACCGCATGTAATACGACTTGACTACTCATTTATGACGATATGAGTGATGGTGACCAGACATTAATGGGCGCCTGCATCTTTAGAGCTTAAGCCTACTATCATGATGACTAGACATTAATGACTACTAGGCTTTATAAATATGTTCAGCTCTCTTCGAGGAACTATTCCCCCCGAGTATTCAATGCTCAATTGCAGGTGTCAGACGCCGATCTGAGGGATGTGAATAATCGGGGGCAGGCATAAATGCTCGGCATGGCGTCAAGCTCTCGTCTTAACACCTAGTATTGAATAGGAGAAGACTGGAGTGGAGAATATTCATTGCGCAAGAGGTGTGTCAGACATTAAATATCCAGATGTGACTGGAGGTCTTTGACACTCATTGCTAATTCAGGTATAAATACCTCTCAGAAAAGTGAACAAATGTACGCAACATTGAACCAGAAATATCATATTCATTGGGCTTGAACGTCAAATCTTACACTAACTTAAGTTTCGGAGGGAGTACGTCGGGTGTTTACCTGGACCCCTATTTCTGATCCTGTAATTGTTGCAGGTCCACCCAGCTGAAGGTCGTTATCTCAAATTATTGTAGGAATTAACTAGTGCAATACATTTATTGTTTAGTATTATGCTTATGTAAGACAATCAGATAAATGGTTAGAATCTATAGACAATCCATTGGACTGTCTTTAAAGGTACCACTGCCACACACGAAGTTCTCATGAAAAAGATGATGGGTAGGAGGACCAAGAATTCAAGAATACAGTTGAAGCTGCAGAGGGGCAGCAAGGAGATAGAATTGTATGTGTGGTGTGGTTTTACTGGAATTGGATATTAATGGAATTTGTAAGACTATATGTTAAAGTTTTGATTTGACCATCATGGTCCGTGAAAGTGGACGACTTCTTTGAAGTTGAACACAGGGATATGGAACTGGCCAAACGCGTCTCGGGTACCATCACCATCAAAAGAAAGAGAGAGAGAATATCAAAGTTTAGTATGTAAAATGTGAAAAAGGAGGACGCGGTAGCATAGGGTAACCCATTCAATATATCTATAGTGCTATACTATATATATCCAAGTAACTCCTCTTATTTGCTGTCAGCATTTTTTAAAAGTCTTTTTAGTCGATCAAAAAAAGTACTTATATCCCAACTGGACAGGTTCGCAATTCTGATTTGGTCTACAGTATATATTGATTGGAGCACCCAATCTGAGTATGGTGGGTGTGTGAATGTGTATGTGTGTATTTGTGAGGAGACAATCACAAAGATATAGGGAAAGACAAAGTGCCAAATGTTGGACAGAGTTTGCGGAAAATCGTGAATTGAAATAGAAGCGGGCCTACGGCAATCCCCAACACCACCACTCTACCGCTACTCTTCTCTCTCGCCTCATCCTTATCCCTTTTCCAAAATCCCTCTTTCTCTTCTTCTCTCACCTCTTCTGACAAACCCACTCCGTATATGTAATCTACGTCTCATCTCTCTCTGAATTCTTCTCCTCAATCCTGCTTATGTAGCTAGGGTTTTTCTTTTCTTCTCTGCCGAACCCTCCAGTCATCGCTTTGCTTTAGGGCTTCACCTTTATTCCATTGATTTGACGGCTTTTCTTTGTTTTCGCATCTCTCTCTTCATTTTCTGTATCGGCTTCTTTTTTTGGTTTTTGTTAACTGGTATTCACTGGGAGGGTGAGGGTTCATATGGCTTTGGCTTCGGCTTTTTTTCAG
>CAUOFW020004835.1:1511957-1522744 GCA_963454935.2 Ilex paraguariensis | reverse complement strand
GGTCGTGGGACCAAACTCTTAGGAGGTCGATAAATCTGACCTGAGACCTCAGGGGTTGAGTTGCGTCTCAACGGTATCCTTCTGCAAGAACAAATAGCCAAGATCAATACCAATGATAGCGAGAGGCCAACACAAGTCCAGAAAAGGGCAAAACACACTTTCATCTCTCGGCACATTGGAGCAATACAATCCGACATACTCGAGTCCTTGTCCCTTTTTCCAACTGCCACCGAGCATGATCAGATCATCTACATACCCTTTGTCCGAGTCGGGTATGTAGGTTACCAAATACATCGAGGTATCCCGGGTCTGGAGGTAATATCACCCCCCGACGACTAGCCTTAGATCATAATAGAACAAATTTTTGTCTACCCCTAAGTCTGTCCCCAGCCGAGTATTCAAGACGACTACACCCATCACAATCCTAAAGAAATTAACCCTACATTGAAGGGGAAAAAATTTCAGTTGCATCAACATTTTCAGCAACAAGAGGTGTAGAGGGAAGGTTAACCCCCCTTCTATGATGGCCTTGGTCCAAAAAGACATCATATCTACACTTCTCATGCCCCTCCTATGGTAGGTGGGGTTAAAAGAAAAGGTAAAAACAGGCTCAGTGATGTTGTATTTAATCTTAAAGGCGTGAATATTCTCATCAGTCACTTTGGTTCTCCTCAGTTTGGGATTTGCCCTAGCCCTAATAGGTACCTCCCCCCTGGTTCTATTGGTTCTAGCCATTGGTGGGTTCTAAAAGGAAGNGATGGTTGTCGTCGGGGAAAAGTCGGTGGTGGAATGATGGGGGATGGTGGAACATTTCTTCAAAAGGGGCAGAAGGCTCGGGAAGAGTAGGCTCGGGCTCTTGTTCCAAATCTTCCTCTGACTCTTCCTCTTCCGACGAAGAGTGGTTTTCCCAAAGAGAAGGGTTGAACGACGGAGGGATCTGGGAGAATCGACTATAGATTGGCACGTAGCCGAGCAGAGTATGCGCCGCTCGCTCAACGGGGTCGTGGGACCAAACTCTTAGGAGGTCGATAAATCTGACCTGAGACCTCAGGGGTTGAGTTGCGTCTCAACGGTATCCTTCTGCAAGAACAAATAGCCAAGATCAATACCAATGATAGCGAGAGGCCAACACAAGTCCAGAAAAGGGCAAAACACACTTTCATCTCTCGGCACATTGGAGCAATACAATCCGACATACTCGAGTCCTTGTCCCTTTTTCCAACTGCCACCGAGCATGATTAGATCATCTACATACCCTTTGTCCGAGTCGGGTATGTAGGTTACCAAATACATCGAGGTATCCCGGGTCTGGAGGTAATATCACCCCCCGACGACTAGCCTTAGATCATAATAGAACAAATTTTTGTCTACCCCTAAGTCTGTCCCCAGCCGAGTATTCAAGACGACTACACCCATCACAATCCTAAAGAAATTAACCCTACATTGAAGGGGAAAAAATTTCAGTTGCATCAACATTTTCAGCAACAGGAGGTGTAGAGGGAAGGTTAACCCCCCTTCTATGATGGCCTTGGTCCAAAAAGGCATCATATCTACACTTCTCATGTCCCTCCTATGGTAGGTGGGGTTAAAAGAAAAGGTAAAAACAGGCTCAGTGATGTTGTATTTAATCCTAAAGGCGTGAATATTCTCATCAGTCACTTTGGTTCTCCTCAGTTTGGGATTTGCCCTAGCCCTAACAGGTACCTCCCCCCTGGTTCTATTGGTTCTAGCCATTGGTGGGTTCTAAAAGGAAGAAATGTAGAAGAAATGAGAAAGAAACTCAAGAGGAAGTACTTACAGGAAGGTGGTTTTCAAAGAGGGAAACTCGGAGAAGAACGGAGGACACTCGGAGGAGAACAAAGGAGTGCTCGGGGGCTGATTGTTGAAGGGAATCTGAGTATGCAAAAGTTCTGAGAAAGCATAAGCATCTCCTATTTATACTATTTTGCAAGGAGCGAAAATCGAAAAGTTGAGCCATCATTAGGGAATTTGAAAAGGGTGACGCCAGACGTGCAAGTAACCGTCGCTATTTATGAGACGTGTCTTTTGAGCCTCTAACCTCTTTATGACACCTGTCCCAAGCTGCAAAAAGAATGGAGGCTGGGGAGTAGTTGGAGAGACTTTAGGCGGTCCTACGGCCCCAGACTAACACGTGTAAAGATGGATCCGTTACAAAGGCCCGATAGGCGCCGAGGAAGTAAGCCGAAAGGTAATGGCTTGGAGGAGCCGAGTAAGACAGTTGGCACCGCATGTAATACGACTTGACTACTCATTTATGACGATATGAGTGATGGTGACCAGACATTAATGGGCGCCTGCATCTTTAGAGCTTAAGCCTACTATCATGATGACTAGACATTAATGACTACTAGGCTTTATAAATATGTTCAGCTCTCTTCGAGGAACTATTCCCCCCGAGTATTCAATGCTCAATTGCAGGTGTCAGACGCCGATCTGAGGGATGTGAATAATCGGGGGCAGGCATAAATGCTCGGCATGGCGTCAAGCTCTCGTCTTAACACCTAGTATTGAATAGGAGAAGACTGGAGTGGAGAATATTCATTGCGCAAGAGGTGTGTCAGACATTAAATATCCAGATGTGACTGGAGGTCTTTGACACTCATTGCTAATTCAGGTATAAATACCTCTCAGAAAAGTGAACAAATGTACGCAACATTGAACCAGAAATATCATATTCATTGGGCTTGAACGTCAAATCTTACACTAACTTAAGTTTCGGAGGGAGTACGTCGGGTGTTTACCTGTACCCCTATTTTTGATCCTGTAATTGTTGCAGGTCCACCCAGCTGAAGGTCGTTATCTCAAATTATTGTAGAAATTAACTAGTGCAATACATTTATTGTTTAGTATTATGCTTATGTAAGACAATCAGNGGACCCCTATTTCTGATCCTGTAATTGTTGCAGGTCCACCCAGCTGAAGGTCGTTATCTCAAATTATTGTAGGAATTAACTAGTGCAATACATTTATTGTTTAGTATTATGCTTATGTAAGACAATCAGATAAATGGTTAGAATCTATAGACAATCCATTGGACTGTCTTTAAAGGTACCACTGCCACACACGAAGTTCTCATGAAAAAGATGATGGGTAGGAGGACCAAGAATTCAAGAATACAGTTGAAGCTGCAGAGGGGCAGCAAGGAGATAGAATTGTATGTGTGGTGTGGTTTTACTGGAATTGGATATTAATGGAATTTGTAAGACTATATGTTAAAGTTTTGATTTGACCATCATGGTCCGTGAAAGTGGACGACTTCTTTGAAGTTGAACACAGGGATATGGAACTGGCCAAACGCGTCTCGGGTACCATCACCATCAAAAGAAAGAGAGAGAGAATATCAAAGTTTAGTATGTAAAATGTGAAAAAGGAGGACGCGGTAGCATAGGGTAACCCATTCAATATATCTATAGTGCTATACTATATATATCCAAGTAACTCCTCTTATTTGCTGTCAGCATTTTTTAAAAGTCTTTTTAGTCGATCAAAAAAAGTACTTATATCCCAACTGGACAGGTTCGCAATTCTGATTTGGTCTACAGTATATATTGATTGGAGCACCCAATCTGAGTATGGTGGGTGTGTGAATGTGTATGTGTGTATTTGTGAGGAGACAATCACAAAGATATAGGGAAAGACAAAGTGCCAAATGTTGGACAGAGTTTGCGGAAAATCGTGAATTGAAATAGAAGCGGGCCTACGGCAATCCCCAACACCACCACTCTACCGCTACTCTTCTCTCTCGCCTCATCCTTATCCCTTTTCCAAAATCCCTCTTTCTCTTCTTCTCTCACCTCTTCTGACAAACCCACTCCGTATATGTAATCTACGTCTCATCTCTCTCTGAATTCTTCTCCTCAATCCTGCTTATGTAGCTAGGGTTTTTCTTTTCTTCTCTGCCGAACCCTCCAGTCATCGCTTTGCTTTAGGGCTTCACCTTTATTCCATTGATTTGACGGCTTTTCTTTGTTTTCGCATCTCTCTCTTCATTTTCTGTATCGGCTTCTTTTTTTGGTTTTTGTTAACTGGTATTCACTGGGAGGGTGAGGGTTCATATGGCTTTGGCTTCGGCTTTTTTTCAGATCTTACAGCAACCCACAATTGGGGATGTGTTGCTTGAGCTCATGCTCTTCATGGCACCACTTTGGATTGCGATTTTTGTTGGGGTTCTTGTTGGATGGTCTTGGAAGCCTAAATGGGCCAATTTGAATAGGGTATTCTTCGAAGATTCTACAGCATCGCACCGTTGGTCTTCTGGGCGGCCACTGCTGACGGCCTGTGCTTCGATTCCAAGATTGAATTCAGTCAAACTGCAACTGCCCAGGTGGATTTCTTGGATTGCTGGCAATGACTTTGAGAAGGAAACTTCGTCGGTGTCGTCAAATTCTAGTTCTGACTGCAGGTTTGTTGAATTCGCAAAGTTTGAAATTTATCTGTATTGGGTCGATAAATAAAGCAAAAATTATTATGTTACTATGTGTTCAACTTCTTAGTCAAAAATTTAACAATTTTACGGATTCTACATAATTTCATTCGCATATTCGAATTAAAAGTTGAATTGCAAAGCTGGTACCTTTTTGACGACGAGATTGTCTACGTTCAGTTCATCTCAGCTAGAACGAGAAAAATTGGGTCTCGTGACGGAAGATGACCTGGAGCATTTATGCCGACTTGTCGAGGAAAAGGATGGAGGCCCTGCTTGGATCCAGATGATGGATCGGTCTACAGCTACTATGAGCTATAAAGCTTGGCGAAGAGATCCTGAGGTATGTTTTGTTCTCTCAGTGTGGTAATTTTGGACATGTGATCCATTGGCGCTTTATAGCACCTACGGATGGTGTTTATACAATCTTTCATTACATGATTAGGTAGTGTTTACGCTACCTGGGTAATTAATTGCATTACATCTTCGTTGCTTTGCTAGACTGGCCCTCCACAGTATCGTACCAGAAGTGTCTTTGAGGATGCCACTCCTGAAATGCTGAGAGACTTCTTTTGGGACGATGAATTTCGACTGAAGTGGGATGACATGCTTATACATGCTGAAACCTTGGAGGATTGCCCCATCACAGGGAACATGGTAGTCAAGTGGGTGCGCAAGGTAGGAATAGCATGCCTCTATTGTGTCCTTTTTATGCTTTGTTTCTCTTTGTAACCTTGGCTAATATTAGGCAATGCTTTGCAATGGCACAGTTTCCCTTCTTTTGTAGTGACAGGGAATACATAATAGGCCGTCGAATCTGGGAATCGGGACGAATGTACTATTGCGTGACTAAGGTGAGACACAAAAATTATCCTGATCTTGTTATCCTCCATCTATTTGGTATATCTGTTTATTATTTATGCCTGAGTATTACTTTAAAATCATGTTTGGATGTTATGAAACAGTTCTTATTTTCAGTCTTATGTACCTAAGGAAACAAATTATTCCTGCTTCCTTTTCTTCCTAGGTGTTACTATTCATACGTATAATACTTTTATAAAAAAAAAAATACTGTTGGAGAAAATTCTGTATCATTGAGGTTAAGCTTGTACTGGAGGAATATTGGCAGTGTGGGACTTAGATAATTCGGTTATATTGTGTGCGGGTACCTGGAGATTACAAGTGTGCACAATAAAATTTAATATTTGCTGTGAAATATGGCATATAATGGTTGAAGTTTCACAACTAAAGTTGCAAGTATGCAATTTAAGATTTGGATAGGGTAGCTCTATTTATGCTCCACTTTCTAATTTTAGCTGTGTAAATTACAGTACCAACTTTTCTCTTTCACTGCCTCCTAGATGGTGCAGAGTCTGTCTATCCATTGAGAAAGCATCTATGTTTCACCTCCCAATCTCTCATCAGTTAATCTTTGCCAAGCTATTTATAACTTTTGGCAGAAGGCTAATTGGTTAACATATACTTCATATCCCTAATTCTTGCGCTATTTGTATGAGAAAGGCCTTGTGTAGAAGAAAAAGGGTTTGCAAGTTGGATTACAGAAATGGAGGACAATCTTAACATATGCAAGTTCTGCATAGCTGAACGGTGATTCTGCAAGACAGTATTTTGCCAGCTTCATGGTTGTGAAGCTAATACAAATTCAGCTAAGGTTCCATTAGTCTTTTGGATGTTTGTCTGGGTCATTTTCAGTCAATCTTTTGCAGTGTTGCTGTATGATTACTGGCCATCCATCATGGGTCATAGGTTGTTCCATCTGGATACATACTCTGCAGGTGTAGAAGTTGGTGGATTAGAGTGCTTAAGAAGATTGATATAATCCTTCTGTGGTTCATTTTTGGCAATGTTTGTCATTGGCTCTGTGGCCTCATATCTGCAGAGGCAAGATAATGGTGCTGCAGTTACTGATTGTGGGGTTGCTGTAGAAGAGACAATAGGAATTAGTAGAAGTCCCCCATTGAAATAATGGACTCAAATCTTTGATCAGTCGTGACATTCTTAGGGAGTGCTGGGAGAGGGGAGGGAGAGAGAGATGGACTTGACCATTCAGGAAGATTAATATGCAGTCATTTTATATAGTGCTTGAATAGAAGTTATCAGTTTTCTTTTGAATAGTTTATGGTGCCTGGAAATGACAATTTGAATGGGTTCTGTATGTTTCAGGGTGTACCCTGCTCCTCTGTGCCACGGCACAACAAACCAAGGCGTGTTGATTTGTACTATTCAAGTTGGTGTATTCGTGCAGGTAATTAAGGCTTTACTACTCTATTTATAAAAATCATAGGCGGGTTTACTGCTCAAGCTCTTTCATTGCTTCCACGGACATTTAAGCAATTTACTTGAAAGATTGCACGCTGACTTGGCCTGTCAGAATTCGACACGACACGATTAACCAACATGAATCGACACAAATTAAATGGATTTGGATGAGATCTTAACGGGTTTGGGTGATAAACGGGTCGTGTTCAGGTAAGATCTGACAAACCGTTTATCCCACGTTTACCCGTTTAAATAAAATTAATATAATAATAAATTAATAATTCTTTTAAAAAATTGGCTAGAAAAAAAAAGTAAAGAAATCAATACAAAAAAAGAAAAGAAATAAAGTAGTATTTCAAAGACAAAGGAGGGGAGATAAAAGCAGTTCATGACAAAGACAAACCAACTTTTTTTATTTTTCTCTCACATCGGCAAACGAGGGGGAGATGGGGAGGGCTGCTTTGCCTATAAAAAGTAGTGGCCTCTTGCTTTTTTTTAGCCTGAAATTTGGTTGAAATTCCTCTTTTTTGAGGTAAATATAATTGGTAGTAAAAAAAAGTCGTGTATTAAAATTTATTGATATAATTTAAAAAAAAAAAATTAAGTGGGTTAAACGAATCGTGTCATGTTACCCGTTTATTAAACATGTCGTGTACGGGTTTACATGTTTTTCACCTATCACCTGTTTAACTCGACACGTTTGACACCTCTAATGCTGACCTAAACAACTGTGGACAACATCTTTGGCAATAATCCTTGCAATTGGACCAAGAACTTTTATTGTTTATGCATGCCTTTGTCAATTTTCATCTGTTTGTATTTTGTATAAAACTCTCCTGGTGAGTGGTCATTTGAGCCTCCATGAAATGAGAAAAGCAACTTCTATACCTGAAAGATGAAATAACTTGCAATTGTAAAAATAAAAAAGTATAAACCTTTCTCTCTCCTTAAACAAGTAGTCTTACTATCTGGTCCAATCAATGACAAAAATGTCTGTTTACCTAAATTAGTGGAATCAAAGAGAGGAGATGGCCAACTGACTGCGTCTGAGGTGCTTCTCTTTCATCATGAAGATATGGGTATTCCTTGGGAAATTGCAAAACTTGGTGTCAGGCAAGGTATGTGGGGGACTGTGAAGAAGATTGACCCAAGTGTACGTGCATACCATGGAGAGAGGACATCTGGGGCCTCACTATCACGTTGTGCGGTCATGGCACAGATCAATACCAAGGTTAGTGCAGACTACTTGAGATCCTTGGAATGCAGAAGAACAAGTTCATCTGAGGTAGAACCCCTGGATTCGTCCGAGAAACCATTAGGGAGGAACATACCCAAGCTTCTAATTGTTGGTGGCGCTATTGCACTTGCTTGTAGTCTTGATCAGGGGCTTTTGACCAAGGCAGTTATATTTGGAGTTGCCAGAAGATTTGCAAATATTGGGAAGAGGTTGTGATGCTGGGTGCTCTGGCATATCCATTCAAAGACACTGCCAACGGAAACATGCTCTTGCAGCATGGAACATCCAAAAACTGGATTCCTTGCCGTGCTGATGTAGCAGAGAAGTTCGTATTCTTTTTTTTTTTTTTTTGAGGCCTGAGGCAGCAACAGGTCAGAAAAAGAGAATAGGTAATACAGTGTTGTTCATAGAAAATTGAAATCTCATTGAAGGATGTTATGCTGCAGATATAACAAAGAGGCAGATCCACTTTCTCTGTCATCTATCTGGTGGTTGCCTTCTATTTTAATTTTGTTTTTGTTAGTTGTGTTGCATGCACCAAGACTTTTAACAAAAGTTGGTAAATGTTCTTGTGAAATCAGGATACTTGGTAAACGTTGTATAGAAACGGAAAGGAAAAACAATGAATGTCCTTTTTTGCGAGGCTACAACCAGTTATTCAATTCAATTCAATTCATAGCATAAAGTCGTCTGAAATTAATTGCAAATAGAAAAACATGGATCACATTACCCAACTTCTCCAATATTCTAAAAAATAAATAAATAAATAAAAAGACATCCAACCGTCTACTCCTCAAAAAAAAAAAATGAAAATAACAAAGACAATTTTACTCAACATCAAACATCAACGAAATAGATTATAGCTAGACTTTAACAATGAACATCATGAAATCCTAAAAAAAGTATAATATGATAATATAATCAATACAAGACGAGCGTCTCAAAAGAATTGAGCCCATCAAAGGCGGGTGAGAGTCCCACTACTAATGATGACTTCTTCTTGTTACGACCATTGATACTCTTCTTTTTGTTATCGACGAAAGGAGCTGTGGAATAGATAAGTTGACCCACTGGTTTGATGACTCCCTTCTTGTTTGTCACCAAAGTAGTCAGCAGTAATGGCCGCCCCAACCGATGAACTAAATACAGACATTAATTCTCAAGGAAAAGATTGCAAGAATAGAAGATAACTGATGAAGTAAATACACAGGAAGATGAAGCAGCAATGGTTATGATGAGAGACGGTATTGTTTTGTAAATATTAGATTAGACCTAGGTCGTTGAGTTGAGGGCCTTCTTTGAGGGTTGCTGTGGTTTTATATGGGGATGGGGACTACATGGCCTCATTTGATTGTCAAATTAGAAATAGATGGGTTGGATAAATGAATCAAGTCTAATATAATATAGATAGACAAAATACAAGATTTAATAGAGTATTAAAATAATGAATAATTTTATCCAGTGACTAGTAATAACCCGTGGCTAAAGGCACGATACAATATAAAAATCAAACTCCTCAAAGAATCGAGTCCACAACTTTTTTAAAAAAAAATTAGACAAAACATATAACTTAAGGTATTGTGTAACAAAATCAAGCCCTAATCATGTAACACAAAAAAATTCAATAGAATACAAATGTTTCACGTCCTAATTCTACCTTAACAAAATAATTTATCAACAACTGGAACATAGTAATATCAACAATAGAATAAAGCTCAACTTTATCCATATTAATTTGCATATATCAAATCCAACGGTCCAACCCACAATTCCAAATACACTCATTTAATTAACATGAGTGTTGATTGATCAAGCATCTGTTTAGGTAGCGTGCACCCGTGCTTGAAGGCCCTATGTAATATAAAAAATCATTCACAGCACTTCTCAAAACAATATGTTCAATACAGTGATTAAATATAGAGTTTCTAGCACAATACAATCCTCCAATACTTCAATAGTCTTCATAGGCAAGACTGCAAGAGTGAAATAACAAAACAATACGAATGATAACAACATTAGCACTTGCCATCACTACCTTGATTGAAGTTTCATCTCTTGGCGTGTATTTCATTGGAACAATCTACATGAAAGAAATAGACAAAAATTAATAGAAAGATATGATGACCAACAAAGCATAACATTTTCACAAAACTAAATAAACTAATGTGTATGGGTTAAAAATCGTATGCCCTTAGTGCACCAAAATTCCTCAACCATGAGGCTAGACAAAGATTACATAGCAATAGCAAGAGTTCCAATGCAATTTCCACCACCTAAATATTTCCATCTAAAAAACGAATATATGTTCATGCCTTGAGTATTGATTGGTCATGCCTAATCACAACTACTTACCAATTACCACAACAACATTCACATTAAGATTAAGGAATAATCACTAAATGTAACTATACATGAAATGAATATATGACAGCTATGAAAAATCCTAAAAAAAAAAAACTAACACCTCAATAAATGAAAAGAGCAAAGTCTCACCAATAAGCCCCTAAACCTCCTTTTGCATATAGTTTTTTTAGGAGCACTTAGCTGAAATCACAAAATTCAAAAAGAGATAATACATACACAAAATGGGAAGATTAGATTCATAGCAAAAAGGTCGATGAGCCATCAAAATAATGGTATGAAAATAATGTTCCATACCAAAAAAAATACAATACTGCATTATATATATTAGATAGAGAGAAATAAAATTAGTCATACAGAAGAAAAATCAATTTTAAAACAATGAATAAAAGAAAAAAAAACACTGAGAAAGATTCAAATCTGCCATTAAAATGTGTGTGTGTGTGTGGGGGGGGGGGGGGGGGG